>JAPYYS010000191.1:0-161442 GCA_030522525.1 Campopleginae sp. 14b
ACACAGAACATGAGAGTCTCGGAGCTCGCGCAAATGGCCTCCCTCATATCACACCCTAAATCGTCAAACTCGCGATTCTCTTCTCGCCTTAACTATGTCATACACTAACTTCCCCCCGTACGCAAAAACAATTCGATCACACGCCGAGAAAAAGGAACACGATTTTTAGTTTTTTTTTTTTCTTATTCGTGGCATTCTTCGGAAGAATAGACACTTTGAAAAGTTTGATTGAGGTTTTGATTGTGAGGTGCACTGAGAAAACAATTTATTTATTAGGATTTGTGTTTAAATTTGAAATAAATTATTTTTATGAAAATTAATTTATTAACATTATCTAAATTTAATCAGTTTATCAAATGTAAAGTTGGATACGACGAAATAAATATTTTTGAAAATTTAATGAATCATTTATTTGAGCCTCTTGATTTTTTCTACAATAAATTTCATCGTGATAACAAAGATATCTTTTGACCATTAACAAATTTTATAACTGTTAATGAATGTTTGAATAAAAGTACAAATGAACTGTTTTCTCAGTGCGATTCGTTGAATAAATTAGACTTTGAGAATAGGGGAATTTCGTGATCTAATTTTGTATCGATTGTGGGCAAATGTGTTGGTTAGCCGAATCGAGGAATAGCCGAGAGCGTATACACAATGCAGAAGGCTAACCTCGAGCTCGATATTAAAAACATCGGAGGCATTTACAAAAGGTTCGATATTAAAATTTTCTTTATTGCTCTAGGTTTACGGAAGTATACGTGCTCTCCAGAAGAAAAAGCGCCGAACTGCCGTTACCCCCGGAGTTTTCCTTTCCTCTCTAACCAATTTTTCTATAGTGCTTCGTTCTTCTTTCCTCATCCCTTCCGTTTCTCTTTCTTCGTACAAATTTCCACGAGCTCCATGGGCTTGTTGTATCTTCTCATCGAGTGGACTTTTTCTTGCTCTTTCTTTTTAAGAGCTTCCATCTCTTGCCCACACTTTTTTCAATTTTCCCCGCTTTTGCATCCATCTGCCTTTTTTTTCTCTATTCTTTCTTCCTCCTTCACGCGTCCATTCTTATTCTATTTTTCTCTTCTCACGCTTGTCTTCTTTTTTCTTTGCCCCTTCGGTGGCGACCCGACAAGAGTGTTTTAAGTATTCCAGAGCTTCTTTCACTTATATCTTAAATATTTTTCATGCCTCTCCCCACACCCTTTTCATATCTCCCTTAGTCGCTCGTCTTTTTTGTTCTTACTCCTGCTGCTTTCCTTCGGCGGTTCGGCTTATGGGCTCGAGGAGTTTTTGTCTTACCCCAAAGAATATATTAGGGCTGCGAGGACAGAAAGAGGAAACGAGAGAAAAGAAAAGCTGAAAGAGTTTTCTCGATCGTTTTGTTCGCCAAACGTAGCGATGGTGATGAGCGCTTTTTCTTTGCTTCTCTTCGAGCATAACGAGTCACACAAGCAGGCCTTTCTTGCAGCTGTCACAAACGTTAGTACAAAAGTTATGAGAAGAAGGGAAAAAAATTTGATGATACAAAAAATTAAAAGGCTGACATTTTTTATTCACGTTTTAATCCTTTTTTCTGTCGCTCGCGGCGTCTTCTCTTCATTTTTCACTCGAGACAATGAACGGGATAGTAGTCCGGGAGTCTCTCAGTTTTTTTCCACATATTTTTGGAAATCCTAGCGAATTTAACATTTATATGAATTTCTAGTGCTTGGCACATGTGGAAGGAAAATTAAAAAGAGGTTTTATGTGGAAAATTTTGGAAATTTTGATACAACGAAACATAAGGAAAAGTTTTATCGTTCTCGCGTGCTTCAAGCCTCTCATGCGTTTCGTCCACGAGATGAAACATTTTCATCAGGCTGAAAGGAGCTTTTTTTCTGATCGCGATACAAACAGACATATACGCGGAGGCAGTTTTATTTTTTGCTTTGGAGGAAGCGTGTACAGAGTGGCTCGCAGGGGGGTTGGTTTTAAAGGTTTTATGGGAGGCTTGCGGCGAACAACGCGACGAGAGATCGAAGCCCCATCATCCCTCGAGCTCTATATACCTGAGAAAAAGTTTTAGTCCTGTTATGCTCGGAGATAGAGGACGAAAAGCTTCGGTCACGAAACCCGATGCTTTCATATACATATACATTTTTTTTCTTTTCTTTTTTTTCAACTATGCACATAAAAAGTCACCCTTAATGTACGTAACTGGGGTGAACGAGTTTGTGCTGCGCCCGGGCGCCGGTATCCTCAGTGAATTCTCCACATTCCCGTGTTTATACGCCAGAGTCCTGAGACCCATTGAAATATTGAAGCAACTGCGTCATGGTGTCTCACTCTTTTTATACTTTTATCCCTTCTTTTTTCTCCTCAACTTTTCCGAGCAGTGACGTACTTATTCATGAATACGATGAAAACTGTTTTCACAACTATACAAAGATGGAGAATCCGCCGAAATATTTACCCTGTGATTCAATTTTCACCGGGTGCCTTATTTGAGACAATAATTTCCCATCGATGAAGGAGAATATGTGGACCGAATTGGCTCTAACGAGCTATTCAATTCCCATACCGTGATTAAATCAACCTTTTGGGAACAATAATTACGGAAACAAAATTATTACTGAATATAAGGCAATTAATTGTCTCAAGAAATTCGTGTCACCTCCTCGCAAAAATCTGATTCTAGTCATACATAGTTATCGATAATCCATAGAAAAATTGTCAAGCTCGAAAGATAATTATACGAAAGCCTCGTTGGAGCTAATTCTGAGTTTAGCTCGTTGAAAATAACGCGTCACATTTAGCCTGAGAACAGATTTATTGGGAATAATTTATTTTATATCTCTTACAGTTTGCTGATCGATCAGGCTGATGTATATGTATATTCAGGATGTTGGCTCGGAGGAGGGTTTTGTCGGAGCTAATCCCGCCTACGCGAGCTCCTTCAAAAATTGACTTTAATCGCGTTGTATTTTTTTTTGCCTGATTCTCTTTTCTATCCTCATCGCCCTTCCTCGAGGTCCTCTTGTCTCGACGAATTGTTTGTTCGCCATAATCCACTCAAAGTTTCTGAAATATTGATGAGTTTAACGATGACGACGACGACGACAAGGGCGCAGGAGAACGAAGAAAAAAGCGTAAGCCTCTCTCCACAGAACAAGGGAGGAGGGGAGAGACAGAAAAAAAGAGGAAAATACATATAAGAAAGGGGACGCAGAACGCGAGGATAAAAAAGCTGAGAAAACCGCACGAGGCTCTGATCCCAGTGGGCTGGGTGAATCACGAGGTTGTTCGAATTTGCCTTGATGAAAAATGTTAAGAAATAAGGAAAATTGAGTCACCCCATTCCTTAACAACAGTCGGATACTGCTCAGCTTTGCTTCACCCTCTACTTTGAATCAACCCTCATTCCCTTCCTCTTCCAAATGTCAATCGCCTTAATCCGGCTGAGTCATCTTCCTCATCAAATCACGATCACGAGACTGAAAGCGAAATCCGAATACCCAAAGGACCGGCTATAATAACTGCTGGGGTATGAGACTAAATGGCAAAAAAAGACACATTTTTCACAAACTAGTTTAAACGGAAAGTGTAGTACGCAGACGTGGAGGACGTAGCAAAAAAAAAATGTGTACGACGTTGAGACGATACGATGATATAAAAATTCAACAAAATATCAATAAAATTTGATCTAAAAAAATTCCCGAGAAATCATAATGATAGATTAAGAGAACGTGACGAACTAGTCAAAAATATTTATCTCTATGCTGTCGTGTACGATGGAAAGTAGCTCGCAGACAATGCCGAGGCCAATATAATCGCGAAAAACCCACTCCCACGCGATCCCTCAACTTGATAGGTAAAAAAACTTTCCGAGATGAAAGCGTAGATATTAATTAATTCCATGAATATCGTAACCCCAACGAACGAAGTGAAAGTGAGGGAAGGAGGCAAGAGAAATCTTGGGAAACGTCAGAGCAAATTGATGATCGTTCTACGTGGCAATATTCGGATAAAATTTGGAATCCTGTTCAGATCAAACTTACCAAAAGACTTGGATGAATTCGTGGAGATTAACCGCATAGTCAGAAGTCGTGGGCTAATTCGGAAGTAACCTTGTCAGTGCGATAAAATGAGCGAGAATTATCTGTCTCAACGTTGGACTCCAGTGGTTCCTATTTCTGTGAAGTGAAACGAGTTTCATTATACAGTGAGCTATTTTAAATGCCGGAGACTTGCGGGGAAAATTCGGGAGTGAAAAAACTATGAATTCCATTTTATTGCACATTTTTTTCTTCAAGATCGAAATTTCCTTTGTCGCAGCAATAAGCCTTGTTTTTTATTCTCTTGCCGAAATTATTGGGTCAGGACGAAGAAAGAGAATAACGTATAACGGAGAAAATCCTACTCGAATTAGTGTCGAACCAAAAAAAATGATTTATTCATGCTTTGAAAAGGGGAAAAAGACTTTTTTCTCATTTGGGATGCTGAATAAAAGAGCCAGAGAGAAAGGAAGTCGGGGATGGGATGAGATCATCATTACGAATAGTCTGCTATCCCCTATTCGACAAAAGCCTCGTGAATATTACTCACACACACGTACAGACACACACAGGCATCTGGTAGTTGCAGCTGGCGTTATAGCTAACATTGCCACTTGCGGAATTGGCATGCAAAACTAGATGAGGGAGTAGAACGAGAGAAATTTTCATGCAGAATAAAGAGGTAGTGGGATCAAGGTCACCGGCACCGAACAACGCGATAGGTGAAACGATATTTTTTCTCACTTCTCTGTACTTTTCGGATTTCTCTATTTTTCGGATTCTACCATTTTCCATTTCCAATATTTCCTTTGCTCGAACGATTTTCCGGCATCGAGGAATGAGAGCATCCACGGAAAAAGCTCGCGGGCTTTTTTATCTTGAGTTAGAAAGAAGGATTGAGCGAGAGGGTAGATGATTCGAAGGTTGCATGAAAAGAGGGCGAGAAAACCTGCATCCAGTAACTAACCGCTCGAGCAAGAGAGAGCTTGCATATTTTAGAATGTCATCAGACTTCGCCTCGGGTTCTCCACACAGCGAGCTTTCTACCACTTCACCCTTTACTACCCTTCTTTTCGAAATATGTCCCGACAACGAGCTCGAGCACGCTAGAGGGTGGAATGAACCGAAAACCGGAATACCCTAAAAATAGTAGCTATCGCCGTTCGAATCGTCGGAACGCGATGGAAGCACATTAATAATTAAAAATAAAAAAGGTTTTCTTCAATTATTCATTACGCCAAGACTAAAGATTGGGGGGCTATCAGTATCCAATCTAAAACAAAACTCGAGGCAGGACTGTCGAGTGTTCAGGAAAGCCGAATTATTTTGTTCAATAAATAATTCCAAAAGAGTTCACTGCTTGAGTAAAAAAAAAAGTTGGACCAACGATTCCAATAAGTAAGTCCACGATGTATTTCGAAATGTTTCATTGTCATACCTAATTACACATTCGAACAGTAATCCGTTGAAATCTTTGTCTTCCAACCATCGGAAATATTTACGAGCTTAATGGACAGAGATTAAGAGGGCCGACTGAAAAAAAATACTCGAGTCTTTCGGTCCCATTTCTGAAAGCGATAGCAATGCAGTTTAGCCACTCCATAGTTTCGCGATTAAGCATTAACTCGCAGTAGGATCAACGGGAAACTTTGCTGCTGAGGTGAACGGCAGAGGACGTTGGAAACAGCTGGTTCACAAAGCGAAAAAGCAAAAAAAAAAACGGTGCTCAAGAAAGAAGGGAAAAAATGCTCGACCGATCGATTCGATTTGTTTGAAGATACACCCCCGAACTTCCTCACTCGTGACCTGCATCGCTGATCAAACGTCAAATTTCCTTTCCAATTTCTTTCCTCCGCTGCTTTATCTCTCTTCCACAAAACAGAGCAGCTCGCGCACCCTCGGGATGTTCGTAATTCAGTCACGAACATTATCACAACTGTCTTTCTGTAAAATGAACTTAGTCTATTTTGCGAAACGTCTTCTAATTATTGGATTTTTCCGTGCTAATAAAGTTTCTGCGACAAAAAATGAAGAAATGTTAAAAAATTGTTGAAACTCTGCCGGAGGCTCGATTCGACCATTTTTTCCACTCTCCATCATTTTTTTTCATGACACTTTATTTTCATTCACTCGTACGAATAAAAATCAATTTATCAGAACGTTTTCTCTCCTAATAGAATCTTCTGATCGTCGCACGAAACATCGCGGAAATCCACTCTCAGCCTTCGACACTATTCGCTTAATGAAACTTTATTTCGGCTTTGACCAAGGAAACGGAAATTAGCGAAATCCGATGTCAGCTCAAGTGAAAATGTGACCAAAATAACTCGCGTAATAACGAGTAGCAGGTGCTGGTAAAATTCATAATCGATGTCAGCTAAAATAATCGCGAGATACGCTACCGACACAACCACCTACACAGATCAACGATTATTCACCTTTTGAAAAGATACTTTAACAAGTTTGATGTCACGGCGAATATACTCCGAGCACCACCGACACGAAATCCAAATTTATATAGAGCTCGGGTTGCTGTGTTCGTTATAATCGATATCTTAGTATATAGAAAGGGATGTTGTGTGATCGGTTTTAGGTCATAACGATCCAGTGTTCACCGCGATACAAATAGCATGAGCGATAAATTATTTTGATAAACCAATCATGCGAGGATAGCCAGTGTTCGTGCTTATCTCCTTCGAGTTTTTTTCGACCCATCGTTTATCGCAGACTAATGGAAAATATCGACGCATTCCTATCCATTACAAATCGTCGGATGAACTTTTGGAGGAATCTTTTTTATGCAACGTCTGAATTATTCTCTGGATACGAATATTTTGGGAAAAACTGGTCGTCTGGAAATTGCACGTATCTCAGCGAATTGATGGGCTGCAATTAAACTGACAGAGTGACTGGAGAGAATGGACGTGGAGTTGAAACTTTATTGGGGGGCTCGGTGTATAGTGTTGTTGGTACTTATGGGCTCGACGTACACTTTTGCTCTTTGAATTGACGTGTCAATGACCGTAAGGACGTGTTATATGTCAACAATGTTATGAACGCGAGGATTCTCGTTAGCAGGTGATGCTGCGAGGCAATGTTTAATGCATCAGGAGAAATAATTCAGTTACGAGATCTCATTTAGGCTCGTCTCGCCCCTCTTGCTCTCGGCATCTCCTTCTCTTCGCGCCTCATCTCTCTCGCGTGTATTGCGACGAGCCTTTTACTCCACGTCTATTCCACATAGGTGTGACATCGTGCAGAGCTTTTCACGCACGTCCCTTAGAGCGAAAGCCCATAGTTGGTGGTTAAACGAGAGTGCGAGATTGAGAAAGATGGAGAATAACCACAAAACGCGAGCATAGCTTGCAGGGTTCACGGCCAATCGGGATTCACACTCTAGCAGGCATATGTCCTCCTGCATTTACGATCGAAATTGCTCGAAGGACCGTGGACGTTACCGCGACCGCACGAGCCTCCATATGGGTTTGTCCATGGGCTATACATGAACGGAGATCCATGTGGACTGCTCGCAAAGAAGAAAGGCTGAACTTTTATATTTTTCAGTATAAATTGAGGTCAGGCACGTCCTTCTCGTTTGCATCGATCACCGGGTCATCTCGTATCTTTTACGTCCAGCAAAAATGATACATCATGGACAATGAAGCAAAAGCATATGATCCCACATCATACCATGTCATTTTGCTCGATTTATTCCGTCCCTCAGTTTTTATGGGCGTAAGTTTCGTATTTTGCTCTGTATCTTGACTAATACGAATTGATGCTGCAACTTTTGTACCGAAACAAAAAAAAATCAGGATTTTCATCTGGTTATTTCGTCGACACAAAAATGGCATTATTTGTTGCCCAAATTTTCAGGGAGTTTTAGTCAATGGAACGTTTTTGAATAAGCTCGATCCGAATCTCTAAAAATGTTTTTTTTTTAGGAATTTCGCAGAACAGAGTTCATTTGTCTCTTCCTTTTTTCTCTCTCCCCGTCTGTTCTCGTTGTTTCTCACCATCTACCCCTTTTTCACGCTTTCAGATGGAAGTGAGATATTGCATTTTTCACACTGCGCGTACAGCTGTGCGGCAATTATTTCTCGTTTAGTTCAACCGTATATCAGATCGACAAAACTCTGTCTCTCGCTCTCTTCGTTTTCCATGCCATGCTATGGTTCTCCTGGGAGGTTTGCTCCAGAGTACGTAACAAACATCGCCCTCTTTCTCTCACATCGGTGGAACGAGTGTGGCGAAGTCATCAACAGAATAATCATGCATGGGTTATTCGACCTGAATCACGATCAGGAGCTGTTTGCACACAATATGCAAAAAGTTAAGCCGTTGCCCGAGACCATGGGTTTAGACGAATCGATAATGGATTTTGTCTTGCTTTTCAATCGCCATTCAGGAGCTCTTCCCATTTTTATCTGGTGGAGTGATTTTTTTCTGCCGCGGTAAATTGAATTGACCAGGCGGCGGCGACCGAACAAAAATACACAAAAAAAAAGCGTTGATTTTTGGGCGTCTTTTTTTTCATTAAAAAATTAATTACTCATAGATCGTACGTGGCTGTTCGATATTTATTTGTTTTTCAAGTCGTGGAATCAGCAAATTGATGCTCGACCTTATTTCCCTTAAAATTGGTTCGATTCGCGTGGAGAAGCCTATGAATTGACTATATCGAGAATATCAGGTCTGTTACGTCCCTCTGGTCACGTACCTAACAGGACCGCTCGGTAGAGCACCGAGATCACGCGGAAACTGGGAAGCAGGAAATAACCAACGGCAATATCGCACGCTCCCCATTCCCTATATATATATATATATACATCCCTCTCTATCTCTCTCTCTCTCATCCTCAGCAACCGACGCGCCCATCTCTGGACGCCAAACGATCTTTATTCTTTCTTATTAGTTGTAACATCCAGTGAGTTAGTTCGGCCATCTTGGTCTTTGTATATGAGCGGAACATGAGGTAGTACGAAGTTGCTCGCGATTCTTACGCTTTTGGCCGAGGCTCCAGAAGCCAGAGGAGCAAGCTGTTTCTGTAACAAGGATTAATGTCGTGGCTCTATTCCCGACTAATTGCCGCTGGCTATACCAACGTCCTATCTTTTCCATCATGTCTCTTCGTCTCTCCTTTTATACTAGAACACGTACGAAAAGGAGTTTCCAGTTGCCTATGTCTATACGTTTGTATCGTCTCGTTGAACAACACTATTCGTCCCATTTTTTCAATAAAGAAAAAAAAAACACAAATCCAACAATAAAGACTTGATCGCAATGTCTGATCAAAGAACGCTCTTACTACTGCGAGTCTACACGGTTCTAATTGTTGAGACGATATCAACTTTGGTGAGGAGCGGAAAAAGTCAAAGAAAAGGCTTTGAAATAATCAAAGGGAAAGAGTAACGTTTGATCATTGCCTTCCGCACATTCACCTGTCGGCGTCAAACAATGGAAAAAATTTCGTCTCCCCTTGTGAACCTTTGACCTTTCATCCGCTCGCTGGATTTTCTTTTTTTTCTTTAGATTGATAGCGTAATTTCATTTTCGTAAGGATAAAAATGAGAGGGGAGCTCGACGGCCCAAAATTCTTGAGCGGAGGCGAGAGCAGCTTCGGTGGATAAGGGCAGAGAATGAGACTGAGAGAGAAGGGCTGAGGAGCTTCAAAATGCTCGAAAATTGAATCATCAATCGAACTTCATTTGTTTCGGGTGCACAAACGTACTCACCCCTTCGTGACTTTTACGTCGCATTTGTAATAGTACCCGGCCTCGCACCGAGGGTCAGAGGGCAAATTGTACATTCTACATTCGCACATCCACTACCTACACGAGCACGACTCTCTTGCCCTACCGAAGGAGAAACGAGACCCAGCGAATTTATTGAAAATTCAATTTCACCGGCTCTTTCCAATCCCTCCAGCTTTTTTCTACTGCACTATTTTTCAACCAAACTCTATATGCTTTTTCCTACAATCTTCCGCTTCTCCTTTTTCTAAACAAACGAATGTTCTCATTCAGCAATCATTTCCACACGCACAAAAATCGTTTCTGAGAGCAAAAATCGAAATTCGAGGTGATGAAAATCCAACCGGTGCAGTTTTCGTCGGCGAAGGTCGATAATTTAAATAAACTTTCATCAAAATTTATGAACTTTCATTCCCAGCGATGGATTAGTTTCTGAAAAACTTTCCCCCCACCCTCGTCTTTGTTCGGTTAAACTGCTACGAATCTAGGAAAATCCAATATCGAGGATAATATAATTTTGGAAATCGAGCTAAATTTTCTGCTGCTCCGGAGCTCGGATTATCCTGAGAATCAATTAACCCAGATCAAGGATTATATAAATGTTGAGATTTTAATATCAAAGCCTGATCAAGATATTGAAACAAAGCTCTACATAATTTATTCCGAAATATTCCTTCACCCTCTCAGATTTTCTCCAATGCCGTTTAATCCACCGGCAAAATGATATTGTTTACTTTTTATGCAAATTTTATTTTCGACAATCATTATAAGAAGCTTGGAGTAAATATTTCGCGTTCGGATTCATAAAAACAAAAATAAATCGTCGTCCATTAAATAGGATCAAACTTTGATGAACTACTTCTCGAGAAGGAAGAGGATCAGCGTGACCCTCCTGGATTAAGCGTTGAGTGGATTTGTCTGGAAATAGATGTCGAGATTCATCTGGTAAAACACTCGGTAATGAGTCTCATTGTTTTCCCATCGTAATATCATTTTCCTCGATTATCAAGGAGGGCTGAACATTTTTATTGCTTTCCGCAACGAGTTTGGCCATCGATTGTTTGATGCAAGTCACGACACTTCGCTGTAATCCTCAGATTTTTAATGAATTTCGAATCCTCGCTTGGCAATTAGTAATTAGAGAAATAATTCGCATTTTTTTTCAACCCAATTTTAACTATTTTACCTCTTCTCTTTCTGTCTCCATTTCTCAAAAAGAATTATTGTATTCGAGCCTCCAGGAGGAAGGCAGCAGGAGAGGGTCGTGTTGGTGGATGGTGGGAGAGGAAACTCATCCGCGCAGCGTAGGGAGGCGCAAGGGGTGGAATCGCGAGGGGTGAAGAAGAGCGCAAGGTCTCTGACTTCGGCTGGTATATCGCGCGGTATTCTCTACTTACTCGCAGTAGTATCGCGTTGGCTCTCGAAGTAAATACGTCGAGGTTAACCCTCGATAGGTGTATTGCACCTCGTGTTTTAATCGCTCGTGTCAACGTATGAACCGGAAATCTTTTTTGCGTACGAATGAAAATTCAGCACCGGTGAAGCGTGTTTATCCCATTTTTTCCAAATATTTCATTCATTTTATTTATTATTTTTGATTCGCAGAGTGTTTGATTCGCCGGTCTCAAAATCCCATGAGATTTTATCGCCCAAAAATTTGAGCATCGATTGATGAAGTTTTTTCCCTATTTTTCAAATTCATTTTCGGTAATTGCACGGGGTTTCCCGGCAGCGATTTTAGCCTGTGATTTTGTGATGTGACGAACTTGTGCGTGACCGCTCAAATTTGTATTTTTTTTTTTGTTTACTTTGAAGGACAGAAAAACGAAGTTATATTGAGAACGAGTAGGATATCTCGATGAAAAAGGTGAGAAAACATTTGAATGATTTATTGATTCTGGCTATTTGGTTGATCCGAAAAATCCTCGTTATTCTCGATACCCTCGAATTTTTTCGTATTCTCAATTTCATTCGTTTACGGTTAATATTGAATTTAATACTCGCGATGTATCGATTTTCATTTCAGGCAATCTTTTTATATCCGAAGGTCGTTGACCTGTTGAGCCTTCGGGAAGAGGAGTTGAATCTCGCGAATACCAATTAGTTTTGGAAAATTGTTTGTTTTTTTTTTTTTTTCAAAGTAACGCAAACTGACCAATATAACGAAGCAAATAAAAGTTATTATTGAGGACGTGTTTATTTTTTATGATTGCTAATCTTCGGAATGGGAAGCGAGCTCGAAGCATTTTCCATATTTCATTAAAATCCATTCAACTCGTTATTTTAAAACTGCAAGCCGTATTTTTTGAATTTTATCGTCTCGTTTTTTTGCAACGCGTTGCAAAAGCTTTTTTTTCGGATATGTATTGTTCGCCGGTTGCCTATAATTCGATTGTTTTGTGCACGGCATGGAAATCGAGAAAAACAACGTGCACGAATGGTTATCGATACACCGTTGTAAATAAAAATGAACATTTTCGCGATTTCACACAAGGATCGTTGGCTCCAGAGCATCAGTAAAATAGATACCTTCCTTCCTGTTTGTCTCGAGGGTTTTGTTCGGAGTCTCGATGTTAACAATAAAGGAAAAGTGAACGGGAGAGAAAGAGAGAATGAGAAATAGAGAAAGAAAGGGTTGAATATATGGAAACAGCTTGGAAACTTTTGTGTAATCCTATTGCCAGGGGGCCATTGTTTTGCTCGGTGGAAAAGAAACAGGGCGCCGGTGTGTGTTCGTTAAAAAACAAAAACGAAATAAATGTCTTCGTTGTAATTCATGTTTTTTTTTTTTATTTGCTATTTCTGGAAACATAAAAGCGAGAGCACAAATGTTTCGAAAAAAATGAAGTACAAAAGTATTGGCTTTATTATTTTCGTAAATTTAGCTAACTCTCCGTAGTATCTGTTGGTTGCATTAGCAATACAGCATAGAAATGTTTTCATGATGACAACAATTCCGGATAATTTACCGTTTCTTTTTTCCTTCGTTGTTTATTCAATTTATTATGCATTTTTATATATTGTCCAATTAAAATATTGCCGACTGCCGTCGATTAAACAACAACGATGATTGTGTGATATTGCGTTAATTGGATATCACGAAATATTAATTATTTTTCCGAATTATCCAATTTCAGCTCGATCCATCGATGAATAATGATTTAATAATAATCCTCGATAAATTATTCGACTGCGTAAATATGGGTTTGCATTATTGTTGCTTCTCGATATCATTGAAAAAAACTGGACTTGGAAACCTGCCCCGTCCTTTGCTTGCGCATTTGGAATAAAATGTAGAGAAGCGATGAAAAAAAAAAATGGAAACGTAGTATCGAAACTTTGTCGAATCCGTGTGGGGAATGTATCAAATTGCTTTCGCACACTGGCGGATCAAAAAGTCGGATGCTACGGATCGAGCCAGTAGAGATACGCGTTTTGTTGCATATGTGGCCAGTTCAGGCTCCAAACTGACTTTGTATATCCAGGATTGCAGATAGAAAGTGCAGCACAGAGCCAGGAAGAGAAAGAGAGATAGAAAGGGGTCGGGGCGTAGTGGGAAAGAGCGAGGGAATAAAATGTTGGTGTACAGGGAGAGTTTACCTGCTGCTCTTATTTTGTTTCCTCCACCAATACTTTTTGCTCACATCCCTTTGGCTTTGGTCATATCACGCCCCATTCGCACGGCCATAACTGAAAAACTTTTTCACTTTTTATTCAAACATTATTTAAAGCTCCAGTTGTTCTCTCGTCTCAGTTGCTCTCTCCCTTTTCCTCTCTCTCTCTCTCTCTCTCTCTCTCTGTCTCGTTCGGTTCTTCTCTCTCCCTTCCTCGTTCTCAAATTCTCTTTCTCCCTGGGCGCAAAGTATTAGTGAGTTTTTGTAACTTCCATCCTCTCCGTAGACAGTGTCCCGTGGTCTCGCCATACCTTCACCATATCGAGGCTCTTCTTCCTCCCTCACTCTCTGTCTCATGCTTTTGCCACGCGTTCCCGTAACTCCCACTCTCTTCCTTCTCCACTTTCTTCTTACACGTTTCTCCGCATTCCACTCGTTCCCATTTTTTTAATGCGTATATTGCCCTTGGCTCTCCCTTATCTAGAAACAATAGACCGATCGACAGAAACTTCCACCTCATGGAGGATAAAAGGCAATGGAAACTCTGGAAAGTTTTTCTCTCGGCATGACTACTGGCTCGACTATAGGAGTGGCTTTTTTCCTCATAATGATGTACCGTTTCCCCTTTTTATTCAGCATTAGAAATTGTTCGATTCCAACTTGAAACGAGACTCAATTTTCAATTTCATTTTAATAAATATTTTCGACGAAATTAATTAACAAGTTGACCGTGCTATTTATTTTCATCGAAAGAGTAAAATCGCGCAATATCGTCGAGATTTTTTCATGATGAGATACACTTTTCATTGGAAAGTTATTTTTTTTTTTTAATCAGCGCGTTTATGATTATTCTTTTTATTTCATGCTCTTTCTCGTTGAGCTTTAAACACATTGCAAAAGTTTTGCATTAACGTTCGGGAGGATTTGCCGACCATAGGCTTCCTCCATTCTTCCTGTGTCCCTCCATTTCTGTACTTTCGCTCGCTGAGGCTTCCCGACATCGTAAACATCGGAATTAACTCTAATTAAAAAATTTTTACATTCCCGGAGGGCGATAATACGCCACGGGGTTGAGAAGCTCTGGTCCGTTGTATTGTTTATAAATTTATAACTTTCGATATATGTATATACATATGCATGCACGTGGGGAAGAGTAAAGCGGTGATCAGTGTGGTTTGCTGGTTTATTTCGCATTGCATTTCGTAATATTCCCTCGGGACGTATATATCGCGCCTCGCCCTCTCGCCTGAATGAAACAGCACAAATAACACGATACGGTTCAAAGTTGATTTTCTATTCGTACGAGCCTCATGGCACAACACATTGTGTAATCAACTTTTCTTGTATGATTCAACATTATAAATTTCCAGAATTGGACTCGTAACGTGTGCAACATTTTCGTTTCATCATAAATTTTGTATATTTTCCGGAACCAGTGGCGCCTGTAAAAATTATTCCTGTTGTCCATCAATCCCAGTTGACTTTGACGATGTTTTGACCATTTTCGGATGGATGACTGGCGATTATTTACGGATGGGTTTGATCGGGTGTACGTGCCGATGACACTGTATTATATTTTGGGCTTTCCGGTTAAAAATCAATTTTTAAATTCGAGTAATTGAGCAATATGGAGGAAACGCGAAAATAAAAATAATCGCGCGTTAAAAATAACGAGCGGAATAGAAATAATTAGTTTTAATAGAGTCACCGTCGCTCGGCGAACAGGAAATAAAGTGATCAAGAGATTTGCAGAAAAAGAACGAGAAAATGATTTAATGGAATGGAAAGTTGTACGTTTTTTTTTCTCATCTTCTTTTTGCAGGCGATCGGCACAAGTAGCGGCCATTTATTTTGTCTCATTTCATTTTTGTTTTTTTGTTTTTTCATTTCTCCTTTTTTCTACCTCCTTCTCATGTGAGTGAGATCACAAACTGCTCTTTCAACTATTTCTACCCGCGGGCTTGCTTTTGCTTTGAATGGGTTTTACTCGTTCGCGGCTTTTCCACCTTTTCGCTCTCATCCCCTGTTCTCGTTTACGCGAAAAACACGATTGGCCGGTTTGCCTCACAATCAAACTTTTACTTTGCTCCGAAAGCTTTCAAAAAAATATCATAAAATACTGAAGGGCCGTTGCGACAAAAATAAATCGAAAAACGTTAACGGATTCTCCCTCGAGTGAGTTTTCAAAAATATAACGGAACGTCAACTTCTCAACGTCCATTGGGCAGGCCGCTACCTTAAAGTCTATAAACACGAAGCCTTGAAGGATCACACCCTTCTCTGCTCCCCTCTAGTCGCGACAATATCGACGCAGATACCCGTACGATTCGTATATATTCATGCTCAACACGTGAGTCTTGAAATTGGTTAGGAAACATGTAGTGCAGTGAGTGAACATCTATAGGAATCTGTAATTTCATTCATGACACTGTCCTCTCTCAATTTCACGGGCGAATCCCATTTCAGACTACAGTCTCGTCCCGTTATGTAGTTTGTACGAAAACTATTGCAAATCCTCTTCATTCGGGATAAACAGGATTCGCCGTAGTTCCGAAAGCACGAGTTTGCAACTGGAAAATCATTCACCAACCCACATGATAATAACCTCTTTTGTTAATACCACGTGACTCTGCACTTGGTAATGTAGATACGTCTCTCGGTAGTGCGTTATGTCGGGAGAAATGGAAGAAAGAGACAGCGAGAGACGAGAGCATCCGAGTGCGAAAAGCCACGAGTTACATGACCGATCGGCAGATAACTATTCGAATTCCATTTGAATTTCGATCACATTCTCCTGTCGTAATTTACATATGCAAAGCGCACTCGAACTGCGGCATCGTCGCCAACATTAAAAGATGTTATTTTGATTGTTTATAAGTCTCTATGCAAAGTACTTTGTACTGTGGACTTAATCATACATTTTAATAACCAATTACCAACTGATGAATCTACCGCTGTTTGGGAAGGAAAATATTTTTATTGTTCATCAAATTATTTATCAATTTTTCCACCCTTTCTTTCGCGTTGAGGTCCTGCCTCAGCTTTGTCATCCAATGTCCAAATATCTCGGTTCCTTGCTTTTTTATCTGCGCTCCAGAAATGTGAAAATTCGGGACTATTTGTCGTCGCACTTCACTCAACTGCGGCAGTGAATCTGTCCTTCATAATCTTGTTAAATGTACGTCGCTCAGTTAGGATCAATCGATCTATTCGGGGAGTATTTGCGGTTGTGGAATATTTAAAATCGTTTTATATTATTTTTTGAGAGCATTCGCGTTCGTGTATTCGGGGAAATGGACGTAACCTTTCGACGGAAATATCCACAGAACATGCTCGATGGGAACACTGTCACTCAACGCCCTTACATGCTCTCACTTTCCATCGCTCGATCCATATCGATACCTATACGATAAGATCATTCGCTTCACCCACGCGCTTGACTTTCAATGCGAATGCTCAATGAAAGAAAAATACAATCTATCAGCAATTCTGTCCGTCAAAGCTTCGAGCTAAACATTTTGTGTAAAAATATTTCCCCATTAATATCGTGCGGTTCCAAAAATGTTAATTAAGTTTCTCAATCTTAATTCATGCCAAAGTTCGTCTCATCTACCTCACAAGCTGAAAGTCTCACAAGTCAAAATAGGGAATTAGAAGAAATAAAATTGTCGATAAAAACATCGCGAAGAAACGATAGCAGAGAGAGAAATAGCTAATATTTAGCTGCAGTCGTTCGTCATCGAATATCCTATATTTACATATAATCTATACATATTCACACTCTCTTTGTGCCCGTTATTTTGAACGGTTTTTTAACCTGGCCTCCCATGTGTTGAGAATGACGGGGACCGAGGGCAATTGGATTTCTGCCAAGTGCTCTGGCAGCTCGATGGATCGAAAAGCTTGGAATAAGAGGGCAAGAGTCAGCTGTGGAGATCGAACTAACCCTACTCGTTCACAAAAACATCGTTTTCAAACATTTGATTTTGTATATAAATAAAAATTCATCGATTTTCAATTTTATTGATCATGTTACTGACCACTGTGTATTTTATTTCATAGCTATGAGTACGAGCATTGAGATTCCGACTGAAAAGGGTCTCCGCGACCCGGACTTTCATCACTATGTTTAACGAAAAGTTATTTTTGTTTATTGTTTTTTTTTTCTTCATTTTTTTTGATAATTTATCGCAATGACAATAATTATTGTTTTTTTTTTTGTTATTTCCAGATGTCACGTGTCGCACGTTTGTGCCAGTCTGTCCTTTTCTCGCTTTTACTACTAGTTTGCTTTGAATTGTGCTCGCATCAAGCGTCCGGACAATGCGGTCCTGGGAGTCAAGATCGCCAGGACAAATTGGCACTTTACAAAGTGATACTGAGGACATACTGGTCGAGGGCGAGATTTCCAAGGCATTATCCCGAATGGAGACCTCCGGCACAATTTGGCAAACTCGTCGGTAAGTGGAAAAAAGAACAAAAACGTTTTTCAACATTCGTAATTCTGTTAAGGTGGCGGAATTTTTTTGTTTCCCTTACGAATCTGGATGTAGTTTCGAAAAAGAAAAAAAAACGAGAATTATTGCGAGTAATTGTATCAAAGTAATTGCATTTTCTTCGAAGATCATTAGCAACTCTGTGCAATAATTAATCACCGTCAAAATTTATTCATTTCTGTACTCCACTCGTTGAAATATTTTCGTCGAACGTTCGATAGCAGGTTCTTGTCGCGAATGTGTATTCTTCCATTTTACCAACTTTTTATTCAAGCGGAACGTGGATCGAACGAAAATATATGAAAATCCAATAGAAGAATGAATTTTCGTTGAATATTTAACGAATCGGGAGTTGGCTTCGCGCTCAATGAATTAATTAATAAACGTTCAGGTTTCGACAGATATTAGAACGTTTTAATACCCTTTCAATAAGTATTTGCACATATTCCGCTTCAATATCGTGCACTGTGTTTAATAATTCGTAGGTATGTGGATATCACGAATACTACAGACGATTTTGAAAAAATCCATAGGCGAAGCATTAATTTACAGACGTGGCTCGTTCCTGAATATTTTGCACATTCGTATACTTCGTTGTACATCCATGCGGAACTCGATTCATACGTTATATGCGGATTTTAAACGTGTTCACATATATTAATGCCTGTATTATCCCCCTCGATGATCCTCTGCTTTGGCGCGTTTCACTGTGCCCACCGAATCATGTCGATATATCACATTCCCCTGTTAACACCAAAGGCCATTGTAAACTCGGATCCCAAAATCATCGCGTATCGACTAATGTTTTCTAGGAATGTATAGGACCGAATACTTTTCTCGTGTGTGGGTGGTATTCGCTAAGTACGTTGCTGACAAATCGAATCGTCCTCCATTATTTCGGTCAATGAAGCCATTCGATATTACATTTGGTCAAGCTTTTCGATGCAAATGTAAATTTAGTTCTGATATTCATTTGTTTTATTGGTATCAGGATCTAGTTGAAATTTTCGATCGTTGATTAGCATTCGTTATTGAGGAAAAAAAGGAACGTTATGGAGATATTTCATTTACTTTATTTTTCGCTCTTGCTCTCGTTACTTTTGCTTCTCTCGGTTCTGTTCTGCGTACAGAGGATCATGGAACAAGTGGTGAGTGTACGAGGTGAAATATCCACCAGCTGGGTATGTGATATACGTAGATGGGGATCGAGAGGGCGTCCTGCGGCTCTTGATTCGAGGCTCTCATCTCGCTGGATCGAAAGAGGGTAGAGAGGAGGATTGCATCGCTCGGTAGAGCGAGAAAATGAACGTCAACGAAACGGGCAGGGGTGTGGAAAACGAGGAGCGAGAGAGAGAGAGAGAGAGAGAGAGGGAGAGAAAGAGATTGGAAGAGATTCGGGGGATGAGAAGCGTTCGGATAAATCGGAGATAAACTCGGTAGCGCACGATGCGTCTCTTCCTATCTTGAGGGTGTGCAAAACCTTAAATTCGAATTAGAAGCACGAGTGGGAAAACGCCAGAGCGAGGAGGTTCCTTTCCGCTGCGGGAAATTCAATTTCGTTTCAAGGCCAAACTCGTCCTTTCTGCTCTCTATTTCTCTCCCTTCCACTCTTTCTGGCTTCCGTTCTGGTTGAAGGATAGTGATGTATTGATTTTGGACACACTTGACTCAAATGCAACGTCGAAAAATCACTTTTTCTCACAACTCTTTCTCCATGCTCCTTTTTTTCAAGATTTATTTCAAACCTTACACGAATATGGAGTAAGCGTCATAAGATACTTTCAAAATTGTTGATTTTATTTGCAATTACAAGATTTTTAGTCTCCCAAGAAAATATTCGACTCACTCGAGCTGCTGGACCCATGGCGATGTTGTTGTTTACAAAAATCAAACTCGATCGACAGCTATAACCCTTTCTTGTCCTTTCCCCTCTCTCCCGTTGTTTCTGCGTTCAATCTTCTCTCGACTTTCATTGAGAATAAGTTGTTGAAGTCCGTGGTCGGAGAAAATAGAGTAGAAATGAAAGTCCGAAGGTTGTAGTGTCTCGAAGGTACATCCGTGATTCGAAGGATAAGGATGTAGGTAAACGGATCGTGAAAACGATAGCTGATTGAGAGAAAGACATCTGTGTGCGTTGTCTATAGAAACTTCCTGTATTGCTGGATCGAGTGCTCGGTGGACCACGGTAGAAGATAAAGCACAGACGATGCAGAGAGACTTGAGTTCGCTTTGACTTCTTCTCAATGACTATATATCCACGTACCTCTATCGATTTCCTTCAAAACGAACGACGGTTATTTACGAATGTTTGTTAAATCGATCGATTTAGTTCCTTCAGGTTATCAACGTTGAACACATTTTTGTAATACGTTTACATGAAAAATTCTAGCGTTGAATTTCTATTTTATTCGCTCTCGAGTTTTTCTCTTTGTCTTTTTAACTGATCGCCAGAAAAAACCATATCCAGCTTCGATTTTGTACTTTCTTCTCAATCACATATAAATTTTCTTCTTTCGCGACTTTTTACCAGCCTTTGGCGTCCAATAAGTCCTTCCGTTTCAGAATCTTTAAAGCCTCGTTTATCGGATATTCGTTTTGAGATTGACGCCACGAAAGGCTGTGTGTTTAATGGACCAAAAAAGTGAATATTTTACTTTTTTTTAATTTCTTCACGTTCGTCTATTCGTCTATCTAGTGAATTTCTGAAGAAATCCAAATTCGAAGCTCGATCGGTACTGAATTCGTGACTCATTGACTTCGAACTTACTTTAAAAATGCTTTCGAGGTGTGTGTGGGGCACGCATGTGTGTTGCAAGATTTATGCGATCAAAAGATCGGAATTCAGCCAATTAATCGTACGCATTACGCCCTTTTAGTCGCAAGCCTTCAATGTATACAGACTGGAGAGCTCGCTCACGCCGATCAAGTCAATCTCTCGTGTGAAATGATCCGCGAGATAAAGGATCACCAGAGCTGGTGGCCATACAAGCATTTCGTGGCCAATATATTGAGAGTCACGTTTGTCCTCATCTCTTTTCGACTATCTCGCGCTCCCACCCTTTCCATCTCTTTCTCACTTGGGCACTACTTCTCACTTTTATTCTCGTTAAATTCCCAGCACGACTCAAGACTCCTCTCTCAGAGGAAACGAGAAAGATAGCGACGAAGTAGGAAAAAGAAAAGTCCAATGCACGTATGACCGAATTGTCGTGCACGAGACCAAGAGGAAGAAAATAAAGTTCTAGGGGGATCTTCGACCGGGCTTTCCACGAGCTTCCTGAGACTTTATTTCATGTTCCATTTATATATGGAGTGTGTCACGGAATCCCGGATATTTATACAAATCCCTGGACCTATGAGACATTCGACGCTATTTTTACTTTTCGAACCACTGACCCCTTTGCATTCTCCGGATCTCCAATACGTTTCGCTATTCAATTGAATTTTTCATCGAATAGTTTTCGTCTCCTTCAAACTCGGCGACATTTTATTGATTTGCCGAATTTTTTCTCTCGTCCTTCGCTGCTTTTCCTTCCAAGTTCAATACCGAAACTTGGTCGGTCGATCGTGAAAGTTTTCTCCTACACATCGCAACAAAGATTGCTCATTTTTTTCTACTCACTTCATTTTCTCTTCTCGTCTATTCGACGACTATATTCCGTACTTTTATTAAGCGAAACTTGTTCATCTTCTATCCCACGAAATCGTGCTTTTGTTTTTCGATGCCTCACGGAAAAATTCTAAATTTTAGCTTTTCTTTTGATAACCAAGACGATCCAGAATGCGCGAGTCCAGTGTAGAAAAAGTTTGTTGCACGAAGGAGTTGAGCTGTCTCATTATTTTTTCTTTGAGCCCCGAGAACTAAGAGAGAATCTCTTATTTCTTGGATAAACATTTATGAAATCATAAGCCAAGTTTGACCGTCGTATGGACAACCGTAGAGACGTTTGACTTATTTCGACGGTTTTCTCAAATTTATTAACACTTCAGCGAACGATGGAGCAAGAGCATGGAATCACAAGAAATAACAACAGTGCCTAGCAAACGAACGATGAAGCTTTCGAGATTAATGCGATTTTTAAAAGAAAGAGAAATTCTACAAGATCGCAAGAAGGAAACAAAAATATAAATAGAAATGATGAAAAATGAAAATAAAAATTATAATAGAACAAAATAACAATGAACGCGAAGCGGAAAGTAAACGCAAGGGAATTACGGCAGACGGAAGGAGAGAATCTAGTCCTCGATCTATAGTCGGGCCGAGAGGAACGTCAAAGAACTTCTCGGATAAAATCAAGCGTGTTTAATGTTTCGATTCACCCCGGGGATGAGAATATACCAACGAGAAGGCAGAAGCTCGAATCTTTCTTTCTCTTTATCCGTTTCTCCTCGTCTAACAATTGACGATCGTACGTGCGTTAACATTTAAGAAAATTCGCTTCGCCGCATTCGTGATGTACGACTTGACGTGTTTCAGTGGAACGAGCTCAGAAAGACCGAACCAGGAAATAGCGTTGATGCGAGGAAATTTGAGGGTTGATTGAACGAGCGAAAAACTACGGAAAGTTTAGTTATTGGGGGAAACGCTCGATCTTACTTATTTTTATTTTTTGGTCCAAAAGTTATTTCCAACAGGCAAATCTATTTTTTACTCACTTTTCCTTTCATTCGGAATACGAAGAGGTTATTCGTAGAATTGCAAAGTGTACCAAGACCGAATACGAAAAGTAATTAGTCGGGGAGAAATATCCATTGGGCGGGGAGGATATGATTTTCGTAAATAAAATTAGTGTGTCCACCCCTAAAATAGCGCTCGTGTTGTCGAGAAGTTTATTACAGTCGGAGGAAATCCCGAGCCGGGAGAAAGAGAGTTAGGCGAAGGGGATCCATGGACACGTTTCTGAGCGTACGTGCATCCTCGTTTTCGTAACGAAGCACACGAAGCAATTTATAGTTTGGCCCTTGCTTCTGACTCTGGCACGAGGTCGAGTGTGCATTTCCCTCTCGCTTTTTCATCCCTCCATCCTACTCTCAGGCTTTTACTGTCTCCTTCTCATATTTTATCTCTTTTTTCCTTCTCTCTCGCCCCTTATTTTATTTTTGCTGTTACTCTGACACGAACACAACTCTCTCGGTCACACATGCAAGCCCATCCTCGTCTTTCGGACGAGGGCGCAATGAGAGAAGAGTTGAGAAAGCTGCTATAGCCTTTCATGTGCTACAGTGAAAGAGAGCTTTTGTAAAGTGCACCGCAAATCTATATACAAAGTGAAACTGCTGGGCTTTTTTCTCGGCTCAAATGTAGAACAAGATTTGCCTATATGTGTCTGTGTGCACGTGTGTTGTGTGAGCACACAGCGGTCTCGCGAAAATGTATAGTGGAAAGGAGCTCGAGCGTTTGGAGAGGCTTGAAACTATATCCCGAATGGAATAAGAACCGAGAGCAATGAGGCCTCGTACAACGACGATCTAGAAAACCACCCGAGTCCACGGAGTATGGGAATTTTTTTTTTCCCTATTTTATTTCTTGCTCCTTCGAATTCTCAGAAATCAAATGTTGCGTGAATTGTGAATTCCGATGAGTGATTCATCGCTCGGACAGTAAAATGAGTTTTCGATTTTTTTCCAATTGGATTTTTGCGATTGGATGACGCTGTTCGTTTTTTAATGAGAGGGCTTTGGGGGAGCATTGTAAATTTGTAAAATTTCGATACGTCGCTCGATTCGTTTACCGGGTTCTCGTTGAAACGTTTTTTTTCAGTTGGCTTTTTTTTTTTTTAGTATATAAATAAATCAGGCGTGGAATATTGGGAAAAATAGCTGGATGCAAATTTTCATTCGCAGGCTTCATCTATATTTTATGGGCTGCACTATTCCGCGGCATTCGCTCGCATATGGGGGTTTCGTCATAACGTACACTTTTCGCTCTGTGTACTGGCTTTCGCTTTCTCGCTCCGGGGTTGATGTGCTCTTGGCCCGATGGAATATATAAACCTCTCGCTTCATGTTCCTCACCCCATCCAGTCTCGTCCTTCTCCCTTCTCCTCCCCCACAGGGCTTTTGTTGATTTAATAAACGCAGCTTCACTCACACTCGCGTTTCGTTTCTCCTTTTGCCGCTCACCGAACTCTTCTGTCTCGTGTGTTTTCCCTTTTCCTCATCATCCTTCGTCTCTTTCTTATTGTCTCTGACATTGCTGCGATTCTCTTCATCCCCTTTACTCTCTATTCTCTCGTTGCGAATTCACATTCACCGAGCTATTCGAAAATCCTCAGGCCTTATTACATTCAGCCCGCTTTCTCTTTCTCCACCATTTTATTTCCTCGTTTTTTTTCATTCTCTCACTCCCACACTATATCCTTTACAACTTTTTCTTCATCCCCCTGCTCTCCTTTATTCCACATCCTTCGTGGCTTTTCTCCAATCTGCACAGCCATTCAATCCTCGCTTCCTCTCGATGCACAACAACTCACCCTCTTCTACCAGCGCTCGTGTATCAAATTTACGTGGGAAAGACGCGCTCACTCTTCGTGCGTCCTTCCATCTCCGTATTTCTTCGCTCTTCGGAGATTGTTAAATATCTTCGTATTATTTTCTATTTGAAATTCAATGCCCGACGGTCGTGTAGATTCCATTTCATGAAAAAGACATTCAAGTCGAAAAAATCATTAGAATGACCTTGAATAGAGATTTCTTGTTTCGAAACATCGTAAACATTTTTCTAATATCCACGTTTTAATTAATTTATTCAATGATGCTCAGTTTTAATCCGATTTTCCTTGTATCAAATGAAATCTCCCACGAGGAATGAAAAATTGAGATATTTAGCTCGCTGGTCACGAAGTCAAAGAAAACCACCGACTCAAGCCGAAATAATCATGTTATCTATATAGAAATAGTTATGGGGCGAGCGGAAATGAGTTCCTATATCTATATGACCCGGTAGAAAATACCCTGAGGAAAATCGCCATCGTCGTGATCGCAATTGTAGTCGGATTAAAAGAAAACAAAGTGTACTCTGCGGTTTTCAGGATTAGCAGTATAAATAGAACGTCGGAAATCTCCCTCGTATCCGTACACGGAATAACCAGCAGCTCGCGTTCTGTTCAAACAGCTTTTCATTTTATTCTCCTTCTTGCCACTTTCGTTTGACTTGTAAAACAATTAAAAGAATATACGGAGACCTCAACTTCTTTGCTCTTCAGTCTTTCCATGATTAACGTTTTTAATTAATGTTTAACCATCAATGAAATTAGTATTTCAATATTAATTATCGTAACTAAGCTCGCACACGCATTTTCTTTCCATTTCTGGAGCAAAAATGGAATTTTCTTTTATTTGAAGAGTTACCCCTCTGGGTCCGTCTAATTAGTACTGCATCCTGTCTATTTTGATTATTGTTGACGTGAACTTTCAATGAAATATTGAGATTTATTCACGATCTTGCTGAAAATGATTTTTCATTAAAAATTTTACGTCTCGGTGCGGACATTTTTTAGCAACATTGAGAAAAAGGCTGAGAGCAATCGTGGCCAGACTTTGAGAGCGATAATTTCAGTTCTCTTGTTTTCTCGTGCATATAAAAAAGAGCGAGAGAGAATATATCTGACGTATACACGCTCACACTTTCATTTCTCGAAGCAACCAGTGTCACGAGGGTAATTTTCCGTGAAATTATTCAAATCCTAGCTCCACTGACTCGGGACTGCCTTTTCACCCTCTCCCTTTGTACAGAAATCATCCCTCCTTCTCTCTTCTTCTCTTTCCTTATATACAGCATCACGCTATGTTGGTTTGCTCACGTAAGAATATAAGGAGTCCAACTATGAGTGCAGGCAAACGGGCGATATTCTTCGCTCCTGTTTTCTTACCTAGCGAAGCGTCGACGAAAGCGAGAAATTAGAGAAAACTCTACTTCTCTACAGAATTTTGCCCCTTTTATGCATTCGCTTTGCGCTCGCAATCTTTCTTTTTTCTTTTCGGGAATATGGAGCATTTTGGATCGTGGAAAATTCAAGGAAAGACTTCAATAAGCAAAACAACAATTATTTTACGTAAAAAATGTGGAATTCGCAACTGGGGGATCTATGAATATCGGAATTCTGCTCGTTAAGCTTTGTAACGATATTCCTGAGATCCGTGGAAAGTATTTTGACGTTGGGAATTTAAAAAAATCGTGCCTGATGATAATAATTATTTTTATCGATAGCATTTCCGAGATTGCTCAAACGGAAATAAGTTCAATTGTTCAATATACGCGCGAACAGTAATGAAAACCATGATGAAAAGCGATGGACAATAAACACGCTCTTCCTTCAAGGGTTGAACTCCAGGGGATGGAAAATACTGGGGGGCAGAAATTTTTTATGAAGGATCGTGGAACGGATAAACGTTTATTAATGTGCGAGGAAATAAATATAATATTTTCCAGGTGGGTGCAGAAATGTCTGGACCCATGGGGATCGGGTTTGGTACGCGCGTATGCTACTGAAAAGTTGATGCTGCAACGCGTGGTTATTGCTAAATCGCTATTCACCCTTAACATATTTTAGATATTTATATGGACCCATCCAAATCACTCAACAGATGGAGAAACTGCAATAAACATTCATTCTGGGTGTTTGAGAACTTCACCGCACAAGGAGAACATTTAATTGAGGGATAAATATTTTAATTTGGAAAAAATCTCCAAAACTCTTTTATGTTTCTCATTTTTTTGAAGGGGCTCTATTTTTTTAGATTAAAGTAAAATTTCATCTCGAAAAACTTCAGAGCAGAGCTCACGGGACGGGATCCACGTGAACGATCAAAATTATTTATTTGTATCGTACAAAACTTAATAGATGGTTCATTCGAAATGTTGTGCCCTTTATATGGGGTTTGGGATGATGCCAACGCAAGACGGTACGGAAGACTGAGTGAGAAAAAACAAAAAGAGCCTCGTAGGAAAACTGTTAAAGGGCAAGACTCTCTTTGGTCTCGTGACAGATCGAGCGATCGATCAAAAAAGTGCGACGTAGCTGTACGAGTTGATACACAAGCGTCTGCTTTGGTTCCTGTTCCCAGGCGGTTTCTTTGTTTCACTTTTTTCCACGTCCATTACGTTGCAAAACGTTTCACGGTTATTTTTGTTCGCGTTTTCTTGCGTAAATTTCTAAGACCCATTTTCCTGTAGTTTCGTATCCTCGAGGAAAATCATCGCGAGACGTTAAAGATTTAAAAATTGATCGAGAAGCAACGACAAAGTCGCTGCTCCATTTTTCTGAAGGAATCGTTTGCTTTTGCGTTATGATAATTTATGGTAAACTGCGTAGTAATCACGGGCGTGGATTCCGTTGACTTGATGGGAAGGACAAAAGTCGGTAGAACATTTGTCGAAGGCGGGAGAAAAAAAAAGAATTAAAGAGAAAAGTACTCGTCACAGGCACCGAGAGACTGTACGAGTAACAGAGACTCGGTCGTTACCGTAACTTTCGAAATTACCGGTGAATTTAAATTCACGTTTTATCGCGAGAGGTCTCTTGGTCGTAATGGAAGGCGAACAGCGAGAAGATTGCACATGGGTAATTGTCGTATACGCCTCATAAGGGCTTGTGTTTTCGTTGTAAATAAAAGTACTTCTCCGTGGATAGGTCGATTGTTTTGCTCGCAACATTGTGACTCGTAAACGCTATCGTTGAAGTTGAACAGGCAAATCCGAAAGTTTAGAAGTTATCGTCTCGAAGTTACGTTCGGTTTACGTGTTCGGCATTGCGGGGCTTCGATTTTATTTACTGTCCGAGAGATTTCCGATGGAATTATCGGAGATGGAAATGTTTGATCGATGTAGAAATTGTAGAGGGAATCGATCCGTCAAGTACAAAAAGCAGCAAGAAGATCGATCTCACAATGACGTTAATCAGTATCGCTCGCAAGGTCGTAAAGCTTTTGAACGATTCTTTACGCTCTGATGATCAGACGTCGGGGAATTGTTTTCGGAGGAATATATTCCTGGAGAGAAAAGCACATGTTGAGTACTTTCGCTTGACTGTGCGGGGAGCACACTGCAGACGGCAAGATCGTAGAATTTCACGAAAGCAGGGACGTAACTGGCGGTGTCTGTGTACTTACTGGCTTTGACTACTGCGTAACTACGTATTCGAGGAAGAGCCAAGTGAAAGGGCTTATTCACTGAGGGTATTGGGGATCAAGCAAGGAGAGAAGGTTCCCCTAGAGTAGACCTCATTCTCCCTCTCTCCTTCTCTCGGGTTATGTATATTTTTCTCTCTCTCTCTCTCTCTCTCTGAGTCCTATCAATCTGTCTTTCTCTCTTCCGACTGCAATCTCACTTTCTCTCTCGTCCTCCGTTTTCACTCTCTCCCTCATTCTCTCTGATTCCTTTTGAGCTCAATACGAGAGAATAGCAAAGAGGGCAGTTAAGATTCCGCGGAAAATCCCGCGAGATTTCCTACCGAAGCTTCTGCCCCTTCGCCCTTTCACTTTCTCTTCGGTGTCCTCGTACTCTCCAGACCTCCTCGGAGCTTCCATCCTAACTCTCAGGCATTTCTCTCGTAATGTTTCAACGAGAGTCTGCGTAAACACTCTACGATCCTCAAAAGGACGAAAGCATTATCCGTTCCTCAAGGGAATCGTTGTTCCTTCGCGCTCACCTCTCCTTGTACTCCGTTACTGCTTTTTCCTTTTGGTCTCGCCGATGTCCGCGACGCTAACACGTTTTGCGAAAACTCTCTCTTGCGCAAATAATAATAATAACAATAGTTGCGATAATAATAAATTGCGTCTGGAGCTCCTCAGCCTTACTTCGTTGGAGTACGGTCATTATACATCGATGGAAAACTCTTAAGGGTCTGACCTTCGTTTCAACTTCCCCCCAAATCACATCGACATACAGAAATGAATGGTTGCTTCAAATTCCGTTGATTACAATCGACAGTAACATTCAGAAACTCCAAACGATAATAAATCGTCGCTGAACCGAATGTAAGAACTCTCATTAGTACGAATAAGAATTTTGTGCTGTGGGACATACCGAGAGAGGTTCTGGTCGTTAAATTTTTGATATTCACCAAAGTGCACTTTATCGCCCTCAAACGACGGAAGTGCATGGAAAGGACAGAGGCTACGTGGAGGAAGGGAATGAGACACTGAGAGCGTACGGCATTATCCACTTTTTTACATTTCTATCCTTTCCTAAAATTTACTTCCGTTTTTACAGAACTAAAAGATACCGAGCTTTTTTGCTTCTTCATGAAGCTTTCACTGTAATATTTTCCTCTCTTCCTGTACCGTCGATTTTGATCATCAAGTTTTCAATACTCAATCCATTCTCCTTCAAAAATAAATGAACAAAAAAACCATAAAAATTCCGACTTTCATAATTAATTCTTATGTTCGTAATATCAATTACGAAAAATTTTCGCTGGCGAAGAAACCGAATAATTGTATGGCTGTTAATTCAACTCGTCGACGTCGAATCAAAGAGCCGTCAAATTTACGGGAATTTGAATGCCAAATGACGGAGAAATCCTCACCGAATCCATCCAAATTTTATTCACTTTATTCTCACGAGCGAATAAAATATCTATTTTACGATCTCAGATGCGTCGGCGCGAAAGTTACCGAGATTTCGAGGAAATGATTGAATACATCTTCAGTGCAAATTGTTCCACCTTTATGCAAAGTGCTGAAATATTCGCTGATTCGTTATTTTCTATCGTGGGGTACACGCGGTTAGAAATATTAGAGCGAAGCATGTTTTTGCGAATGAATTTATATGGAAAATCTATTCCAGCCCACGCTCTCATTCAGAAATTGTCTGTTTTGTTGGGTCTTTAATTTATTCATTGTCTCGTTTGGCAAAGATTTTCCTCACTTTTACCTTTGGACCGACTCTGTCTCGTTATTATAATTTTTTAATACACTCTGAGAATAATCGTTGTTATCTCGCTCGTCTACGTGTATGTATTCTTTGCTATACATTTATGTATATATCCAGTGTATATAGCTGCAAGCGGCTGCTGGATAAATTATGCAAAGTGTCTCGATAACTTAACTTCCCTCTTGACGAGAGAGAGAGAGAGAGAGAGAGAGAGAGAGAGAGAGGGAGAGAGCAGAGACGAGGGAGGGATAAAACAAGGGAGCAAAGCCGAGAGTATACCGTGGCCTTTTACTCGACATATATTTTTTTTTAAACTTGTAACTCCGAGCCAATCTCCCCCACGTTTTCCTACTTCTCAATTCGCCTTGTTCTCGAACAATTTTTTTTTCGCACCCACGCGTGAATTATTTCGGGGCTCGTTTGTTCGCGAATATTTGTAAATAAAAATTTCATTCTCGATATTTCACGTTCCCTTTCCAACTTTTTTCTCTTCTTTATAATGCGCACGAACGAAAAAAAAATAAACATTTCCTCGACAAGATTAACACTTTAGCAGCTACAAATTCGAAATTCTTGTAAATATTTTCACAAACATTTGAGGTGGCATCCAAAATAACCAATTTAAATGGGCAAATACATCAAACTGTTGGTTCCTTCATCTCCAATACAGACTCTTCCAACTTCTGGTTGAAAAGTGATTCGACAAAGTGAGTCAGCATCGATCGTAGCTTCGGCATAAGAAAACTTACGCTCATCTTTGGCCACTACGCGTTTCATGCTAAAACTTAATATTTCTCACTCGTTAACTTTTTTATCACCAATAAATGTATAGCAGATCGATTTATGAGTTGATTGAATGTTATGATTTTGAGAGCTATTTTGAACAATAGATAATGAGTGACGAAAAGTTTGAGACTTGTTATTTTTTGAAGTGATTAACGAAGTTAATAGAGCCTTAAATAGAGACTCCAGGCGAGAGCTATCAGGGTGTAGAGGCTTCGATATAGAGCCACTTTCGAGTATATATAGTCGAGAAAGCACTCGACGACACTTGAGCTTTTTCATCTCCCTTAATATACCCATATGCCTAGAATATAACTATTTCTATGCAAACGTGCTTATATAGCAGCTTCGTTGGTGGATACACTCAATACGGTCGCACTTGAGCGTTTAGCAATTAAAACTTTCATCGACACTCTTGCCACGCGGTAAGCCAAGCCTTCTCCTCGAAAATAGACGCTCGGGAGGTGAACAAATATAACGCGAGAGCACGAGGAGATGAAGCGAAATATTTGAGGGTAAAACTCGCCCTTGAAAGCTTCGTCGCTTTTATTACTCGTACGGGAAACTCTGAGAAAAAAAGATTGCCGGTTAATATGGCGTCGCGTACATCCAGCGAGCCAACAATTGGTCAACTGTCGTTGAATTTTATTGGATCGTTCAGAAATTATTATTGTTTTATTTTTTTATTCCAAGGCGTCGAAAAATCGTAATAATTAAGACTTTTTCTATAATTACAAGAGTGACGTCAATGCGTCTTTCTCAAAGAATTTTCCAGAGCATGAATTTTGTTCCCAACGATCAATCCATTTGAAAATTTCGAGCCGAGTTGGTGGAAAAAATGACTGGTCCAGCGATTTCATTCGGTCCACCATTCATTCTCGCTGGTCTCATTATTTTGGAAAAAAAAGGAGGAAAAGGTCCAACGAATAGCGATTTGCATACGCTATTAATTTAAATATCGTTGGAGAGGGTAGACGCAGGGTATACCTCGTCGTGGATCGAGTACCCTGTAAGGATCGGAAATGGCGGATTCGATGAACGGATAAAAAAAAGGTCGCCGCACATCGAATAAGAAAAAAAGAATGACAGCGCAGATTCATGGGGACGGTTACGAGATATTCTGGATAATATGAAATACGCGACATATAAATGGACTGGAGGGTACAAGAAATAATGCAGGAAAAGAGAAATAATTCTATCTGAAGGCAGAAATTCGATAATACTTCGAAATCAATTATCTTCATTATTATTATTTAAAGAAAAAACTTTTAATCGCATCAGTGACGTTTAAGTGAATTTAACAATTAATTGAATTACCTGTCTCAGTAGAAAATCAGCCTCGAGTTTCCTAAGGGCCAGGTTTTATTTTCGATCAATTATTATTATTTTCACTACGAAGCCAACAATTAACATAATCGTCCGCAACGTTAATATGAAAATTGTCAATTATCCGTCGTGCTTGTCGCGAAAGGTTACTTTCAGTTATCGGAGAAAGAGAGGGCAGGCGTGAGAGGGAGAAAGGGAGGAAAAATGTGCTCTAACCGAAAATGGTGTCTGGGGAGAAATGGGTCCTAGTGTATGAACGAAGGAAGATAACGTTCGGCAGACAGTTCGACGTAGCGAAAATCGTTGGTTTCACTCGTTCGTTTCAGAGACTGGTACTAATCCGACCCGATAACATTGCGATTAAACTGCTCGTATAGCGAATATGAGAAAGAGAGAGAGAAAGGGGGAGGAAGGGCGTGAGTGAGTGGAAGAGAGAGAATATGACCGAGGCTTTTGCTGCACGGCTAATTCGGTGAGGCTTGGCGTTTGCCAAGCTCGCGGTGAGATAGCAAAATCCCTTAACGACGACAAAGAGGGTTGAACTACCAAGAGAGAAAGAGAGAGAGAGAGAGAGAGAGAGCAAAAGGGTGGGAGGTGCTTTGGAACGCCAGAGCTAAAGTCTCTATGCAGGGTGCGCGAGGCTTTTAAATACTCGACGTTCCTGTTCCCCAAGGACTTGACACGCCAGACGCCACTCTATATATTTCTGCATTAAGTATATCTATATGTATCTATACAATGGGCGACAACGTTTGCGCTCTTGGTTGGCAATGCCATCATCGAGTGCAGGGCGTCAGTATTACTGCTGCATTTTCTCTCTCCCTCTCGCTTTTTCTCTCTCCAAAGGTGAGAGAAGCCGGAAGCACACTATCCCTCTGCTCTCGTTGGATAGGGATAAACTGCAAGGGTAGTTAGCCATGCAGATTAGAGGGCTCGAGGTTCCTGTGGTTGGACAAGCCATAGACCTTTTCTCTCTCCCACTACCTGCTGCTTCTCTTCGTTGATACCAGTCCGTGCACCCACACCCTATGACCCTTGGAAACAGGATGGAAGTGCGTGCCCGATAACTCTCTCATATTACAGACTCCTTCGTGGCTACATGTCCATATGAACATTCCTACATGTACTCGTCTCTATGTATATGTGGGTGCCTGATTTACCAAAGTTACTTAGGGTCGAGTATATCGAGTTACCCCCTCTTACTTCTTTATCGCTTTATTAAATGTTGGCGGGTGGACAGTCAATCTGTGCGCTTGGTATTCGCTACTTTTGAGCAATCCCGAGCGAGGGCAATACTTGGTTGGGTAACCATTTTATTTTCATTATTTTGCGGAGCAAACGCTCAGAGGAAATCTTTTTTTTTCTAACAGTTTTTCGTGGAGTTGAATAATTTGGACTGTAAAATTTAAACTCAAATAAAATCGGAGTTGGGGGTCGAGCTCGTGCGGAGTTGAATTGACGGATCTGTGGGATGAAGACAGATTTTGGTATTCATTTTGGTGCACGAAGAGATCAGGAATTTCGGGAATGAATGTATTGACGTTTACGAACATTTTGTTGGTGAACCGATGGAATTGAACGATAAGTATAATTCGGACTATGAATTTGGTCTGTAATTTTCATTTATTACAAGGATAATTGATGGTTTACGTACGATTAATTTCGTCCGTATAACCACGATTGCACGCACTCTGCTAATCTCCGCTACGTACTATGTATCAATGATAACGAATTCCCGCAAGCTAAAAATAGCCCAACGCAGCTAATCCTCCATTGGATTAATTACAGAGCGATGACAGATTGATGAAAACGTTAATTTTTGGGGGAAAATTAATGATGCCCCGATGTATTCAAACTGGGAAAATCAGCAGAGGGAAAAATATGGAATGGAAATTCGAAATCGGAATAATTATTTTGGGTTATACTTGATCGGCCCTTGCCTTATGTTTCCCACAAGTTCTGAATCAGAAAAGGGTTATCTAGATGATGACCACCATCTCGTGTGATGGAATGTCAAAGAGTTCTGGCCTCCAGAACTGTTTCATATTTTTCCATTGATTTTTTTGAAAACGCAACATTGATGGGTTAATCGCCGTACTATTGTTAAAACTTTACAAAGGCCTGTAAGATTATGCACTTCATGTCGATTTTATTTGTGAGATGCTAACATTTGAGATGATAACTTTACAAACGTGCTTTACATGTCAAATGGAGGTCCGAGTGCACTCGAAAGAAGTAGTACACAAAAAAAAAGGATTAGAGAAATAAAAACACATTGCAAACTGCGTGTGGATGTACGTGCATGGAGAACGTGTACTGCATCACTCAGAGAGCTCGGAGCAGCAGCAGGAGAGAGAAGAATGCGCTACAGGGGAACATCTGTGGGAAGGAATGGTGGTTTTCAGGAAACCCTGCTCGGGTGCTTCGTTACGTCGAATTCATTCGAGAATGAATCCACGCTCAAACCGATAGATTTGAACATATATGTATACACATCTGACATACCGGGTGTCCCAAGACCAGAGCAGAAAGTTCTCAGTTGGTCTATACTTCGGGCCAGCTTTTTTTTCGGTCACTTTTATTAATTACCAAATTTAAATGATTCGCATTCTTTGATCGTTGATACTGCCCAAACGGTTGGATCTAGAGCAAATAACTACAGAACCAATCTTGTAGGAAATTAAATTTTCTATAAAAAACGTTCCTACCATATTTTTCTATATCAGCTAGATTGGTGTCTAGACTGAAGCGAAAAAGAACCTGCTTTTGCTAGAGTTTCTCTCTGACCATCAGACATGGTACCCCCTGTATATACGGTCTTGTGTGTGCAGAATTTTTTCCAGTCTCCCAACCCCGAGGTAGTTTACCCGCCAGGGACGCCGGACGTCGCCGCGGTCGCGTCCCGCGCTACAGGCATGGTGCAAGGTTGATGGTTCAATATATAGATACTAGTGAGTATGAGCGTATACGTACATGGCGAGTGGAGAATAGGGGTTGCCCCGTTCTCTGTATACAATCTCGAGAACCCCAGCTCTCTCGATACAAGCTGTACAGAATACTGTTGCCTATATGTGCCTGCTATTACGTGTCCCATGTACGATTGCGTTCGTTTTTTCTGTACGTCTCTCATTCTCTTTCCATCTCACTCCTACGCTCGGAAGTGTCTATATAGCTCCACAGCCGTATGAAGGATTTGTACAGATGTGGTGATCGATGAAACAGAGTTTGACACAATATAGGACTTTGGTCGCTGCTTGTCGAACAAACGGATAAAATTCGTGGATAGACGACAGGAGAATGCCTTCGTTAACAGGTCCTTTACATTTATATATATATATTTGTCCCTTCCACATGTTTTGAGCAACAGCAAATTGGGTTATAAATCTCGGATGCAATGGCATACGTCACTGTTTCACGATCTTAGTTCTGGGAAATCCAGTCATTCCGATAGCAGACACAAATTATATGATTCATTTTTTTTATCGTGGTTTTCGATTGTTGGAAATATTTTTCAATAATAAGATTCAGCTAGGGATTCAATTAATCGAATTGATCAAGTGCCCAATGAGTTTTTCCATGTAGTCTGTTGTGGCTCAGGTCCTTCAGTTTCCGGCATACTTTGCACTACTTCATTCCACTTCATTTTTCCACAGCAGATGTCCAGAGTGATCTCTGGAGGAGTAATCCGAACCATGGGCATCCTAGACTTCTCAATGCGGGTCAATGTGCCTCTCAATGGTTCACTCCGGTCAGCTCGAGTGACCTGGTTCAAGTGGATCTTAAAGTGACCTGTTAAGATCTCACTAAGCTTAGTAGTTGAATGCTTCACGTAGTTGGTTTGTAACCACATCGAGTCGATCGAAATTTCGTAGGAAACTGTGTACCACTCATCGCTTTAATCGTGAATGTTTCATCTTCTCCTTCTTATCGGTCCATTCAGGACTCAACTCAACATTTTACTTGCTTCCTTCTCCGCGCTCTCATTGAGCCATTGGAGCGTCGAATTAATTGAAATACACACAGAGCAAGTTTCTGTCTCTCAAGCAATATGCCTTCGTGAGTTCATCATGCAAGTTGCGTGAATTGTTTTGACTCCACCGTAATTGCAACTCCGGTATAAGCTTCAAGTTCCCATCAGCGGAGAGAAATTAGTTTTCCATCATATGTACGGGCTGGCTGTTGCATCAGCCCAAAGCTTCGCACTCACGCAGACGACTCGAAAAACATGCTTTCCTTCGTTTTCTACCTCGTGGTTATCCGCTTGTTCCCATCCTTTCTATACCCACTTTGTACACACCTCCACACCTTTTCAAACACACTCTCCTCCTTGCGGTTCTCAGCTTACAAATACAGCTGATTAGAAGCTCCTTCGGTCAAGGTTTCCCTCGGTTTACCTGTCGGTATACCTTTTTCATAAAATCGCATCAAAGTCGATGAAATATTCTACCAAGCATGAATCTTGGCTCAATAAATTATTCGGATTATAATTTTTTCAGCGGACTCGATTTTATACCTGCAATTCGCTCATTCGGAAAATATTTTTTCAACCAAATTGAATTTATGAAAAAACGTTTACTATAGTATTTCGTAGATTTTTACAGAAAAAAAATATACTTCATAAGTTTTGGATTTATTATCATTTCTATCCATCCTTTTTACTTTATACGTTTTACCATTTGTAGCTCGCTTTCCGCGCCTCCTTCAGTTCTCATTTCCATACCTCCGGAGCATCATTTACGAGCCTCAGCCCTTACACGACCTCATTACATTTGCTCAAATCCATCATCTGTTTTCCTTCTTGAAGAGACTCTGGAGTAGATATTTCACACTTTATTTATCTGTCCCTCGGTCTCTCTCTCTCTCCCTATCTTTCTCTCTCTTTCTTTATCCCTATTTTCTTCTAGTCATGCTCGTCTTTTACTCTTGGTTAAGCTAAACTCCATCTCCTCTCTGTAGTATGATTAGCAACTCTGCATTTGCTCGTTTATCTCTCGAGCCAGGTTCCTCGTAATCATCATTATATATAGAGATTTGATTTCTCCATCTCTCTGTGTTTTCGTCTCTCCTTCGTGTTTGAATCTCCATCTGGGTTTCCACATGCAAGTTAAAATTGCCACATTTCAATTAATCAAGAGCCTGCACACTTCATGAAATTCCACAAACAATAAAAACTGAATCTTTCAAATTATTCGAATAGGAATGACCGAATTCGATCAATTACCACTTGATCGTTTTTCGTATCGAAGTTTCATTGACGAGGGAGTTCCTGACCGCGAGTAAGGGCCGAGCTATAGTCGCGTATGTTCAAAGGAAAATTATAAGCACCAAGTACACGTTCCTCGTTCAGTTCACGGACTTGTGGACAAAATGTAGTCTGCCAAAGTCCCCAGTTTGCCCTTCAATGATCTGCGTCAAGAAAATTTCGAAATATTTATCACACGAGGAATAAAGTTTTCGTAGTTTTAATGACGTGTTGATAAGAAAGTTTCGAATAGAACGAGACGTTTCTGTGTACAGGTTCTTCAGAGTTTTGGGCGATGTCGTTATATGATTGTCCTCCGGACTAATTGTCTCCCTCACTGGACTCTTTTGTGTCTTGGATAAACATCGAGCTCTTTGATTGTAGGTATCAAATGTACAAAGGGAAAATATGGTCAAAGTGTGCGACTCAAAGACTCGGATATTTATCTGTGTATGTTTCTGAAACTGAGAGATGGGCTTTTGTGCGAGGGTTCTGTGATTTACGCCTGAGAACCGGCTTACTAGACCGCCCGTTGCTTTCCTTGTCGTCGTCGTCCTTCCCTGTTCCTCCTCGTCGTATATCTAAACGCGAGCAGCTCATAAATTTGGCTATGGCTTTAGGGAGATAGTACCAAAGAGATACGACACGAGAAGTCCTTCCAATGATACAAGAAATTCAACCCCCAGCCGCTTTTCTATCTTATTTGCTCTGAATTCACCCTCTACCACTGTCACGTGTCGTGATTCTTTTATTTTCGTCGTCGAGTCATCGACTAGTCTTCGTAGGTCGCAAAGGTATAAAAAAAAAAAAGGTAGAGGTCACTGTGGGCAGTAGGAGTAGGCGGACAAATATCGAAGAGAAATATCGGGCCGAGACGCCATCGGGATTAATTTTGAAAACGAAAATAAAGAAATGAAATAAATGAAGGAAAAATATTAATAAAAAAATTCAAGTCGTGCAATATTGTCATATTTTCATTCGTCACTCCGTGTTCACAAAATTCTTCAACGAGATCCTTAACCCTACTATTACGGTACTTATCACAGAAGATTCAATAGCCATTGTTTGGATACAGCGTGTTCTTGAAAGCAAAACCTCTGCTTTACCAAAGCCTCCCTTTCTGTCACTCACACACAGCTGTGTTTCAAACTTTTGCCAAATTACTGGAGCATGAATACCACGAGAACTCAACGAATATGTACTCTTTGGTTTTGTGAGCTAGTTTCTCATCCTTTGACGCGTTCACTCTTTTTTTCGCCTTGTTCCTCTCTCTCACTCGCTCCTTCTCTTGCCCTATCCCTGTTTCTAGTTCTTCGCTGTTCCCTACACACTTGTTTGCCAATTAAAGTCACTCTGACTGCATTTATAAAGCAAAGCTTTCGTTTCAGACCTACAAATAATTCTCTCGTTTGTCCCCTGCGTTCTTCGCCCTTTCATGTCTTTTTTCTCTCTGCCTTATTTTTTCTCTGGCGCGCCACTCTTGCGGAACGATAAAGCAATCTCATTTTTAGGATTGACAAAGAATTTCAAAAACATAAATTTCTCTCGTCAATGAATACTGATTGTTTTCTATGTCGAGCTTTTCAACCCCTAGCCTGAAATCCCTAACTGTGCACGAAAATACTCTCGATATATGTTCCTACGAATTTTTTTCCAGTTTTTTACAAGCATAGCTATAAAAACATTGTAAATATCGAGTCACTCTGCTTATGACGAAAGTTAGACAATAAAACTTGATCGAACGACCTCCTGCAACCCTTACCAATTTTGCTTATCATTATATAGTTTCTTCATAAAGTTTCTGGCCATAAAACTTGTTTTCTCGCTTATAAAGATCGCGGAAACAAAAAGGACAGTGTTTGTTCGTCGAGATGATCCAAAAGGCATAAATATGGATTTGCAAATGTTTATTGTATCGTCAAACTTTTGTAATTATTATTCATAAGAGAATTTTTGCTTCTCGCAGGCACATGTTTGCCAATTAATTGTGATACCATCAGTGAATCCGTATGGCTGTTGAATTATTCATGAATTATGTCCGCACTCGTGGGACAGAAAAAAAAAACTATTTTTCGTTTTTTTCGTTTTTTTACGTTTTTTGCCACGACCCACATAAATTCGGTAGAAAATACCGCAGGGTCCTATACGTACGAACTTTTGCAAATATTCTCGCTGTCAGGGTGACAAAAATAATGGAAATATCTCTGGAGCACAAAGCCCTGCTCCAGGGAATCGGAACTAACGAATCTTCGTTCTGAATGAGATGTCTGTGTCACTATTCGTGTGTATATTTGAGTGAAATATATCAGTTTTTGAATATCACATGAACACACATATGTTCTATATTATATTCCATAGATATTTATCTCGATGAGAAAAAGGGAGAAAGGCGGAGTGGAAAAAAAATAAAAGAAAAAAAGACAATACCCGGTTTGATAATGAATCGGGCACCCAGTTTGGCTCTTGTGCGGCAACGAATATTCAAAGAGATTTCCATCGAGAAAGGGTATGAAAAGAGAGAGCAAGAGGAAACGTACAGAGAGTATGGAAAAAGTGTTCGTATAGAAATTCTCACGGGAGACAATGTTCCTCGTGGAATAATTTATCATCGTAATATTAGTATTTTCAAACACGTTCAAAAGTTATTATCATTTTTACTGAATCCTGGCGCTCTGTCCGTCATCCCTGATGAAGGAGTGAATCACAATGCTTACTGCTTGCATCAAAATGTACTCCTGGGCTGCAACAGCTTTGACAAGACTGCAGTGAGGCTCGCGATAAGTAAAAAAAAAATTCCCAGTAATATGCGGCCTCGAAAAACTAGAAATTTTCGCTTATAATGATTTTTTTTTTCATTTCGACATTGTTTTTGAGAGAGAAATGCTCACGATTTTATGGGATTGTGGAGAATGTAGAGAATTCTGGTGAGACGGTATGGAAAATCAGCGAATTACAGCTTTCTCGATGTGGAGGATCGGCGAATACGTTGGATCACGACGTTTTGTAAATCTCGCGAGCTCAATCCAAGCACACCAGTCAGAAAAGCAGCAAGCACGAGCCAGCGAATTCCTCGGATTTCCTGCATAAATTCTCTCGAACCCTTTTTCACTCTCCTCGGGTCCCTCGATCGTTCTTCCACCCTTTTCCCCTCTTTGACGCTCTCTCCCTGTCCCGCCAGCTCTCTCTCTCTCTCTCTCTATCTCTTTTTCTCTCCACACTCCAACATCTTCCCTCCTTACCCTTCGCGGTAAGCACCCTGGGGATATTTGAGGCAGGGTGTGAAAAGTTTGGAGCCTCTTCGAGCGTATAAGTCCGCGAAGGAGGCCACACCAAAACGTAATGATGCAACTTATATATAAGCGTGAAAAGCTTTTTGATATTCAACGGAGAAAAAGCGAAATCAATGTATATGCGCTAAGCGTTTACGAACATTCTGAAACGACGTCAGAATGACGACCATTCCTGAGACGTCAATTGAACTTCATATAAAGCAGCAAAAAATACAAATTCGAGGAAATCTCCATCGCAGTTATAAATAATTAAAATTTTACATGAAAAATTTTTTTGTTGTAATATTTGTACACCTCAATCTTTACGATGCATTTCGCCTTGCCGTTACGAGGCACACGAAAGCAGATAACTTTGCCAAAGCTGCGGTTGTTGCTTGCTTTTCCGTTGGATCTCTACGTTCTTTGTATCTGTGTCATAACCCCGTTAACACTCAAGACACACGCTATAAATGTAACGAAGGGTAAAACGAGGAAAAAGCGGAAAGAGAAGAGGGAAAAGCCGGAAGCATGAGGTGAGAGTTTTGGAGAGAATATGCATGTGGAGTTGCGCTCAATATTTCATGCGAAGGTACGAAAAGACTTTGCTCAAATTTACTTGCTTCTTTCTTGCCAATAAACATTTATTTTATCATAATTGTTGCTTGTCTAAAATTCTGAAAAATTAAATAAAAAATAATCGTCAACTGGTGAAGCTTTTTCGTCGCTGGTGAATTTGACGAGAAATTGCCCAAATAAATAACTTCATTTCCTTCGTCATGTGTGAATAGCTGCTGAACCGTAAGCGGTGGGCTCTTCGGAAGAAGCTTAAGCGAGAAGTTGTTACCAAGTCTGGTCGTAACTACTCCGTAGAACGTCTTCCTACTATTTAGTACATTGGAACTTGCCGGATTAATGACTCGGTCGAGGTTGCTCCCATTTCTTGATTTATGTCATGGACAATAACGAGTTATAGCCCGGCAGAGTTAAGACGAGAATACCAAGTGCCATGTCTCCTCACGCGCGTACCATGTGCCTAGTTGTTCGTATAAACACACTCTGTTTACTGTTAGAGTTTAGCCCTCATGGGCTAAAGGTGTTATACCGAGAAAGTAGTTAAAGCTAAGAGACAAGCCACCCACCGAGAGGGACCATTTACCGGGATCCTTATTCAAAACCGTTGACATATCCGACCAACTGTTTGCTGTTCTCTCAGAGTTCAGCCCTTCAGACTAAAAGCACATTGAACCTTAAGCCATGACCTCCTTGAGAAGGATCAAAGAGGTCATCGAGATTGGAGAGCAGTCGAGTCTCAAAAGAGAATCAGCAGCAGGTTGTTTCGCTTAATATGACGATCTTGGAATGCAAAAAAGTTGCACTATTTGTTTCGCGAGTTTCGTGGATTCAGATATCGAGTATTTTTCCAGTTCTTCTGGATTCTTGTTGAAGGAAATTTGTTTCACACTTTTTTTCTATAAAACTCATGGGAAGAGCGTTGAAAACAAAAAAAAAGCTGTTCGAGCTCGATAGTTACAACCAAAAAACAGTAAAGCATAACAAAGGAACGGGGTGTAAGGTTTACAAGGGCTGAAATGGTATAAATTTGATCAACGTTCCAGCTTTGGTTGGCCAAAATAAATTGCGCAGCACGTTCGGGCGATGCTGGATTAAGGGTTGTTTTTACGATCGTCATGCTCGAGCCGGGGAGGGGTGTTAAAATATTTTACAACATTCTCCTCGTGACCCCCTTTTTTTAATCCTCTTCCTACTTCCACCTCTACACGCCCGCGTTCTTTTTTACCGAGACGACAAAATCCTCGTCTAATTTCCTTCTCGGCCATTTGCCAGAGGCACCGCGCGTCGTATATAATTACAAGCTCTGCGGTACGTTCATGCGCGCTTCTGGTAATGAAGTGGTACTGTGTCTCCGAGTGCCCTAAGAACGAGAATCTCGAAGGAAAAACAAGTAATGCCGGTAACAATTCTGGGATCAACGAGATTCTCGGAGGAAGGCAATTCGTTAAATTCCCAGGAAACGAAAAATGCTCTCTGCGATCTACCGAGCAGCGAAGAAGTTTCATCAAATCGAGGGCTGAATGAATTTTGTTGGCATATTTCGGGTCAACGTGCATAAATTTTGGAAAGGACACTTTCTTCGATAAATAGTTTTCTTTGAATTTGTGCGTTCCCTCGCTCTCACTCTCCTCATCAGATACTTTGGCCATGTATCTCTGGGTCAACATCATCCAGAAATATCGCTTGAGTCAGGCTCCGGGCAGTTCCTTTCCTCTCGAGTGAGTATTTCCTCGTTGACGTTGGCTCTCTGCACATTCCTGTGGAAAATTCGTTTACAGTCTAGTTCTCGTACTCGGGTGATCGGCTTTTCCTCTTCTCTCTCTCTCTCTCTCTCGCGCGCGAATGCTTCCACCTTGGAGGAGAGTCAGTCAACTGTGTATCTGTGCCAACGACCGCCCTGACGAACAAAGTCCTTGCTCTTCGTTGAAAGCCTCGTGGACGATCTACTGGGTCGAGTGCCGTGCTGGTCGTTGTCACGGTGGTTTTCGAGGGTCTCTCCAAATGAGAGAGTGAGCAAAAGAACGAAAAGACTTGACAAGAAGAGCGAGAAATAAAAAGTGTTGAAAAAAAAACGAGAACGAACGCGGCATGTGAAACTCCAATTGAACCTCGTGCTTTCGTTAGAAACCTCTCACTATATATTATTCCACGCGCACAGAGCTTCAAGTATCCACGTGCGATCCTCCCTCCCCCCCCTACTCGAACCCCGCTATTTTTTCTCAATGATTCAATACTCTGCCTCTTGTACAATCGCTCATTTCTCGACTCTGACATACTAAAGCACCTCACACTTGACCCAATTCATGCCGTGAGCTCGGCTCAAGAAAAAGCGATTTAACCCTTCGCCGCGTGCTTAATCGTTCCGTTTTGATTGGAAGTCCCAATTCAATTTTTCTTATTATTTCCCTCGGGCATTACGTTCCGAGCGCTGCATTAATGAGGAAAATGGGACAATACTTGGTGGAGTAATCGCTTGGTCAAGCTGAACAGGACCCAACACGGAAGGAGCTTTCCGGGTGTAGAATATCGTTTTGCGAAACACGGCGACGAACCAGAGTGCCAAAATATAGTGTGAGAGGCTAAACGGCGAGACCAAACAAGTAAGACAAAACGGTCAATACTGTGGCAAGGCAGCGTCGAGTTTCGAGGGTGGGAGACGAATGATCTCGGAAAGGTTGGAGATCGAATGAATTCTGGGTAGAACCCTTCGTGAAAAAAGGCGCATGGTAAACCAAAAGAGATCGCGCAGTGGAACTGACCACACGAAATTCCCACAACTGTGGCTCTGACCTCCTGTTTATTTATTTTTCATCAGCTGCAAAAAGGAAATGGTCGTTTTTCTTCCATTCATGTTGATGAAGGGTCTGCGAGCAAGCAAGAAAAGCTATAAATTGACGTTGTTACGGACGCATGTATAAAAATATCCAGAGAAACACTTTCGAGGTTTACGTTTCATCCAAATTATTATTGTTTTTTTATTTCCTTTCCATACTGAGCTTTGGGTGTTTCCCAGCAGTGAATGCTCAGTAAGAATGCCTCCGGCTCGCGCATCCGTACTCGAGGTGCATGGCTAAGCAGCCACCCAACCGAGTATTGGCTTCGCCCGAGGCTCCTTAGTCTAGGAGATCACGCGAGCCTCCTACCGACCGCGTTACCGTCACTGTCAGTGACGGATTTCAATTGCAGTTTCACGTTTTCTCATTTTCCTTTATCATTAACCAGCATAATTAAAACTGCAAGGCACCGAATTCAGTTAAAAAATAACAGAGTACTTTGCTGTTTGAGAATAAACGCTCGAAAAATTTATAATATTCTCAAATAATGTTATTTACCTGTGTCGGGCTTTGTAACAGTGGGAGAGAAATTTTTCAATTTCATTTATTAAACGAGTTCTTCAGAATGAAATCGTAAAAAATGGAGCCTTTGTGCCCAGGCAGTTTTTGTCCGTCGCTCGAAGTGAAATCGAAACGATGAAGAATAAAATAAGAGAGAAAATAAAAGGGCAGGGATATTATATTTTTACGAAATGTGCTTACTCCGGACCAGTAGTTACGAAAGTAAACGAACGCAACACTGACGCTTTCCATTTGTGCTGCAATACACACCACCATGGATAGATATGTATATATCTATGTGTGTGAAATGCTTTTTAGTCTGTTAGCGGGGTTATCGAACCGTACAGCTCGTCTAGACCCGTAAACCCTTACCAACCTCCACTACAGCCCTTAATAGCTAATATCACGTTGAATTAACGCCAAAGTCACAAATATATATATATTTTTTTCTCTCACGACGTATCTATAGAGGATATGATATCGTATTACTAAACGACGGTGAGACGAAGCCATATCCTCTGTGGTGTACGTACCCCGAGCTCTGCTATCCACTTTCCTGAATGCTTTCTGGTTCGCAAAACTCGATTGCCAGTTTACCCATTTTTTCGACTTCCAGTGCGAGCCCTTTTTGTCGAGATATCTTGTATTTTTTCTCGCATTTCTACAGAGGGCCCCGGGACATTTGCCACTTTCGCAACGTAGCGAGCTTAATTATTTCTCTGGGCAAAGAGAGGATCAATGTTTGGACATGTAACTTTCAGGCAAATTGAAAATTGTGGAAAGCAGACAAATGTTGGAAACTCGTTACAGTTTTTAATCGCTCACGTCGTCTGCAATGAAATCTTTGTTACTTTTTTCTTTACATATTTAATGGCCCGTTTGCTTACCATCCACAGGCTTGCCCTCGTGCGGTTGAAAAATTCTTCTTGAACTATATGTTTCATTCATGCGTTCCATGCCTATTGACCCGTGCGACTCGAGGCTAATAAAAGCTCTTGCATAAGGTCTGGTGCACGTGTGCGTCTCCTTTCCATGGTCTTATGACCGAAGAAGCCGTTTAAACACGGGCAACTGATCAGTTCTCGTTAGCAACGCACTATCGGAAAACTTACTCGAGCAGAACTTCCGCCTTCGCACAAATCTTAAATACAAACATGTCAAATCGAATTTGCTTCGTCGTTAGGAACCGTTTTGCTTGTAAACAACTGCGGATTACGTAAAGTTAATTCAGAGAAAGAGAAACTCATTTGCGATGACAATTCGTGATGTTTTTTTCCTTTTCCTTGCCGCTGGCAATCTTTGCCAACTTCCATTTCTTTTTTATCGATATCGAAGCCCTAAACGATGTTTCAACGATGCTCTCCAACCAGTTGATCTGTATCGAAAAATTTTCTAGGGTTTTACATTATCAGCAATTTATTCAGTGGCGGTTTGGGTTCGTGACGCTGTTACGAACTCGCCTCAGGTGGTACACGAATTTATTTCTGCTGGCTCTTTCTTCTCCACTCCCTCGACTCCCTCCCACGCAACGAGGACAAGTTACTCGGACAGATTTACGGGGAAACATTTGTGGTTTGATCAAGCATGCAGCGAGAAAACGGTTTGCGCGTGGACAATAATCCTGGCTGCCAAATTTCTTCGTTCAATCCTCTTTCCCGTTTTTTTCCTCATCTCGTACGCTCGTTCATTTCGAAAAACATACTTTTTTCTCTCCCTCAATTTCTAATTTCTCTCGCACTCGGAGTCTCCAGAGTTTATCGCGCAGAAATGTACCAATCTCTTTTTTCTATTCTCCGAACATTGGAAAAATGTCATCGGGGTGGAAAATTCAACGAGATCCTCGAGGTACAAGCTACATGCCCTGCTTCCAGACTAAAATACTGGCGGGCTGTAGTCGTCCTTGCAAAAAAAATTCAATACTTTTTCCTCCTGCACTTTTATCGATCTCCCTTACCCACTTCATTCCGTGGTTCATTAAGGGGATGGCTGTGCCTTCGATATACGAGGGACACATGTTTCCTGTCACGAATTTCACTTACGAACAATTTTCTGCATACGCGCTAACAAATTTTGTGAATAATTAATAAATAATTGTAAATAAGGGAGTGTTTCCGTTTTTTCGTCTCTTTTTAATTAATTTCCTTGACAGTCTCGATCTCTTCACTTTATCAATGAACGTCAACTTATTAGTGAAATTTGCTCCGACGCTGCCAGTACGTTGGGAAGAATATTGCAGTAAAAAATCCTCAACGTTATGTTTTTATTTCCGAGAGGCGCATAAATTTTATTTTCAAGAATGAAACGTCACCTGGGGCCGGTGATGAAAAATAAAGAGATCCGAGAAATTCACTCAACCGACTACACCCGAAATTGAACGGCTCTAAAGGCGAAAGAGGAGCAGAGAATGAAAAAAATATATATTAAAGACAATCACACGTGTTCTTGCGATTTATTTTTTCCCATGGAAGCAGCGGAGCGGAGTAATTTAGTGGACACTCTTTGCCCATCACGTGTGGCTGCTCTTCTGTCTCGTCTTACTGGTTCTACTCATTTCGCACTGAGACGTTCGTACTCGAGCATCGCGAGATAAAGAATTTTCCACTGTTGAGGTTTCTTTTCACTGTTTCAAGAATATTTTCCGCTCAGAAACAAGCAGTCAGGGTTTGCACGGATACGTAAGAAAAGAGAGACATATGGAAATGGAGACAGAAAAAAAAGGCATTTTCGGCTTAATCAAGAACACGGGGAAGCATAAAAAAGTCGGCCGAGGCCCAGGGCAATGTAGTTTGTACGAATTTTTCTGGATTCGTGGGAAAAATGTTGTACCGGTTCCAACGAAGTAACTATATCGAGGTGCCAGGCCCACTGAGTAATAAGAGCGAGAGGGAAGGGCCGAGGGAAAGAGAAGGAGACCGAAGAGACAAAGGAAGAGAGAGAGACACTAGTAGGAAATGGCGCAGCACTCCATGCAGTCGCTTCTTCCTGTGGGAGAGCTAACCTTTCTTTTTATTCGTCCCGGTTATTACCCAAGAACTGCATTACCTCGAAGCTTGAATCTCCAGCTTTTCCTTTTGCTCTTGAACCCGTTGAGCGTCTAAAGAGAGAGCGAGAGAGAGAGAGAGAGAGAGAGAGAGAGAGAGAGAGAGAGAGAGAGAGAGAGAGGAAGAAGGAAAATAAAGAAAGACCAAAGTGAGAAAAGAACAAGAGCAGTGGTCTCAGGACTGCAACTACGCCGAAATAAGGAAAATCGTGAAAATCCGGAGAAAATGGGTGGCATCCACCGAACATTTTTCCAGTGTGCTATGACTAGCCTCGAGCCACTTCCGCCCGATATTTATTCTTTTTTTTCGGTTTTGTTCGTTCTCTACAAGCCTCCAACGATTTTTGACCTCGTCACTCCTTTTTTTCCTTCCTCTCTTTCTCTCACACGTAGTATTTCACCCTTTCTGATATAACCATTTATTTTACGAGCCCTGCGTAATATATGAGCATACAATGCACAGATTTTCCTAGACAGGCTTCTCGATGGGGTTGGAGAAAGCGTGAACTCGTACACGGGAAAGAGGTGACCGAGCGAAAAGGGTAGCGCTGCACACAGAATGTAGAGAGAGGCGCGTGTGCGAAATTGGATTTTCTTTCCTGAAATTATTGCGACCTCGTCTTTTGTTATTTTATCTTTTTCGCTCTCTTTTCGGCGTATCGCATAGACACACACATACGCAAACGCGCTCATATACACAAACGACGCATGCACTGCAGACTCGGTTTTTCTGGGAAAATCCAGCGGAAATGCGAATGCGACATGCCGCGGAACAAATAAATAAATATTTCCGCAACCCGGACACAATGGTGATGAAATTATGTCACGGTCTCGTGAATCTGGAAAAATGAACCTGATTCATATGCGGAGTTCCGTTTAATTCTCAAAATTGTTAGACTCATTTTTCCCACGTTTATTCAGCACATTATTCGCTACGAACACGAACTAATGATTCAATCATTTTCACTCGTGTTCAATAATCACTAATTATGCGAATGGACCTCATTAACAAATTGAATTTTTAGCTTTTTCGAAAATTATCGCCCACAACGCCAAGTATACAGATTTTTCGTGGTCCGAACAATCATGAAGCCTTCGACTGGCTACTCAATTAATGGAAGACTTCAAGGGCTCGGTTCGCTCTCTCCCATACATTTATACGTACGCATAGCCATGCATAAATATGTATCGAGCGATGATTGAGAATATAGGGACATTAGAAGTCTCCGAATTTCCCAGTAGGGCGTTGAAACGGGAAATTAAGTCTGATGGGAGTTTCGTTATCTCTCGGTGATGCGAGCACCAGCAGGATAGGGATGTACAGGCACGAGAAGACGAAGCGCGACGATGCGTGGAAAGGGTGACGGTAATCGGAGTCATAAGCTGCTCCCTCTCACACCCTCTGATAGTCATCGAGCTTTTCCTCTCTCTAGAGTGAGAGAGACAGAGAAACTACGATATTCAAGTGGAGTGAGGAAAAAAATGAGGGAACGAGTGAGAAGGAAAAAGACCACTTTGGAAGTCAAATAAAGTTTAAAAGTCTTAAACACTTTATTGGGCAAAGCATTTAAATTTGAATATCATTCGATTACGTGGCAAACCACGTCCGCCAGAATAATTCCCTCCTTCGTCCTTTCCTTCTCTCAATTTCGTTCCTTATTACTTCCCAACCTCTCTTCTCCTCTCTTGTCCTTACGATGACAACGAAAAAACCTCCGAACCTTTCGTCTATATAACGGAGACCCTCAAACTTTTTATTCCTCATTTTTTCCAACCGCAGACTCTGAGAGAAATTTATTCAGCTGCCATCGACCTCCAGCCAAACTATACATGCCTGCATCATACTTATACACTTCCTGCAAGAATTATATATATTTTCCTACTTTACATTCACGTCACAGGCAAAAAATGCCCCGATGCCCTCATAACTCTCGTAAAACTCGTAAAACTCGTTAAATCTTTGCCTATCTGTACACACACATTTTTCGTGGCAATGCAAAATCCCTGTACCTACGTTTACGATTTATTCCAGAAATAAATTCTTCAACAACCTTCGATTACCCGAAATAATATTCTCGTCACTGCTCGCTCGCAATCGGATTTTTAATATCAAGGCACTCATCAACGTATAGTTATTCAAATTTGTTAGTTCGCATTTTTACGAATACGTATCATTCCCAAGCTCGAACAAGCTCCGTGTTTTTTCAGTATCGTAAAAATGTTGCTCCTCCCGGTATAGAAAGTACAAAATGATGGCATATGGGCTGCTCCTTATTTTATTTTTATGTCAAAATTTGCTGGCCTGAAATTCCAAGGAATGAAATAGAAAGTACAGGAGGAAGCTTTGAAGCAGATACTGATTGGCTCAGACAAGCCAAGCGCGTTCCTCTATTTTCATCTCATCTCTTCTATCCCTTTTTTTATATCTTGCTGTAAAAACTTTGTTCACTCTGTCTCCCTTCTCTTTTCTCGGACACTCTCATCCACATAGCGAAATTTCCGTCTACGAACATGGAAGTGAGCGCGTAAACGAGAATGAGGACGGCTGGAAATATATCTGTGTAGAGGAGATCCCACTTTGGACTCTCGTTTCGTCCTATCTTGAATTTTCCTCATCCTATTGAAGTACCAACCATTTTCTTTGGACAGCCACTGCATACAGGTGATTCCACATGAATTTGGAACATTCCCGAGCCGAGAAATGATTTCTAATTGAAATATGAGGAAAAAAATGTTGGAGGTATTTCTGCTCCAATTTCCATACGCAAATCATTGACAATGGCAATGGAACTTTTCGTTGGAATGAAATTTTCTAGATTTGCACGAAAACGATAAAAACCGAGGTAATTCGGACGGTTTAAAATCTTGGAAGAAGAATGGGACGTTCAAGAAATATGTCGAGGAAAAAAATCTTTACTCTTTTCTTTTAAGATTTTGCTAGCAGCAGTTCGGCTCTCATCCAATCCCTTCGGCAAGATTCTTTTTTTTTTACAATACGGAGTCCAATTGGCTGCTCAAGAATTTTTGCTCGTCGCATTTTCGCTTTCACGCTGATCTCATTCTACCAGGGAACGTCTTTTTCTGCTCTTTTCTCATTCCTATTTGTCGGATATTTGCTACTTCTGATTTTCTTCGCATCTTCGCGCTCTCTGGAATTCCTCCTTTCTTTCTCATTCTCTCTCTCTCTCCCTTTTCTCGACTATCCGCTTTAGCTTCCTGATTCTGTATATATCCAATGGCATCTGCTCCTCCACTCATGAGGATAATCTCGTTCCTGGCGCTTCACTCCCTCGGATTTTTCCTCTTGCGCCCTTTCCACGTTGCAACTCAGCACGGTTGTGCTCTTAGCCGCGAGTACCGAGAGGGATCAAATTCTTTTTCATTTTGTACCAGCCACTTCAACCTTTTTCGACCTTTTCCTATGAATACCGTTTGGTTTACACAAATTCAAACCAAGCAAAATTACGACCATCCGTCAAGTTTTCATGGTAACGGGGAGAATTGAAACGGATGTTGAAATTTATGGTCCAGGAACAATTTCATTTTCAAAATTACGTTTTTCAGAAGAATTTTTAATATCCGATTTGTATGTCGGCTCTTCAAACTTTTTGAAACCCTGATTTGAGTGAAATTTCCAATTTTTTTCTTCATTTTCTACCTTTCCAAGCAAACAACAGCCGCAATTTATGCATTTTTTTCCAACTGCTCCGCACCCTTTCGGCACACTCCACGTTTATTTATTTTTTCTCACTCCATTGTTACATATTTGTAGTCCACGTTAATGTTTGCCGAAACCTTCCTTCGCGTTGAGTGTCATAATTACCACGAGAAAATTCTCTTTGCTATATCGATCGTTATGCAAAGGTGATGGAAAATGTTGAATAAAAAGCCTTCAAGCTTATGAATCTGGAGTCGACCGTACGAAGAATAAATTTGTGCTGAGAATATTGGACGCCTTAGGCAAGTTGACGATCCATTGAGAATTGTTTTGAATTAATCTCAGAAGAATGTTCATTGATCCTTTCCCTCCCTCCAGACAATTTTCTACGCTCGTGTATTCGCGTTGAAAGAGAACATTGTTTGGACGATGATTCGGTGCTTCGAGTCGAGCTCATTAAAAGTCCAGGATTAATCTCGACGTCTTCGAAGCGAATTGTTCGAATCTTTACAAGTATTTAAACAGTCAGGCACGAGTTTGCGAAAGTTAAGATTTCCGATCTTGAAAAATATTTCAAGTTTCCGATAGGCGACTGCGTTTATTTTTTCGATAATTTTCAACTTTTTTTGTTTTTTTATACATTCGCCGAGTTTTATCTCGAAAATTCATTTAGCCGAGTATTCACGTCGGTGTTTTTCGAGTACGAGAGAAAATGGATGACGACGTGTATGGAAAAATATTTTCAAATTGAGGAAAGATGTATGGCGATGGGTGGGTATAAAATCGTCGAGTGCAGGAATTTCGTGGCACGCAGAGCATCGATGACCGTAAAATTGGATGATGGAGATGCGCCTGTAATAACAGCAAAACTATCGAGCCTGCCAAAGCCGGAGTCAGAACGGGTAAGTAGGTTGAATGGTAGGGGGTGGGGGGGGGTGGGGGGGGAGAGAAGGGTATAGAATGGAAGTGAATTTCAATTTTGAAAATGGATCTGCATTACGTTATTGAAATCCTGTTTTGCGGTAACAGTCAAAGCTGGATGGCTCGGAGGCTCGTTGCCTATCGTACAAATTGAGAGCAAGCTTTTCGAGAAGAGAAGTTTGTGTTCGAACTGCATTTCTACAGTTTCTCTCGTGCAACGTACTAAAATGGCGCTTTGCGATGGAGCCAAAAGTTGCTTCGAAAAGTCGGCGAGTCACAACACACCGGAAAAATCAACTTTGAAGAGTAATTTTTTTTCTCCAACACAACTTTAAACCTTTGACCAAATTTCGACTTGGAATACGCGGACTGGCATTCGGTGGTGAAACATAAAACGCGAGAGACTGAGATTTTAAAAAATCTGAGCTCACTTGAGCGATGCTGATGAGCGCAAGGAAGATAAATGAAATTGTTATTCTCGGATCAGCCCCGGGGTATCAGTCATATTGAGAATTCCGCTCGGGCTGTTGATTAATTTTGTAACAGGTTCAAAACCGTGAATTATCAGTCCTTTAACTAACGTTGGATCCGTATTGGAAACGATATACGTGATTGAATAAAATGTACAATGTCAATCGCAGGCTCGATTATTATCATTATATCCGGGAGCAGTGAGATCGGTGATGTGAATATATAAATAGAGAATAGTGTCAGACTGGTTCGTCTATATAGGAAAAGACACGTGTGAGTGGATGCGATAGAGAGCCAACGAACCAATTTCTCGTGTAGAACCGACAGAGGCAAATTGTGCTCCTCTTGACGTCACGTCCCTTTCCGGTTCCGGGAGGAGGCGAATTGTTATTGCTTTTCAATGATACGCGTCGACTCTCTTCCTCCCTTCACTCTCGAGCTCCCTCCTATTTCTATTCCTCTGTACACGAACAGGTACAAGCTAGCCATCACATTCGTCCATCCGCTTGTTGTTCCAATCGACAACATATCTACGATCACCCGCATTCGCCCCAAAATTTGTCGTAATATCACTGTGGACCCTATGAATTCGCTCCTCTATATGTTTCTCGTTTGTTTTCTCCCACTCCCTGTTCGTGGCAATGTCCCGACAATTTTCATCGGTGATAAGCGTGAAAAAAATACAAGTATCAAATACACAACGAACTTTCGGTCCTGTTTTTTGAAAACAACGCAATACGATGCGAAAAAACGGTGAAGCAGAAGGAAATATCGATCGCATGCAGAAAGATACTCCTTGGTAGAGATTTTAAGGCCCACACACTATTAAGCCATTGAGATCAGAGCCTGAAATTGAAAAAAAAATGGTATTCTTGATCACATTTTCTCTGAGAACTCTAATTTCTTTCAATAAACCTCTGGAAAATTGATCCCGCTCCTGCGAACATTTTTGACGCGCTTTCTCTTGATCGAACGCCTGGAATAACTGATTAAGGCTGAAAAATGGTCTTAGTAATCTTGTAACATCATGCTTGCAATTGATTTTACCGAAGCATTTTTCACCCTCTTCTCCGAATGATTGGCATCGATGAAATTTCATTTCGGTGTTCGCTTGCGCATCTGGTATTTTAATAGAGGGTTCAGACATTTTTGACACATGGATAGACGCAGTTAGCCTTAATGAAAGATAGTCGAGAATTAGCAAGGACATAAAGGACGGGAAACGAGTTTGAGAAGGGAAGCGACACGACGGTAAAAATTTTAAGAGCAGGAGGACAGCCTGTGTTAACGTGTACCAGCCGTCACGACGTCTACGCTCTTCGAAAATTTCCTTCAAGGACTAATTTTGGATGCCTCGAAAGCAAGGACGAGCCAAAGGAAACTCAGAGAGAAAGATGAGGGCAAAAACCTTGCGATGGCGAACCTGCTCCGAGTAAGAATGTTTTAGACATTTACGCGATCAATGATCCAGCGCACGCAATTATTCGCTTATACATTGTTCGATCTGACAGGAAAGGAGAAAGCATCATCAAAAATTGAGGCAGATACTCAGCCTTTCGAGCTGTGAGGCATTTTTTCTCTCCTCGCGTTTTCCTTTCATCGTTAATCAACGAAACCGATACTGAACGTTTTTTTTTTTTATATTAGGGAAACAGGATGATGGCAAGCTTTATGTAGTTTGAAAAATAAAGGTAAAAAGCGGAAAAAGAGAAGAGAGAGGAGAGAGAAAGGTGCATGGACCTGATGGTTGTTCGGAGTTGTTGAATTTTTAGTCCGTATACATATATAACGATGTGGATATATCGAAATGCATTTGTAAACCCGTTTGGGCCACTTGCCAGTCGTGCATGGCTTTGCAGCTTTACCACTGGTCGTCGACACGTGACATCCGGTCTCTCGACGAAAAAGTGAGCCAGCGAGTGAGAGAAAAAGCGATATAGAGATTTTATAAAAGGTAACGTGCAATTGCGAATGAGAGAGCGAGTAAATGGCTACGTTGAATTCGAAATATCGTTCGACCATCCGTCAATTTCGACGCGAGACGCAACCGGACCGCCCAACGTTTCGCATTTTCAGCCAACTCCCTTCGCGTTTGTATTCAGGCATTTAAAGAGCGAGCGACCGAACGAGAGAGCAAAAGAGAGGCGTACAGTTTATCGGAAAATAATAGGCCCCATCGTTCGTTTGCAATGATTCGCGAGCCACAACGTACTGTGACGAGCACACATGCCTGAATAATAAAACAGCAACACGATGGAAAATCGCAACAAAAAACAAAAAAAAAGAACGGAAATTCCAGTGAAAAATGTACTTGCGATTGGGCCACGTGTGTCGTGACAGATTCCCCTCGTTGTTTATCTCCACTTTGCCAGTATCGATTAACGTGCACAAGCCATGAACGTTTCGTCATCATTAAATATTGACATTCAGACAATAAAAATATCTCAAAATTCGTCGATGCGTGTCCTACAAAAAGCCAACGCTTTATCAACCTTTTCGTCCCTAATTTTCTACCAATCCAATTTATTATTTACTGGCGACCCAGGTGTGCCCGTTAAGCTGTCAATTACATTCTCGAAGATCAGCAAATACATCGCGAGTTAAATGAACGAAGCAATCGCGTAGGTAGAGCCAGGAACGATGAAGGAATGAGAGCACGAACAGAGAAGTTTATTCGTCCAACCAGATCCATTTGTCCCGTGATAATTGTCAGTCCCGACGAGCCGAAATCCATGATAAATTCTGCACCGGAGAGCTCTATCTGTATTTCATCTATGACACTTCTTTATAGGCTTTTCTTGCCTCCCCACAAGAGAGGGATGGAGAACGAGAGATTAATAGACACATCGGGAGAATTTGTCGTCTGACATTTCCTCCGTTTCTCACAAACGTGAAAAACTATAACGTATGACGTTTCGTTCACCGACCCCTCTTGGGATTCTCTCTCACGTTTCCACTGTTCTCATGATAATTCGAACAAGCCTGCAGTCTCGCCATTCGCGTTAACGATTTGTCACTTTGCTTGCAAGTTTTCTTTCCTAACGCATGTCTAACAGATATTTATGGCTTCAGCGTATCCGTCCAGTATGAATTTTTATTTCTCAGGTTTTATTATACCAAATTACACATTCAGTCAAATTATTTGAAAACTCACTTTATCACCTTCCGTTTCAATTTGACCGACGAAAATCCCTTCAATATTTTCCCTTCGAATAAAACGAATTTCATATCCGATCGTCAAGAATGAACTTAATGAGAATTCATTTCTTTTCTAATAAAATGTTCACTCAAATTTGCAAAATTGAGATCGCAGCTCGATACTGTATCTGCGATAATGTTGCTTTTTTTATTTCCATCGAAGTTTCAATAATCAGACTGCAACTGGGAAAGTAGGAGAAATGGAAATATTTGCCTATTTCTCGTTATAAGCATCGAAAGTTCCAGACAAGTTTTATTAGTTGAAGGAGTCAAACGGAATTCGTCCTCCAGACAGTCCCTTCTCATAACAATCCCAGATATCACCCTGCTCATGATATAGCAGCCTTATTATAACTGCCGGCAATTTTCTTCCCACGCACGATCTCTCCTCCCGTTTGTTTTTCCATATCTTGGAATCTCTATAGCAAAATCTTTCGATGAGAATTTTTGTCCAATGGCCTCATAAAAATGATGAAAAATGTGGTAACAAAAAGAATTTCGTAGCTTTATTTTTTTTTTCTGAAGCTGTTCCACATTTTTCAATTTTAAAAACCACCGCTGGTCATTCGTTTTCGATGCACTAACGTATTCCCCGTGTACACACGGACCAGGCGTTGCTGTCAAAAACCGGACCGATACTCGTGACTATATTTTTGATGAGTTTCACTTGATTAGCACCCCCAGAAACCCACAAAAACTGCTACCCACTGAGCCATTTATATGCCAGCTGATGCATGCCGAAGCGGTCACTCATCCACGTATTGACCTCGCTCGAGGCTGTTCAACTACATAGCAATCGTCGGAGTCGCATGCCGTCCGCGTACTCGTCGCTCGCGCTTTTTTTTTCCTTATGTTATCGTTTCATTCAGCGCGGCGCGATTTTTGTTATTTGCTTGTTAATAAGAAAGAGAAACCACGCTGGACAGTCGACGGTATGTAAAAAAAAAATCATTTAACTACTGGAGATAAAAAATGTAGCAATTTCATGTGGAATTGCTTGTACACATTGTGTGTGTGGTCAGGGAGATAACTGTGGGGAGGAAAACAGTCCAACAACAGAATCGGAGTTGAACTAATTCCATTTATCTGATTCTCATAGGTATACAGCTCTCCGGACACGCTATACAAATTTCAAAAGTCGTATGGACATATATGTGTTGATATAAATAGTGCGAGAGAGCAATTATGATTGTGCGGGCTCTCTCTTTTTCTCTTTCGTGTCCAGTTGAATGGATTTATTCGGTCTATCGAGCGGTTCTCTGATGCCTTTGGCTAGACGCTATGAATAATCAATTCATTTTTAATAGTTCTCTCTTTCTCGTTTTCATTCTCTCTCGACCGATCGGAATGCATGAAAATTTACTCTTAAACGTAATTAACTCGAGCATAGCCTAGTGATGCATTTGACGGTTAAAAATTAGTCAACCGATGGATCGAAAAATATTTTTTCGAGCCTACCGCTTTCATGCGCATTTGACAATGCATGAAGGATTTCAGATTAAATCAGCCGTCTGACATTTGGCTGGCGATATTTTTCTCACGAGCGAATTTCCACGCTTCTGAATATTCATCGCTATTCACATTATTCGGTAATTGAATAATCAAATCAACGCGATTCCTGAAAACATCGATAGATTTCTCGGCTCGTGCAAAAAATTTCTATTCTACGCTGTTTGGCCATTCGTTAGAGCTAAACGAGAAATTACCCTTGAACTATGCGCTGCCATCCTAATACAAATTTTCATGCTACATGGGCCGTTTATATTGCCGCAACAATCGCGTCGAATCCATTAAACGACGCAATCTTGGCGAAATAAAACTATAACGAGAGGAATTGGGAATGAGGTGGAATTGCCCAGGGTGGTTATTGGCCCATTAGCGGTTCAATTATTGTTATTGTTAGTGCACTCCCCGAACACCAGGAATCAAGAGAGAGAGAGAGAGAGAGAGAGAGAGAGAGAAAGAAAGCGAAACGGAGATAGAGACAAGAATCCAGAGCAGGAGAAAAGGCCAGTAGTAGGCAGCCCGGCCTGTGTGGCTCAGTGCTAAATTCGTTGCTAGGTCAACGACGAGTGAAATCTGCATCCCATTTCTCTTCTCTCTCGCTTGATCTCTTTTCCTCTCTTACCAACTCTCATCTGCGAACACCAATCCAGGGAAATGAAATGAATTATTCATCAGTTCTGAAGCGTTAAACTCCTACAGGAGGTGGGCGGGATATAGGAATGGCATGCGGCAGCACATTCGACCAAACTCACAACAACTGTTTTACTTAAGCGCTACATTTTTTCTTACTTCATCGTTTCTCTGGCATATTTCACAGCATTCATTTCAAGTTTGCAGTCATGTATACAAACTTGTTACAAATTGCCGAACAGCAAATGCATCGGACCCAAAAAAACGCGCTCCACGAATCTTCAGAACTGTTAAAGTAGTCGGAACCCGCCCACGAGTAGCGAAAGCCATGTAAGAGTGAATGAGAATGAGAGAAAGACGCACAGAATAAAGAGGTTGGTGAAACCCATTTGTTTAGTCAAGCTCACCCTGAATTCGAGTCAGCCTTCTATTCCCTTCTTTTGCATTCTCGACAAGGAAACTATAGCCGACGCAAGAGCCCTTCTTTCTTTTTCTGTCACTCTCGTACTGTGTCGGCTTTTCTTTTCGTTTTTTTTTTAACTCAACGAACGTGCGACTCGTCTTCAAGTGACTTGGCCTGATTTTTTAAACTCTACCATCGCGTTCCAGTTTTCTTCATATTTTGCATTTAATGTTGCAAGCCTTAACAACCTACCGGGAGAAGCTTGTTTTTGGTTTTTCTGCAATCGAAATGCATGAGTGAAAAATGGCAAATGTGTTCTCACGAGTGTCTATGGGTTCCAGACAACATGGAAATTCGAAATGCTTGATCCTCTGCATGAAATTTCACAGAAGCAAAGAAATAATTCTCAATCTTCAAAATTTCCGTTGTGAAATTAATTTCCAACGACCAAGCGATTTGTTTCCCAATTTTTCTTTGATGGCTGGCCATCCGCTGACATTTTTCACTCGAATCTTTTTTCTCTTCTATGTAGACGTAGAAATTTTTCTTACGCTTGAGGCAAGTATTCGTTTGCCAGAGAAAAGGAAACGGGAGGATATATATATCGGGGGATACGGCTTCAAGAGTCGTCCATCAAATATAATTGTGCCCTCCCCGGTTCGTAATAACCGACGGGAACGACCTAGATTTTCTTCGCTGCTCGTCCTTCAGTCCTTCGTGTCTTTCCCCTTTTCCATCCCTCATCGCGGCTCTTTTTTTTCCTTTTCGTTGTTCTGCATTTTCGAGCACACTCTCTATGGTTATGAGCGTCCCCCAACCGATACATAACACTCGATCTAACTATGTACACAACTTATTCGCATCATGAAGTTTACCTTTTTCTCCTCGGAGCTTTCTTCCACTTTGCTTCGCCGAAAAAAAGTGATTCGCTATTTTCATTCCTTCCTTTTTCTCTCATAATCTAGAAATTACGATTCCATTTACAAAACACTCTGGCCCTTCGATCCTGGTGCAGTATATTTGAGGAGAATGCAAAATAAACGTGTCAAATATTCTTTCCACCTTTTTTTTCTGAATACCCTTAAATTTTCAGGGAAAATAAATGCAGAGTGTTTCATTTTCCACTCGAAGAATCGAGCGAATAAACAATAACTTAAGAAAAAGTATGAATAGTATGGGGAAAAAGGAAAAAAGAATTGACGATACGAAATTTGCTCTCGCTTTACTTCCATTCGCACAGATTTCTTTTATATATACAGCTCGATATTTCTCATTGGAAAAACAATACCGAAACCACTGATTGTTTCTCTCCTGTGTATTTTTTTTCTCTATTCACAAAGGAACTGCTTCATTCTATTTTCGCAATTGATATTATTTATTTTTATTGCTATTCTTCTTGCAGAGCCTCTCGCTTTGTATCCGAGACTTTTCCACCAAAGAATATTGTTTCATCGAGAATAAAGTTAATCGATAAAAATACGGGAATATGAGAAAGATATCCAGGAGACAAATAGAGCACGTTTGTTCCGTTCGCTGAAGAAAGAAACTGCGGCAATTAGTGACGCGACAAGAGCTTTCGGAAACCGTGAGTTCTGCAAACTTGATTTTTTTACTTTCTTCGTCCCTGTCGTCCTTTTAATTTGCCGCAATGCAAATAAATACCAAAAATGCATACAGTACATTGTGTTCGTACTTTTTCCGAGTACCGCATCAACAATGATTTAGTTTTTCGTTAGCTCCGAGGAAAACTTGAAAGTGCCACATGTAAATTTATTCATTTGTGTTCCGTATAAATTCTTGGCAAATATATTCAGTCGATTCCTGAGAGCTTTATGCATTTTTTGCAAAGAGAATATTTCAATTAACAATTTCGTTTTTTGTAGAATTTTTTTTCAATTTTCCTTTCGTAAAAATGTTTCGTTAGTAAAAATATTCTGCATGCTATTGTAGGTTGCGAAATTCTCGCGATCATCATTGTGGAAAGATCTTACCATGCTCGGAACGAATGAAGTGGAAAATTCATCAGCGATAAAATTATTCGAATAAATTTCTTCGTTTTCGAATCCATTGCGCGAATAATCTTTTTGCTTTCATCCATTTTTCACGAGTTACAATCAAACAGACCCTTGAACAGTTGCTGCAAAGCACGTCGACTGGCATCCCTTCAACCCCTTCATTTTGTGGGCCTTTTCATAGCAAAGTCAGTATTCCGAGCTCGGAGGAGAAGAGTTACCGTGGATCAGAAAGGCGAAAAGCTCTTTCCTATTTTGCTTTCCGTTGTGGGTGCCTCTAAAAATGCTTTTGTTATAAATATGTATATATTTGGAGTCTCACGAGGAAAAGCATCGCCGGACGCAGTAGCACGAATTCCATAAACATAATATTACCATAAGCTAGACGTTGTACCCCTTGCTCAATGGTAAAGAGACAGTCTTGAGAAGAGAAGAAAATGGGGAGAGAAAAAGACCGAGAGATCTCTCACACGATGTGAAAAGCTCGAGAAAAAATAACTCGACGAAGAAGAAAAACTGTTGGAAGAATTATATTTGGTTGGACGTGAAACGAATAATCTTGGCTTACAAAACGGATCTTTCGCGTCTGGTTTCTTCGTTCTTGATGCCTTACAAAAACAACAAAAACAGGATAGAGAAAAAAATCTAGATAATCCCTTTGAGCTTCGAATAAGGTAAGAGCCGGAGGTTCATTGACACGGGGAATAAAAAAGCAAGGGACAAACTGAAAATTATCATTGTTTGGATAAAAGACTCTACGAGCAGGCTCTTTACACGGACATACGAATAAAATGTACGCCTTGCATTTCCCAAATCCGGTTGTAATTCGGAGAAGAGCAAATAAAAACATAAAAGCTCAATACAAAAGAGAGATTTTACGAAGCTTTTGTAAACTAGGTGAGCACGACATACGAGCAGTAAAATAAATCGGAAGCGTGTACACGAAAAAAGAAAAAGATGAAAAAAAAAGGGTGCGAAGTTGGGGGGGAGAGAGAGGGAGAGAGAGAGAGAGAGGAACGAAGTTCACTAACGCATGGGAGAGAGGAGACACATTCGCAGCTGCACTTGTGAAAACTCCCGCGGATACGTGCAAGAGAGAAGCTTTCACAGATGGATATAGAGAGCTCGAGAAAAGCACGTGCGCGACCGAGTCTGACCCAGAGCTGTGAAAAGAATCTCACTGGCAGCCTCGCGCATCATGGTGCAAATGAAAGTCTTTTTTGTTTCATCATATCCGTTGTACAGCTCGAGAGATAAAAGGAAAAACGTCGATGCAGCGTGCAATTTTTTAGCATCGGTTCGCACGAAACTTGGATGTGTTTACGTAGTGAAATTGGTTCGAAACGTAAATTGTTAAAGTCAATTTTACGTGGTACAGTCATGCTCCAGTGAGGAAGCTCGTTTGACTTTACATTTATTTAATTACAGATTTGGCGAGCTTCAGTTATGAAAGCTTTTGAAGGTTTTTCGTACTTTTTCTTGAAGGATGCTTCAGTTTCATCATTCTGTTGATTTTTGCCCATGGCAAATAATTCATTTCCAAGTTTTAAGATCGATTTACCAAAACAACGTTTCTTCATTTCTCGAATAACATCAATGGTATCAGTGGAAACTGGATAAACAATGACTATGTTTTATACAACTGGAAAGGTTATAAATGTTTCTCAATTGGATGCAAGAAGCGAAAACGTAGGAAGACATTATTTGGTTTTGCTTGGAGGACACTTGATGCTTATTTTCCCACGGGTCTACCCGGCGAGCATGTTCTTCGAGAGCGAACTAGTAGAGTAGGTCAGTGTGTGCTCTGGCAAGCGAAGACCCGCAGCTCGCGTTTCTCTTCGTTCTGTATACGCCCTTTCTCTGGCATTTATTTATTCATCTCCGTTCCGCACTTGCGGAAAATTTCACTCCCAGTCTCTTTACCTTGTAATAACGAATTGCACGAGGTTCCTGCTCCAAAAGGAACGACGCTGCTGTGTAACTTACGTACATGCTAATATAGTACCACGAAGAAGTTGAGACGATCGATAAGAGTTTTCGGGGCAGGTTTAAGCAAGGATAAATAGTGACTCATAACTCCAGCCACCGTCATCCATTCCCAAGGCCCTCGAGCAGCTAATACTTTCCGTAAGAAACTCTGCTGCTCGCGTTCTCGATTTCAAAGCGATGCATTTCGCTAGGATAGCCAACTGCTGCTGTTTCCTTGATTTCTCTCCGTTTTACCATTTCCTTGTTTTTTGCATTCCATGGAGTACGAGAGGCAGCCAAGCTTCTTCCACCTTTTTTCTTCCTGGTCGATCCGCTTAACGCTGGATCGACTGAGAAATTACTAAGACGTTACGTAATCGAGAACCCGACGACGACGAGCCCGACTGACTCCGCGAGAGCTTCGAAAATGATTCACGAAAATATTTATTCCTCTTTCGTTTGCACTTCTGGGCAGCGAGCTTCCGCTCCCTGGATTATTTAAGCTCCGCGAAATTGGATTGGCTACCGGAAACAGAGAAAGAGTAAGAGATCGGGGAAGAAACAACTTTCCTTTCCTCTTGACACTGTGCCACGCGAGAAAAAATTATCTCAATCAAGAAATGGATGCCCTTAACGTCCAGCGCTTTTTTTCATTTCCTTCGTTAATGGAATCGATCATTTCGATCACTCGCTCTCTCGATTAATTAGCAAGCTTGAAAGAAATACCTCGAGCCATGAATCGGGAAAAAACATCCTTTTTCCATGGCATTTTATCATTTGTTATGGTCGTTTTAATTAACGAGGATACGATAATGCTCAGTCGAATTTTATTTATTAACTTTTATCTTTGTTTATGAAATTTTCAAAGCGTACCTTCCGAAAAATTCAATTCTTTTTGACCTACTGTCGAGAGCAATGTTTTTCAGCGTCTCAGTTTCAACGTCAGAGTCAAAAGTCCAATTGCTTCAATGATTGACACTAAATACGGGGAAGCAAAGGCCCTTAATCGTTGCAATTTGTAAAACGGCAATACGCTTCCTGTGATCCTAATCAAATTATCAGAGCGTGAAAAGCGAACAGGAGAGATGAGAGAGTTTGGGGATAACTGAGGGGGTTGGGAGGATAGGAGAGAAAACTCGAAGAGTTTCTCCCTCGTAAATTCCTTATTAATTTCGTTAGGTCAATTAGCGTCTTCCGGTGTGCGCTCGAAGCTTGCGGAAACTCGCTGCCAAGCCCCTCAACGCGAAAGCTTCAATTCCTCAAACGAGATGAAGAGAACGAGCGAGAACCGTCTTGCTCGCTCGTTTTTTTCTTCGCTCTCCTTTCTCACGGTTCTCGCTGCGTTCGCCACTCGTTTTTCGGAGAAGAAAACTTGATTGTGCACGCGAACGCGAAAGCAAGACGAAAAGTGATGAACGCGCGACGGAAGAAAAAGAAAAATTGCCTACGGAAATGAATGAGAAGCGAAAGAGAAAGAGAGAAGGAGAGAGAGGGACTACGAAAAATCGGAGTTTTCGCGTGACGGTCTTACCTGCTCTCGCTCTGAGAGAATTCATCTCTTTCTCCTTTCCCTCGACGTCGAGTTTTCAATAGAAAGCAACATTCGCCAGGTTGGCCTGCAAGCGGCGTCGGAGTGTGCAAGCTCACCCGAGAACTTTAGAAGATCCCGAGCAACAACTTGGCTCCCGAGTAAACTTCTTGAGCTCTTAGAACTGAAGTTGAAAAAAAAGTTGTTCCTTCGTGTGGATTGGAGTGTGTGTATGCAGGTCCACCGGAAAAAGGAAAATTTCGTAATGTGTACGAATTAGTTACGTATGTTCCGGGTACGTTCCTTTATCCGAAGAAACCACGGCTCAAAAGAAAAGCCCGAGTCTTGAAAAGTGAAGCAACGTTACCGCGAATGCGCCACGTTCCTTTTGCCGTTATTAGTCCATTGATAAAAATTTTCGCAGTGGAAAGCTTGCTTCCTACGTTCTCAGGGAAATCAATGAACGCACGAAACTTTATGAAACCAAAATGACGCTGACCTACTATCAAGATTTATAGTTTTCCCTTAAAGTCCAAATTACTACTAACTTTTCAATGAAATCTCAACTTTCTCAGAAGCCAAAAGAAAATTGCAACAAAATTGCAGTCGCCCTTTTGTGGAATGTGGAAGTCCAAACTTCTGAAGATTTCTTCTCGCTGCGTTTTTTTTTCTAGAAACTTTTGGATGGCTGCGTGCAAGTTGAGTCTAACAAAGTGTAAGTAATCGGCAGCTGCGAATTATACTCCGAGATTTCTAAATTAAAATTTTCTCCTTTGAATATCGTTCTTCGGGGTTGTGGTTGACTCAGTGAAAATCGATGAAGATTCATTTACGAAAGGAAGAATGGGCTTGGTAGAAAAACATCATTTTCGCAGGTCCTTTTGACGGTTGGCAATTTCCAGGCTCGAACGTATACGCGTAAAAAATTCAATTCAACTTTTATCGTAATGTGGGTGGTGATATATATTTGTTTTCTGCGTGTCATTTCGTCCCTTTCAACGGGCAAGCTCGTTGGCACTTACGAGACTACAACTGGGAGCATTAAAAAAAAGTTTCTCGTGTTTCTTGGCACGCGTAAAGAATTTTTTTCGGTGTTTTAACTTTTTGGATAGTCGGGGTGCGAGAAAGAGACACGAGAGCAAGATGGTGAGCCGAGAATCGCTTGTGACGTATCCGCACGTGAAAGAACGTATGAAATCGGCGGAGAGCTTACATTCTGGGCTTCCCAAGCGATCCTCACCGACTTGACGGCAAGAATGGAGTTTTACATTTTTTATGACCGCGAAGTAACTAATGCCACAGGAACTTTATGGCCCAGCGTGTCACCTCATATGTCTCGCTTTTTTGTCCCACATCTCCGTTCACTTTTCATCCCTCTGTCTCTCTCGGTCTCTACGATTGTGCTATACTAACCCTGGGTAAACTATATACACCAGGTATCCGACCATAAACGTCTCGCCCTGTTTCTTCTGCAATATTTTATTGCATCGTGAATTACAGCCTGTCTTATGCTCTGGACGCCGCACTCCTCTCACCCTCCCCGCTCGTATTCCATATCTCTACAAAAGAATATTGTAAAAGTGATCTACGAGAGTTACCAGGACGACGTTATTTATACCTGCAGCCAATGAATTTTTTAACTCGATCCATTGTCCATAAATAACTGTCCCCGCATTCTCAGGACATTCCGTCAAAACACGTACGATTTTATTTTACAAACTTCGTTCAGTCCTCGTTTCATAAAAAAACAACGAGAACAATTGCACATAATCAGAAAGCGCGAGAGCATTAGAAGAGATTGAATCAAGGCCACGCATTCGTGAGATGAAAAATTTGAGTCACCGTTCGACCGATTGAAAAAAGTCGCGGGCAGAAAAATGTCGAAAACGGTTGACGACTCTTCTGCATTCCGATGGGACGAACCGCGTGGAAAATGATCACCGTCGCGTGTGACATTTGAAACGGGGGCTCTCTTGTACTTGATAGGGCTTGAGTCGATATATACAACACTTGGCCTCAAAGCCTCGAAGAATAAGCGATAGAAGACTTTTCATTCTGTACATAGAGTTGCGGAGGGTTGTCCGCGTAGCGAGTACTTCGATTTCCTATTCATTGAACGATTCGCGATCGAATGACCAAGTAGGACGCAGGATAAAATACACAAGGAGCGATGAATGCAGCGAGGTCATGCGATAAAACGACGAATGAAGAATTGAACGTGGACTTCGTGTGTGTATATATATGTGTATATAAATATAAATGAAAATAATAGGAAATAGAATGTATGGCGGAATCCACAGTTACCTACAAAAAATGCCACATGACTTGGGTCGATGCGTGAGCAAACTATTCAGATGCATGAAATGGTTGTTTTCGGATGAATGAAATCACGTGGAATTGATTGTATCTCTATTTCATTCTACTCGAATCAATTCGGCGAGAATTCACTTGGCGTAATGTAGTAGCTGCTAGTAAATTCAGCGATAGCCCATGAATTCAGTGGTGAGGGTCGTTATTTGGTCGGACAAGAGAGAACGAGCTCTAGAGATGAAACTTTGGAGACCGATGCTCGGGTATAGTCGCTCGTTCTTGTTTCTCTATCCCTGGCCTGGTCTCTCGTTCGCTCTCCAGCAACTCCAGACCCGGGGCCCAGCTTCGTAATCCGAAATCCTGATTTCTCGTACCCACAGAATTGCTCGAAAGAGGTTACGAGAGTGAGAGAGATTGTAGGAAAGAATGAAAAGGAGAAAAGGGGCAAGGGCATGGGAGGAATTACAAGAACTCTCCTCGAAATACTATCACACATAGAGTAGCATAAAAGAAGAGGGTGCTAGAAGAGAGAGAATGGGAAAGAGTTAAAGGAAGTGGAGAAGGGGGAGAGGAAAGCCACGACCCAGTTGGGAAACTGCGAAAACACGAAACGTCCGTGGTTCTCGTTGATCTCCTGTTCTGCACTGTGGTGTACCGTATACAGGAGCACAAGCACTGGTCCAAAAGTACACTCGCTCCGAGAGAGCCTCGAGGGTCATTATACATATACGTGAGGGTATCTTGGAGCTTTCCAGTCTCTCGGACGAAATTCAACGACCAAAAGGAGCAGTAGTTTGCGGTCGTAAGAGACTGGGCAAGGACCTTAAGACGCGTCGAAATTCAGCCTTGTTGGAGGACAGAATGTACCGCAGAGTTTTAGTTGAATTAACTACCGAGCCAGGTGTCTCGTCACCGGGATCGATCGACCATAATTATCGAGAAGCTTTCCCCCTCATTTCCTTTTTCTTATCCTTCCTCCTCGAACACGCTAATCATTGCAATAATTAAAGCCATATACTCAATCCCAATTTATTCTCCACAAAGTTTACTAGTTTTTCGACTTTAACGAGACTTTCGAGAGGGACGTTCTACCAAATGGAAGTTGCTCTACTTGCCCAGAGTTAAACAGTCACCTCGAGACTTGGAAAAGGTTATCCAAAATTTTCAAACAATTGAGCATCAATATTTATTTTGCATCATGATGAAAAGTGCTTCCACCTCGAAATCACTGGAGGATATCATGTTTTTTCGACTTTACGGACCTGTCGGTTTAGCTAGAATCGTTGGAGCGTGTACGATCAAAAACTAGTTCCTTCTAAGAGGATAAATCCTATTTCTTGGCTGCTTATCTACCGTGATATATTTGTAGAGCAATATTTATTATTTTCCTACAGCATACACAAATCTCGTCAAAATAGACGTTCCAGGGAGGGTCCTGACACGAAAATACGCCCATGAGGCACACTTGAGATCTTTTGTGGCGCCCTTTCGGGAAGTAAGGGTGTAAATATTTTTCTCGATACTCTCCACACCGAGAGCTAAGGGTTCTTCAAAGCCCCATATACAGATATACATGAATGGAAATAAAATACACGCAGGTCCCGACAGAAACGACCCTAATATTTTCTTCGGTACTCGAAAAGCCTCTCGTCCTATGCCCAACAGAAACTCGTTTTTTTTTTCACTTCGAATTTCCCACAGCTTTTCTCGGCTCTCCGCCCAGGAGCGAGCACAAAAAATTCACCATTCGCACTACAGACCTCACGCACACATTATAATATATACAGAAGCCCGAGACTTCGAGATTGCCGATGGTCTTTGCTACGTAACAGGACAAAGGAGAGAAGAGAACAGGAGTAATACCTGAAAAAGCTTCCATCGGTAGCTCGTCCCGAAATTCAAATCTCTCACAAAACCTTCGGCCGCTGTGCTCGAACCTTTTCCCTGCTTCCTTTTGGAAAGCCTTCGGAAATTTGCGGTCATTCGATCCTTCGGATTCTGCTTTTGTGAGTTCCGAAAAAAATGAGCATTTTGCGGAAATTTCCGAATTAATTCTGTAAATGAAGGTGAGGGAACATTGTAGCTTGGGAACATTGTAGAAATATTGTAACGAACAATGTTCGTCGATGTCGATTGAGCGAGGGGGATAGTGGAACTATGAAACGTTAATTTTTTTTCCAAAATCCCCGACACATTTGCGTTGAATTTGAAAATGAGAAAAAATGTAAGGAAACAACTGAAAAGGGAAACATATTTGTGAAATTGAACAAATACAATAGACAAAAAATGAAACACGAGATTGGCGTGGGCATGAGAGAATTGTGGCTTCTGACGAGAGACAGAAAACGAGAAAACACAAATTCTATAGTAGATGGGCGAGCCTATATATATATAAATACTATAGTATAGTGTAACATGAAGCTGAAGTCGATAAGGGATGACGAGGGAGTATCGACGTGGATACGTGGATTTGACGCGTGCATTCAGCCCGTTTTATCTCTTCCCTTTTTGTCGTATACATAGCCCAAAAGTTTCCTTCTCTCTCGGACTATTGAGGTTCCCGCTGTCGTAGTCCATCCATAGTCTCTCTCGTCGCATTTTTTCTTTTCGACAATGACGCGTCTGACGCGAGAGAGGGGAACAGCCAACAAAAAAATTGCAACAGGAAGAAATAGACAGAGAGAGAGAGAGAGAGAGAGAGAGAGAGAGAGAGACAAGGGAGAAGCAAGAGGCAAACTGAAAACTGATCGAAGGGGTGGAAACTGATCGAGTTGCTCGTCAAGACTACACAGCAGTGCTCGTGGCAGATGCACAGTGATCACGTGGTTCGGATAAAGGAAAAAGAAAATGGAGTCGAGCACAGACTCAGGGCAAAAAGTGCATAGCCTCAAAGCCAAACACCTATGTATATGTTTGTGTGTCGCTCCATGGGAATAACGTTTCCATGTGTTCTCTACCCTTTTTTCAGCCTCCCCGCGCTACCGTATCTGGTTCATCTAACGAGCGTGATAGCCAACGTTTTCTCTGTGTGCTCCGTCATCCAGTCGTGTTTTTGTTCCGTTGTCTGGTGCCCCATCTCCCTCCTTTTTTTCTTTCTCCTCTCCCTAGATTCTCACGTTTGTTTAGCTTTTTTTTCTCCTCTCGATCCGCAACCCCGGTCAGTAACAGCCCAATATCCGTATTCTTGCTCCAACCGTTTTGTTTTTCTCATTTTTTAACGACAACCCAGGCCTTGGAGTATCTATTTATCCATCAATCTGGCGAATAGCTCGTCTCGCCCTTTTTCCAATTTATTCTGCGTTAACAGTGATTTTCATCTTCCTATCGCGAAGAGCTCGAGAATAAGTGTTTTTAAAAGAAATCTGGAATTTTGTCATTCTCAACTTGTCAGAAGGAACGAAAGGTCAATGTATAGTTGGGATTTATATATTATTACAATAATTTCAAACTGTTATTGTTATCGCTGTTATCGTGAGAGTTTTATGGTAATTCTTAACACTAATTTATACGAAATGCAAAGGAATAACTCTCCTCTCGTGGGAAAAGCAACGACATCCTTGAGACTCAAGTTGCCATTCGAGGGCATCGCAGTAGCTAAACTTTCTCTTGCCCTCTCTTACCGTACTGCATATACTACCGATCACTATTTTGTATCATATCCCGAGAGCTGTATCAAGCTCTTGGTACAGCGGCTTCTCTAGCGGCTGCTATAGCCATATTTCTTCGTTCCCATACCCCGGGCTTTCTCTCCCTCCTTCCCCCTCAATCTGTCTCTCCAACTTCGCTTGCAAACCTCTCCTCATTCCGCCTCGGGTCTCGGTGGCAATTTACCAATCAGCTTTATTAAATTTCGGTGTCTCCCAATATGGCGGACTACGGGATAACTCAATCTCGCTCAGCACGTCCTACGTCCCTCGCAGCTCTCAGTTCCAGCCATCCCCCCCCCCCCCTTCCAATCCTCCAATCCGATCCAGATGAGGGTTCCAACATTCGCGTTCGATGAGCTTTTACCCCGCTACATTCCAATTTACCTGCTTTTCTTACTTTTACTTCATCGTTTTTTTTTCCGCATCATTCTTGCACTTTAGTCTCGTAGCTTTTGGTCTGGGCCTGGAAAAAGCAACAATTTTCTTCTGAAAAAAGTCTCTTCCTTGCGCTCTCTCGCTCCTCTTGTTTCTCTCTTCCTTCTTGCGTACCACAATGTTGAAGAAAAAAAGATAACTACAAAGAGAAGTAAAAAAAAGCACGAAGACTCCTCGTCTTTCCGTCTGGGATAAACGGATTGTAGGAATCCTGACATGGCGGGCTCCCAGATCGACATACGGATTGATAGATCGATGGATAATAGAGGGCGGTTCGGCAGCGAAGAGTATTTCTTATACTTTCATGAATTCTCTGAACATAGACTCTCTCAGATTGGCAGATAAACAAGAAGTTGGATGCTCAGGGATTGTGGTAGGAAGAGTGGAATGGCGTCAAAGACCCGGCAGAATCAGTTTCCCTGGTAATATTGAGTTCTCTTCCCATCCCCCAGCTAGCCACTCAATATGCGATGAGTTCTCTGTAGAGTCCCGAACTATTTTCAGCGCACAGTTATGATTTGCCTCGCGGCTGTTGTTCAACTATTCTTACATAAAGAATGCAAAGCTTTCAGCTTTTCCTTTTCCACAATGAAACTAATAATAAACTGATCGGGGGTTTGGTCCAATGGAATCGATAATTGTATCGAGTTGGGGTGAAATCTCGTTATACCTGCATAAATCATTCCCAACGTCGTAGCATGTTTAATTCGCTAGTTAGTTATATAGGCATTGATACGATACGGTCATGTATTCCCTGGCTAATATACAGGCCTAACTGATCCATCGGGAAATCATCCCCTAGGCCTGACAAACTCGAATGGGCGGTCGGGCCTCTCTCGGCGCAGCCTCCTCCAGCTCTTGCATGCGTCGATTGCCCAATCCCTTCCTACACTTTATAGACGCCCTACGGCGATTGATACACGAGCTTAAATTATACCCCCCGATCCCATTCGACGTGTTTCCTTCTCTCAACGCGCAGCTCGCTCGCTGGACACGAAACTGAAGCCTACGGGGTTACGTCTCTTCCCTAACCCCTTGGATATCCCAGGGATTTCGTCAGATCATGTAAACGCAAGCAATCGAAGCTTCAGCTTCCTGCTATCCAGCATTCGTATTAATCACTGAGCGTTTGCTCGGGCTGTACAGGATGTTACAGCACCAGGCAAAGTCACTCAGGATGAAATTCCGACGTGAACTTTAAACATGCAAATACAACCCGTTCCCCGATCTCCTACATCCAAAATCCAATATTAGCGATGACGTTATGAAAGATAAGCGATGATGGAGGATGAGAAGAATAATAGTGCAAAAAGTCTCCGAAGGCATAGCTATAAATTAATGGCGACCCTTCGTCCTTGTCATTCCACGATCCATCAATGCTGGATAAATGAACAGATGTTCGAAAAAAAAAATAATAAAAAAAAGAATTTATGAATATTCCTATTTGTATTGGGGACATCAATCAATTAGGTTATTGACTCAAAACGACGATTCTGTCACAACATTCGCGACACCGATCATGGGTACCAGATGGCGTATAGAGAATTGGTACACGGTGAAGCGTACTCGTGGACAGGGTTGAGGATTTAAAAAAAAAAAAACTATATACATTCCAGAAGATGAAGCGATTCAACGAGAAGCTCACTCAATTGTTAAGCTCAAGAAATTTTCATGATAAGTCGATGATCGATGCACGTCTATTCCAGGGCATTCAAACCCTCGACTTTGTTGACTCGACTGTGAGCGCGCTCGGGAATTAACGTGTCAGCTCGCACTAAAGGGTTCATATCTCGTGGAAACAGTCGCTCGTGTTTTATTTACGACTATTGAAAGGATATCGTCCAAGGAAACGGCGACGAGGGGGACCAAGAGAGAGAGTGACTTATACAAAGAGACTCTACCTCGATGTAAGACCGAAGAGAACCTAGCTGCTGGCTTTGAGTATGGTGCCAAGCACGTGTATCGCCGCGCGGCGATCTCGTCGCACGAAGAGCTTAGCTTAATTTAGGCACCAGTTAAGGGGACGGAGATGGCAACGCATAGTATTAGAAGCACGAAGCCTCGGCCCCACGGGCGTGAATCTTATCGGGAACTCGTCGACGATGTCTCTTGCCTTTCCTGCCTCGTGCGGTAGGTAGGGATCTCTCCGGAGATATACCCAGAGTTGGTTGAACCCACCGCGCTAAAGCATTTTCGTAATTTATATCATCGAGGGACACTCTCTGGTATGTCTAACTTCCGCTTTCATGTTCCGCATCGCTTTACTCGTGCAATTAATTTAGCCAAGTCAAAATTAGTTGTGCAATACTGAAGATTCGATTTGATTCATTGCCGAGCCATGGAAAATGACTTCCTTGTGTACTCGTTCGATAACTTCATCAAGACATGACGTATTCACGGCCTAATCATCTCTTGCCAGCAGACCAATTCAATGACGATTAATAGCACTGATCGTTTCCTTTCCTTATCTTCGAAGCATTCCACATAATTGGCTTAATCTTATGCTCGAAATTCTGTATGACCCAGTGGGCCTGGTCGAGGTTGACTTGTCCATTAGGTCGACCTTTCCGGAGCATGATTATTCAAGCGAGAACTGTATACGATCGAAAGGGTAATCATCCAAGTGTGCAGTAGCTTCTCGGTACAGAGGCCCTCTAGGATAGTGACCATCCGTGTTGAACCGTCTCTATTGTCGCTTCGCAGTACCAGCCACAGGGAGTCTACAGAACCGCAATGTTGATATATGTTACTTTGGCCTATATGTGCGAGTCTGCCTGATTCAAGTAATGGGTTAAGGACAAGAGCTGCACAAGCAGGAAGCCCAGTATGTATATCCGATGTGAATTGTAGATTAGGCTGAGAGTCTACTGTGTCGAAATTTATGTTACAATTATGGCTGATTATGTTGAGAGAATAACAATAATGATAATTTTCAAGAAATGATGAATGAAAAAGTTGGACATTTTTTGTAGCAGTGTGTTAGTTCCATAAGTGCATTAGCGCGTAACAAACATTTGCTATAACTAGAGACTAGAGGCTAGCTCTTCCATCGGCGTTAACGAGCACGAGTAACAATGAAAAGTAACTCCGGTAGCGCGATGTTGCCTCGTCCCTTCTTTTTCCACTCTTTTGTCCTTGGTCTTCCAACTTGGAGGAAAACACTTGTAACGAAAGAGACACGACAAGGACCTTCGCGGACATCCACGACTCCGTGAGCAAGAACCAGGCAGTGGGATTGAAAAAGTCAGTGAGTACTCTCAGACCGAGGAACGTACAAAAGTGAGAAAAGGTGATCTTCACTCGTTTCTAGAGAAAGCCCCAGCCAATCGACCTTCCTCACTTTTTAACCCCGCCACGCCAACTCTCTGCGTGCTTTTCTTCCAGCTCATTCTTCCACTTGCACAACCTTTTCACTCAAATCCTTTTTCCTTGTCTTTTATCCTTCACCTCTCGTTTTCTCAATCTTAACTACTTTTTCTACAGCCCTCGTGGTCCTATATCTCTTTTTCTCTCTACTGATCGTAGCCCAAACCCCAGAAAGCCAAAGTTTCTTCGTTGCAACGGACGATGACTCAAACTGGATAAGATGAGAAGCACATCTAAGCAAAACCACGATCAGAGAAAAAACTATACATCAAAAAATAGAAAAGCATAGGATTCTATGCTCCGAGACTGTTCGGTAGAGCTTGTCCGTGAAGATAAATGACCAGGGCGAGGCCGGAAGTGGAGTTAACGAGCCAACCAGCCTTTTTTACCGGACGCCGCAAAAGATAACCCTCATTTAACTTGACTTGCAAAAATGATGCAACGAAAACAGAAGTTCCAGTACACCAGTCATGCCTCCTGTGTCTTTTCACAAATAACCATTATCCGGTTGACTCGCCCACAACATCAGCATCGTCGATAATTAATTATTCAGTCTACACCGAGTCAAGGGATAGATATACAGATATCGATTACCAATTCCATTCGCGATCTCGTGCTTCGTTCTAATTTTCCTCTACATTTCAATCATTTTGTCCACACAATTTTCTTTTTGTTGCCATTTCCTCCTACACTACTTTCATAAATTATTGTTTATTTGAGAAACAATGAAAGCGAATGGGGCAAATGGGACTATTAATGGATGCGTACTCATAATACATCAATGGCCGGTCTGTGTAAACAATTCTGTCCAAACAACATGGTTACTAGCATCAGGTAATGTTGCTGAGAACATATTCACACGCGTTCGTATCGACCCCTTCATTTTATACTCGATTAATTATTTCATGCACCTCGTACGGTACGGCTACTCCTCCAATCGTCGCTTTCAGGCTTCTCGTTGACCGTAGAAAGAAAATTCCGAAGCTGATGTTTGCGAATTTTTCAGAATCCAGCCTCAACCCGACGATTTTCAAAAATTATGAATTCATTTGATTTTTCATTTTTTACGTACAATCTTGGGGACTTTAGAGAGATGTCGTTCGAGCGAATTTATTTACCAAAACAGGATACACATCGGGAGCGACTCCAGGAGAACGTTGAGTCTCTTTGTTTATCTAAACTCGGTACGATCGTTTGACTCGACACTATTGATCAATATAGTAACAGTAGAAGCTCCATCCTCGTATTTTACGGTGGGAACGAGAAATTCACCTAAAAGTAATTAACGCAAGGTGGTGGAGTTAGTTCGGAGCGTTCATGTTCCGTTTCCTAACCGGTGTTCGGTCTCTTGACACCACTCTTACCCTCCGAAATCGTTGTTTGCTTCGATCGATCGATAAACATCTCGGACGTCAGTTTACTTTGGCTGTGCTCGTTTTGCCATCGGAACTTCTAACCAAGAAGAAAAATATACATGTTCGCTACGATGCTCAATGCCTCAGTGCAAAATGTCGATCCAAATTGAAGCCCCGTTTTCGAAATAAATAAATAATTGATTACTTTTTCGAAAACAAACAAAACATTTCGCTTTTTAGGCTGGAATATGAAAAATTGGACTGATGGAGCTTCTTAGACTGAGAGGCGTAGTGAAGGAGCTTGGAAGCTGTCTCGGGAAGCTCCCATTTAAACAGAGAGCTAATTACTCAACTTCTTAGATTATAGTCCCTCGCTAAGACTGGGCATGGCTTCTTTTTCATCGCTGCCATTTTTTCCTCGGTCTCAAGCTTTTGTTCTTGATGTCCATCAAGTCGATATCCCTCCGGAGAAACAAGACAGCGTTGAAACCGACGAAATTTGATTCTAGAGAGACATGGAAGAGGCGACACGGCAAAGTCGATTTTACTGCTGGACTATACCCGTTCCGAGAGTATCCTGTTTCCCACGAAAAACAAAAAGAGGAACGTGGAACCGAGGGAAAATCGATAACTGTCTGGATTCTTCGGAGGTTCATCCTCAAGGGAATCGTGATTTATTTTACCCGTAGAAAGTCGTGCTTTTTTTAAGACGTTCAGTCTCTCACCTTCACACATATATCGCACATTCTCAAACAAAACGTAGCGAATATCTCGGATAATTTCACATTTTCATGGCGAGAGAAATCTTCAAAAAATAAGCTCAAACTGTAGCGAGGCCGATTTATCGTAATTTTGACAACAAAAATCCGTTTTTGTTTTTGTTTCCGGCTCTTTTATTCTGCGTTCGAGACTTTAAGTTATTTTTTTCAATTTAATGATAAAATTCTATTCAGCCATAAACGTGCTGAATGGCAGTTGAATATATTCCATCGCGAGATGAATCTGGTAATTCGACAGTCTGGGAAAAAAAATGACCGTAATTGGGACTGAAATTTTTATTATAAAAACGTTTGCTAGCGTTGAGAAATCGACGATGAGTACGAAGCTCGTAATTAACTCGGGAGGCCATGAGTTTCCGAGATTCAATTAAAGCTCAGCCCCGAATTTATAATTCATCAAGAATTGCAGGTTTAATTTGAGAACTCGGTATTAAGTGTGATGAACGCTTGGAAAAGTGTGCTAATTATCGAATAAGGTAGAGCGTGGGTTTACGTAATGAGGAAAAGGTCGAGCGATAGTAAGAGAAAGCAACCGTTGGTCCCAAAGGACCTCTGCGTTGAGAGAGTTCAATCTTTAGTGACCTCTGTGCAGTTAACTCTGCTCCAAACTGCAATACCGCGTGAAGCCATTGTTACCGAATTTACATTCACTCTTGATAGCCTCCAAACGAACGCGCTCTTTGCTTTTGTTGTTATTGCATTTTATTCCATTTTCGCATGGAACTCTCTAACCCAATATCGTCAGTTAAATGGACGCACACGTTTTGTCTGATACTAGACGGGAATAGAGTTTAAACGAGATGAATTGAAGTGGAAACGCGACGGCGGGGACTGCCGTTCAATGAATTATATTACATACAACATAGAGCGACATAGCACCTAGAATCGAAGAGAAACTTTATTTTGTTCCAATGGACCGTAGATCAATGTTTACGAGTTTATTATGCAAATAAAACATAAACATTGATCCTGGTTTGTTTTTTTTTCTGTTACAGGTAAGTTGAGACACGAATGGTTTCCCCCGAACGTGATATCGGGCGTTGATTGATTGGGTGAGCATTCAAAATTGAGAATTAATTGTATTAATAATGAACAAATTGTTATAAACATTATTTCCGACGCATTTGGATGAAATATTAATGAAAAATAATGAAATTTCGAGTGCGAGTCCAATTATTTCATCATCTGACGTTTTAATGTTTAATTAAAAATCAGCGATGCGTTATATATGCATCTTGCATTATATTTTCCTGCTTCTGCGCGTTCCAGCTGACAACTTGGTCGAGCTTCACATTAAAATATTATAAATGCTTCTATGTTTTTAACGCCGAGTTTAATTTAAATTTTAATAATAAATAAAAATTAGAGTCCTGGGGAAAATGGACTGGAGGTTTGTAATTTAAACGGGCACGATAATGCATTAAAGAGATACACCATGAGGGAGAACAGAAGAGAGCAGATGATTACTGGTAGGCCTCAACTATACGCGACGCATAATATTGCTTCGCAATAAATAATGGTGTGCATGTCCCACAGCAGACTGTTTGTGTCATCACCATTTTATTATCGCACATTCCTCCGATTGTACATCATTACTCATTGAAGGTTAAATGTTGCTGATATTTCAAATTATATGAATGACTACTATGGACGAATACTCAAAGCGATTTGAGCGTCAGTCATATGTGTTTACTTGTTGTTTATTTACCGATGCGAATTTGCTGCATCCACTTTCATGAACGTTTATTACTGATTGTGCAACAGCCCAATATGCTTGTACGTAGAAATTCGTGCCTATCGTTTCGTCTGCCATTCCGTCTCTGTCTCTTTCTCCCTTTCTCTTTCTCTCTTGATATTTAATGGAACTCAATGAGAAAGGCTGGCACACGAAAGTCCGAGCTAATTGCTTTTTGGCAAATAATTGCCAGCCGTTGAACATGAGTTATCCTCGGACACGATTTCCCCCCGGTATCGAATTCTGGTCTTGCTATAATCGCGCTTTGTTTCCATGGGAATATTGTCACTCCCTCTAGGACAAAAAAAAAGACGCCTTGCGGAAATTTCGCCTCAGGGGGCTTGAAATTAAATACATGCTGGCCAAAACATTTCTAGACGGGAGGAAATATATTCTAATGCGAATGTAACAGATCAAGAATTTTAGGAGATCGGAGTCTGAAAATTCTCGATGGATATTCAAGAATTCTTCGTCTCTTTCGTAAAATCTTGTCAAAATTAAGAATTCTCGTGCGGGCCGGCTTGGGCAGTTACGAAATCGGTTTTCCATGCATACAGGAATTTGTGGAGTAAATGATTAGAAAAGTTTGAGGAAAACGTGAATGTTTTTGCTATGCACAGGGGAAGCTTTGAGTTGGTTTTACAATTGAAAATTCAAAGTAAGGATCGGCGTGCTAAAATTCCCATCGTCCCTATCAAGGTTCGCCCTAATATGCGCATACGAGAAAAAAAATCGTGATACTTTAGAGTGAAAAAAAAAAATAATCACTGAGTTTGCCAGGACGAGGATGGAAGCAAACGTGCTTTGGCTCAAAGTTAAACTATCCTTTGAAGTTTTCTCTTTTTGGCTCCACTGACTTTGCTTAACTTGGATCGTCCCTTGCGACGGAAAAAAAAAGGGGGGAAAAAAACTGGTGCTCCTCTTCCTATTTATTTTGGTATCGTTCGCCAAGCAGCTTCTGGGTTTAAACTCACCCAAAAGTTTTTCCACGAAAATCAAGACTTGACGTTTTTTTTTCTCTTTTCTTCTTTCCGGCTGGCCCTCTGCTCCGGTGCTCTGCGCGCTATGTTTACTCTCTTTTATTATCCTTCTGCGATCCCTACTGCAGTATCATCAGTGCCAAGACATTTGCGTCTCAAAATATGTCACTTTCGTAAAGCCACCTGGTTGCCTGCTCCTCTACACACTATATAAATCCCTACTAAAAGCAACTTATCCCTTTTGCAGCCTCCGACGCGTCATTAATATCAAAGTTGGACTACAGAATTGTTTTACGCTTCCGGGGCTTAGTAGATAAAATAAAACGAGTCATTATCGCAGCCGCTGTGCCTCATTAAAACATAAATGTCAATAGAAGTCTCTCGTACAAATAATTTGTACTCAAATTGAATGAAATTCAATTTGCAGTTTATTAATTTGAAAGTGTGTCAATACTTTGATGAAATATCGGCAGATGTCGATGCCCATTGGTCAAATACTACGTGCGCATTATCCTGCACGATATTCAACTCAGGCCCGGTGATTTTCATCGTGCTGAAGAGTCAACTAGCCAATTAATTTGTCACGTGACCCAGCTCTACCTCAACTTGGATTATTAATTCAATGTAATACGTCATATATCTCATCGACGAGAGCTATCAATCCGCATCAATCTGTCACTACTCAATCCCTCCCTCTCTGCTGCTCTCTCATTGCTTCGTCTTGCCTTCTCCATTGATCGGGTCTGTCTTGATTGGCCCAGTGCCTCGCCTCTCCGCCGCAGATGCATTTGATTCATCTCCGTTCCGTTATCCGTGTAGTTTAGATAATCTAGAGATTCGACTCCCTTCAACCTCTAGCTCGCCCCTTTAACGTATCCAATTGTCATGCAGATTGGAGTAACCTGGAGTTCTCGTGCCCCTATAGTCATCTTTGAGCCTGTTCCAATTGTACCTGCTTAGAAATTTGTCGATTGTGCTGACAGATGTAGCGGAGAGATCGACAGATATTGTACGATAGAGCGACCCGTTTTAAGCCTGACCCACATATCATTTTATTCCGGACAAAAGACGTCGAGACCAGAGTCGATAAAAAAATCTGGGAAAGACAGTGTGTGTGTGTGTGTGTGTCAGACACAAGGTCAGGGTGTTGAGCTCGAGAAAAAGTGTGCTGCTAATCTTTTCACAATTCCGAAGACATTTAGGACCGACGAATACTTGAAATTGGGACTCGGAGTTGATCGGGTAATTATCGCATTGCAGGCTAGAGGATTAATCGAGTACACGAGTGCCGAGCTCCCGATGATCCAATGAGAACGTTTTTTTTTTTTTCGTATGGTCTCGTACATCGGAGTTTCCATGGTTTCGTCAATTCGTACTATTGGAAAGCTCACTGCCTCATTCTATGTTCCCACAGGGAAAAAGAGATGAAGGTTGCTACGTATGTATATATAGCGATCATAGCTTTCGAAACGGTCTATCGCTCACGTGAGCCCGACGCCGGGCCGGAGAAAAATGAGGATGGTTCTCTCATCGAACCGGGAAATCCTCTCCGTCGAGACCAGTATCCCATCGATGGCTCGTAACCCCCTCTGATCGGATCGAACTCGAGGCTCTAATTCGCTCTACTTTTTTGTCCTACTCTCCCATCTCCGCCACTGGATTATCTTTCGTTCTCGTTCTCCTTTTTGCTTTTTCTTTCCGGTCAGAAAGGACCAGAGCCAATGAAAAAAGACTTAAACTATTTTTAAATGAAGCAGAGATGCTCGCGGAGGCCACGAGAACTTTATACCGAAATTAACAAATTCTGTCAACCTCAATAGAAGGATAAAAGAGCACGAATTCTCGTTCCTGGATTCTCGAGTCTCTTCGAGCATATAGTCAAGCGCTAACTCTCCGTTTTCCTCTCCTTTACTCACAACTCGGAATTTTTCAACTTGTAACGGTTCCATTGCAGCGAAATCAATGCACTCTAAATGGAGGCAGAGGAAACGCGATTCGCGTGATATTTCATACGAGAACGACGAGACTTGAGATAACCGCTGGTGACGAAGTGCTCCGCTGAAAAAGAAACCAAAGGATCAGGCAAACACCTATGAAAAAAAAGTGGGACGGGAGGAACCGGGGGTGGGAATGGATGAAAGAGGGTTGGCGTGCTTGGCCGAACGGAGTTTTCGGTCCGTCGCTTCCGGTATCCCGGGGGATTCCGTTAGTCCCGCGGCGTGCTCACCGACCAACTGACCGGAAACTCTGCGGATTGAGGAAGCTGACCAAAAGAGCGAAAGCTCTATATTCACACAAGTCTATACGTCATATTTTACTATATATAAGACATTTCACGTTGAATAACACGTCGCTTTGATCCACTACAAATTTTCGGTCTTTATTCTCTAGTAACAATATCAAAAAACAATCTCCAGCAATTGACCATTTTTTTCTCACGTATTCTGAGCAACGGGAACACTATTAATTTTTTATTTTCAATAATTGATTTACACCCACGTGCATAATTCTCATTGACCCTGTGAGTCGTGAAATCATAAAATTCTTCAGAATTTTTCCGAGATCCTGAAGAAAAAAAAACTATTATTTCGATGTTCGCAGTCGTTTATAGAAGATAATTGAATGTTTCTATGTAGAATCGAGAATTATGACGATCCATCGATGACCACGATGCAGATTAGAAAAATAATGACTGATTAGATTTTTTTTGTATCCATTAACATCCCAGAGATCGTGAATAAGCAGCAAATCAGATTTTTCTCAAAAGTCTAACTCATCGTGCCTCAAGAAATTACCAAAGACCATTCACTTCACTGGTGCTGACCTCATTCAACTTCGAACGCCCCATGCCCTTGTGTTATATCTTAAAAGTGTTGAAATGGGTCTTTCTGGACCATCCATATAACAATGTAATCTCCATCTCTCTTCCCATGTTCATATCCATCCAGAACAGAGATCTTTTTTCTCTTCTCTCTTATATTCACTCGGACTGGCGGAATGAGCGAGAGCCAAAGAGAAAAAGCTGTGAGAATCCTTCCCTTTTTATTCATTTTCCCGCCATATCGTAAGCGGCGTTTCCTGAGACAGAACTCGCTGAGCTTCCATCTCGTGCACGTCCTTTTTTTCCTCTTTACAATGTTCTTTTACCTACTTTTCCGCTTGCGAATGTCCGACGAGTAAAAAACGTTTTAATCATTAATTTCGTTTTTCCTAAGCTTTTCTATTTGCTGATGAATTCGTGCTGGAAAAAATGCGACAACTGTGTTTCGATGACGCGTCACAATAACGCGATGATTAGCTCAATAGTTGACGTAAATTTGGCGGATCCATTTATCATATTGGAGAAATATGCGATGGGAAATTCGAAAGCGTATTCATTCGCATGAAATAGGTTTATATACAGTCGTGATGAGGCAGAGAATTTCTGGTTATGCGGTTCACACGTAGAAATGCGAGGAAATGTATTCAGGAACGGTTGGCCAAAGCGGTCAAGTATATCTGACGGTCGCGAGGCTGTAAATCGGTCGTGGCTTGGTGACGAAAATATATATCAGCGGAATCGGAAGGAGCTCGGCGCGCAAATCGTGCTGGATCCGCCAGAGGCCACGATCTCGTCATACATTAACACTGATACACCAAAGCAAAGTTTAACACTCGCCCGGAATGCGGACTCTTCGTGTGTGCATAAAATATATGTTATTATTCGGGCCGCATAGGACATAAGGGTGCGTGGATGCGTGAAATGTTGGCTGCGGTAGGCAGAGCAAGAGCTCGTCGATGAATGATTCATGAGGCCGGAAGACGTGAGCTGGGCAAGCACGCGACCGCACCATATTTTTTCTCCGTCATTTTCGGCTGCCTGTCAATCCGGAGCCTGCTCTTCTTTTTGCCGAGTCTCTGCGGTATATATATTTTTCCCTGTTGCTGTGTATTCCTCGCGAAGAAACAACTCCTTGACTTCCAGCGAAATCCCAAGCACGAATCCTGCTGCATTGGCCCACGACGAGGGACGATCTTCGATAGATTTTCGTACCTAAACGGGGCTCCAAAATTTTTTAGGACTTTGGAGCAATAAATATAAAACGACAGGTCGGCTCGGATTGAGACCGCAACAATTTTCGACCTTTGGTCCAGAGGCTATGGAGGAGACGAAATATCTTTTGTATACATCTTTCTTCCTAATCTTCGGTGAAGAGATCGACAAAAAATGATGTTTGTGTCTTGAAAGAAATTGGCTGTAGAAATTCTTGAGTGGGTGAAATTTTCTTTGACCATATTTTTAACATTGTGATCGAATTATTAGAAGCTTTTTGTCGTTACGTTCGCACTCACGTTCGGGGTATAGAGCATGGAATATTAACTTGGAACAGGAGGGTCGTAGAAAAAGTTGGATTTTCATAAGGACAGTTGGATTAAAGGTGAAAAAAAAGGGGGAGCCGAAGAATATTTCGCGCTTGAAAATTCAGTGAACGGGAGGACGAAACGAGGTGTGAAAGGTTGAGGGAGGTTTGCTCGTATGTCCATAAAGTATACGTCATGTGTGAACCAAAAGAAAGAGCTGGTGTGTGCAAACGACAGTGTGCGTGTGAGCATGAACGTGTGTCTATTTGATAGGACCCTTGGGAGTTAACAGAAAGGGCGTGAAGAAATTTCGAGCGAGGAGGAGCGAGGACCCTTCGCACTTTCCGATCTCGCTGCTCGCTCGTTTCTTCCATACATTTTCATCCCTCCGCATCGGCAGACATTCGCCTCTCTCGTGTATCGAAATGCGCGCATGCTCGGGTCAGATCGAAGCGAAAGAAAATACGTGAGGAAAAAAATTGCGCGGCATTCCGGCAGCAATGGCTTTGTGGAATTTATTCCAATTATTCCATTGTCGAAAAAAAATGCGAGAAGCTCCATAACTCATGGGATATGGGCGAGCAGCTTCATATGTTTTTCGATATGTCGTTTTGCCACCCTCGAGGAAAGAACTTTCCGAAGAAGAAATATGTCCATTTGTGTCTGAGGCAAAGAAAAAGTTACACAGTCGAGCAATCTCACGGGATTATTGTTTTCTTTTTCTTTCTCGATCCTCATTATTTAGCTCATTATTATTCCTTGAATTACCATAAACAATGAGGCCATTGTCGTCATAGAAATAACGAGACTATCAAATTTCCTAAAGACAATAGCCCCTTGCTCGTCATTGCTATTATATTTACGATCGCATCTCCGATTTCGCGTTCGAAATTTATCGAATATAATAATTTGGTGAAAGCTCTCGGGCAGAGAGAAGAAGCAACAAGAGGAAATTCCTGATCTGGTAATCCGAGAACGTATGGTGATGTTTTGTCCCAATTTCATGAGGTTCGCCGTGTGTTCCAGCCCCACACATAGGGCAACCCATTAGTTCTGAGCTACCTTCGTAGTGGCGGAAGGAAAAGGGGCGGACTCGGGATTGAACGTACGTATTAAGGGTTCAAGGCACGCTCTCGCCACTTCGTCGATGCGAGGAAAACCAACACGGCCGGTTTGTCGCGAGGGGTTGCTTTCGCATTTCCGGTGGATCTCATTCTGCATGTATACATACATAGACACACCTTTAGCTATATATATTTACATGTATTTGGGTATATGTGTGTATCAAGGCATCCAAGGCTGTAGGGTCATTGGAAGAGTCGATTTACAAATGACCAGTTTCAATTTGTACACCCTCATCGCGTCCTGACAGTTTCCCCATCTCTCAGTCTCCCAATACCCGCTCGTACTTTCCAGCTACTCCATCCCTTCGCTCTCTTTCAACTAAAAACAACGAGCACACACACACACGTACACCTCAATTCATTCAATAGGAGTCGTTTTGGCTGCGGCCTTCGAGAGGCAAATCACAGGGACGCTCAACCATTATAAAATCATTTATTTCGTCTGGAATAAAGAATTGTAAAGAAATCTTACACGCCGAAAACGTTTGAGGAAAGTTTATTTACAATAAAGAAATATATTTGGTTGATATTTCAACTCAAACATTCATTAGCTGTTAAAAAATTAATTAATGGTCAAAAAATATCTTTGTTATCATAATCAAATTTCATAAGCATAGCATTCCCTTCAAGAAAATGATTTGTTCGATCGCTTTTATTTCCCTCCACTCAGTAGATGTTTATGGTCATTAAATTCATTTGCTATCAAAAAAATTTACGTTTTATCGAATAATTCATTTATTAACTATTAAAAAATGTTTATTTGAGACAAATTCGAGAGGCTCGAATAAATGATTGATTAACTGTTCAAAAACATTTATTTCGGCGTATTCAATTTTACGTTTGTTAGCAGTTAACAAATCCTGGCTCATATAAATAAATCTTTATCTCAGTGTAAAGATTGCAATTCTCTGAGCACTGGAATGGTGTCTAGAAAAAAAAATGACGTCAATCACCGACACAAATGAGGCTGGAAATAAAAGGCATCGCTTCCTCCGCTCATACTTGGCACTTAGAATTTGAGGAATGATTAATTGCACAAACTCTATGGGGGAGTTTCGATATGGTGATGACAGGAAGGAGCCGAACAAAGTGTAGGGATAATATATACCAAAGCACACAGAGCCAAAGGACTTAAGGATTACTACTCCACCGCTCGTCTCATCGTACCTCCTTGTTACTGTTGTTATTGTTGTTGTTGTTGTCGCTGCTGCTTGTTTTGCATTACCTAAGTGTGCAACGCTCTCCTATACTTTCCTGCATGAGGTTCATACCTCCGAGAATTTGTAATTGTCGGCACGAGGTTCAGAGAATTTGTCGGATGGTAAATTCTAACGTAACCTAGTCATGTATCTACCCAAGACAATACACTACCCTCGCTAGTAACTCGTGCTACTTGAAGTTTTAGCTCCTCTTGGAATGGAGCACGATTTAAAGCACATTAGCGAAACAAACCGTGGGCGAAGAGATTATTTTTGGTTTTTTTATGTCGCATGCCCCGAACACATAAATTAATAAAATTCATTTGTTTTACCTTCCACGCTTTCGAGCTACTCATCAATTACGAAGGGAGCTTGATAGTCGTTTTTCAAGATTATTTTATGGTTAATTATTGAAGCACTTTTAGGAGCTTAAAATTTTGCGAAAGACGAATTTTTAGTGACCGAATTTTGGTTAAGGGAATAATGTTTTATTATATTCAGTTGCCACAGCCCATGGGGTTCCCTTCGATGAGAAACGCTGCGATGAGCGATACGCTTGAAGAAATCTTGGAATTCGGTCCTTACCAACCCCCGGGCTATGCTTTTATGTAAATGGAATTAACCGATAGAAACTTAACGCACAAACACGCCGTTGAGAGTTTGAACAACAGTCTTCGCTCTCCTAATACACTCGAATTTATGCGTCGGTTTTAGGGCGTCCCTTATTAAGGGCTCTTCCCGTGAATCCCGACACGAACCGGAAGCACCCAGATAAGTTTTGAATGATCGTTTTATAGACGTGCGCAATATTCTCAGGTGTAATTTTTATTCGCGGATAACAAATAATCGCATAATAATACCTAACGAAAAAAAAATGGTAGTTGATCCAGTTTCTATGGGATGCGTCGAAAAATAATTGCTAGGTAGAAGGAAGATGCAGGGCTAATGCATAATAATCGCCGTTCATTAGTTTCCATCATATCGGATCTTCGTCACATTTTTTTCACTGACACTAAGACGCTGGGTAAGAAAGAAGAGGGAAAAAGGGCGGAAGAAAAATAGAAGGAGCACGCGACGACGTTAAGCTTCTGTGGAAAAGTGTCTCGTCTTATTCTTTGAACTTAATTATCATCCATTCATCAACGTGATGGATGAACTTTTAATTGGTACTTAAATTCTTTTATGGAATCATAAAAGCCTGTCAAGATTCTGGATACTCAAAATATTTTTATATTCAATGAACCGAGCTTATTTTTCGTTATTTTTTTTGCAATTGTCAATTTTCGCATATTTCTTGGGTCTCATCCCCATAAAAGGCATAAAATCCTTTCGAAACCCTTGTCGTGAGATTTTGGCACGAATCTCATCAAACTCCATGAGGGAGGAAAAAAAGAGACAAGTTTAACCATTTCCTACGACCATTTCTCTGATGGTTTTCAGTCATATCGCTCCGTTCGATCCTGCAGGGAAAAAGCCCGCGGATGAATTTATCGGGTACCAAGACGGATTTGTTCGCGATGCCGAACAAAAGGGAGAAAAGCCCAAAGGTCCCAAAGCCCCATGTGTCTTCTCATTCTTCCCAGAGCTTCCGACTATTCACCACTGCGAAGAAGTTTGAATTTTTCACCAGGGACGTAAAGAAGAAAAGGAGGGAGAGAGTTAAAGAGAAAGAAGGAAAGAAGAACGGAGAGGATCATGGGAAATGCCCGAAAATAAGTACTTACGAGGAGATATTCTTCCTCCGACTACACTTTTCTACCCTTCCTTTATATTATTCTTTACGTCCTTTCCCTTTCATACGATATCTTTTCTATTCTCAATTTTTTCTCCTTTTGTTGTTGTTGCTGTTCGAGGATTCGCATTTCCATAGAAATTTGTATCGACGTGTGTATCAAAGGATAGATGTTACACGGTTCGTTACGAGCACCCAGCAAATCGTAACATTTATTTCTTTTGACGTAGCCAATTCTGCCCAGCCTCGTGTATAACGAAATTGCTTTTTTATTCCTTCAACGATCAGCTGCACGTCGTTTTCATTGACTTACATCCTTCCGTTGAGAAATAAAAGGAGGAAAGTGTGTCTCGAAGAAGCCGAGCAGGAGAGAAGAAAGGAAATGGAGCCAGTATAAATTCGTATCATTACGCCGAGACGATAAAATCGTACGATATGAAAAACCCCGAAATTAGCACCTGCGACGATTATAACTGTAGTTCTCTCTTATAATTTGTTCAGGAAAAAAAGTAAATGTAGGGACAAGGGTGCTGAAAATTTCGTGCCTCGTACAACTAAATGCGCGACACGAAAGTCTTGAAATATTGCACAGCCAGGGTGGCATCCCTTAAAAAGTACGAGCAACGAGTTTTTTCAATTGCTCGTAAGCTCCCAAGTTTACAGTGGAGGAGAAAAAAGTCTGGCTGGTATGGGGGAGGAGAGCTTTCGCTGTTAAAGTGTCCCTTCGCTGTTGGCCTATTACATAATATACTCGCATCTCAGCCAAATTTAAAGCTGAGGTAAAAAATCTATCGTAACAGATTTAAACAGTCTTATAGTTACGAGGCTCATGATTTTTATTTCGCCTGGGCAAATTGTTTGTGTGCCGCTTTCAATCGTAAGAATGAACATTAAGCAAATAGGCAATATGAAATTCCTTGCCCGTTGAGTCTTCGTTGACACACAGGGTCATACTGACCCCGGGTCATAACTGTTTTCACTCCCGAATAATTAGAATTCGTGAATAAAGATTATACTCGAGATTACAGCGTAAAATGCATGAAATACGATTTTTATCTCGAATTACCTTTTGGCTAAATTTTGATTCGTGTATTTAGATATAACACGAAAGGTATGTACGGGAACACAAAATACCAGAGCTCATTACCGTTTCTCCAGTGAGGTCTCTGCTCCCGGGCGAAAAGTTTGAGCATTATTCCGCGTAGCGAGCTTTTTCTTCGCTCACTCTCCTTAACCTCATCTATAATACTTTAAGAACTCATCCTCGACTTATCTCCGTCGTGGCAGCGAGTGCACGTAGTCGAGGAATAAAATAACAGGCGGTTCGTCTGGAGGCTTTCGTCTAAAAACAGCCACGATCGCGCCCTTTTGTGCACGAGCAATTGTTGCGAACGCACGAGAAGGTGAAAAGTTTCGAAACAACACGCGCGGCACTTGCGACTACTGTATTCTACGTGGGGTGCCCTCTGGCGGCGACGCATTTCATTTCGCTCGTGCCAAGCTCCAATTTCAGAGGAGTCTCGCTCCCAGAGTTCACTCTTTCCAAGGTAGTTTGCACAGACGCATATACAATCCGACTATAACTGCGTATAACCCGAAAATGGTTTCTCGCTTCGAGCTTTCTCCTTGCCGTTGTGCTTTTCGGCCGCATTGTACAAAGATGCGGAGTCGCTATAGGAAGCCAACAACTTTGGATATGTGTATTGTGTTTCCCAAGGCAAACCTGGCCTTCGGGCTCTGCAATAACCTTCGTTACATACACGTTACACTTGTATCGTAGCGCGCAAGTGATACATACATGTGCACGTGATACAACCTGGAAGTATATAAGATACGAAATAACAAAAAAAAACAAAAAAAAACGTACAAGATTCGTCCTCGAGTAGCTACACAGTTGTACCGAAGAGTATATGCCCCAGAGGCATGTTACGGTGGAATAAAATGAAAAAGAAAGAGACGGGCAGGGACGAAAAGAAAAGAAAGTGAATGGGGGAGGCGGAAGGTACGAATATCGCTGGATGGAACCACCAAGGCTGCAAGATGGAAGAGCCACCGTCTATCGCCCCGAGTATAGCATCCAGTACACAACGCACTTATAAATATATAAAGGTGTGTACATAGACAGACAGCGCTAGGTGAAAGATATAACGTGTCTCACCTCGAGCATCCAGGAGCAACGTTTGCACGTTTCTTCGCAGTGGGCATCCGTTTTAAGTTTCGTTTCCGCACGGACGCGTGCGCTCGCGGTCTCACCACACTTTTCTTTTCTCTGCGTAAATACATATAGAAACGTATACATGAGCTTTGCGCATTCTCTCACAATCTCAACGAGAAAAGTTGCCTCGAGCGAGAAGCATAGAACGGAGTCGAAATATAAAGGTCCAGGGGGTGAAGAAGAAGTGACCGAGCAAAGGTTGAATCTGCCCCTAAGCGCTTTCATCATCCAACGCTGAAGAGCCAGAGAGACAATCCTGTGGAAGAAGGTCCAGCCATTCAGGATATCACGAAGAACATGCTCGTACGATTCTTCATCTTCCATCATGAACCCTCAAATCCGCAGCCTCCATGTTTGACGATACTCGCGACACAATATCCCTTAAGAATCCCACTTTCTTTCCTCTTATTTGTCTTCACAAGCTGGAAAAATTGAAGAGCTCCCCACTCTGCTCCGCCGATGATATTCGCAGCGAACAATTGAAATAACTTATGCGGAACATGCTTTTTTGGACGTTACACCAAGAGAGGACGCTATACAAAGAATTGAATACGAGGGGAAAAATTTGGAGGCCGAAACGTGACACTGAGCATCTCGAAACTTTCTCCGAAAAAGGCGAGACGCCAGTCTCTCACCTGCTGGCTTTTGTTTGATCGAGTCAAGGGAGAACTGTCTCTGACACGCGAGCAAAGGGACCCCATCTTTTTTATCAAACATTTTTATTCCAACACACCCAACCAAGAAACTCGTTCTCCTGTCATTCCCGGCTGCGCTACGCATGGAATCTTTAATATTTTTTCTATTAAATCTTCCTCTTCTATAACCCGGGAAACTTCGATGGATCGATCACGTGGGTCGACATAATCGATAGGCAAATTTCGTGCAATTAAGACCCTGGGTGCAAACAAAAATGCAACTAAACTCGATACTAAAAAGACAAATGAGTCGTTGAATCGAAAAGATGAAATTTAATGAAATTTTGCGACCAACGGATTGTCACGTGATTGGGATTGTTCAATGGGAATTTAACGAACTCATTGGCCATCGCTTTCCACAATCGATATCCTGATAAGCTTTAGGCGTCCACGTCAAGGTGCCCGTACAGGCTATGCCTATAGTCTTTATTCTCCTTCGCGGTCTTCTATGGTTCTTTCCACCCTCCGCGTGCATGTACGCGGTTATTCTGCATCCGCTATCCCGGATTGTCAATTTCGCGCATGATCTTTTCCCTCAAGAGAGAAGAGCGATAGAAAGAGGTTTCCTGAGCCTTTGGGATCGGAGATTGAAAGGTAGAAGGGGTGGTGGATGGGAGCCGGGACGCCATGGGAACAAGGAGACGTGTAGGAGAAAATAAAAAGGGAGAGATACATGTTAAGAGTTGGTGAAGGTAACGCAGGTGGAATCTGCTTTGTGGAGGTCGAAAAAGCATTCTCTGGGCGTTTTTGGTTCCTGGGGCTGCTTGCGCTTTCCTTAGAGACTTTCACTTCTTTTAGTATGGCGCGGCTCCCGCGGTTCGGTGTGCTCGTGGGAAATCTGGCGGTTTTTCGTCGCAAGGCTTATTTCTTCTTTGCTTTTTCCCTCCTTACCTCCTCTTCCGTCTTCTTTTTTTTTTCCCCCTCATTCCGCGGTTTCTCGATCGACGTGAACTATTTACTATCACGTTCCAGCGGAAAATTGAACGGCGGAGAAGGAGCTGATAGAACTGAGATGCTTCGCCCTTCTGTACCGTCTGGTACATTCCCTTCGTGTATTATTTCGGTTCTCGTAGCCGAGAGCTCAATGCTGGAGGCAAAAAGTCTCAGAGTTCACTTCTTGCGCGGCATTCGACGTATTTTTTCTTATCATAAATACGCGCGCCTATCGCAGCTATGAAGTTCGAGCGGTTAAAAGGGCTCAAATTTGATTGGTGTGCACGTCGTTCGTGCGCCTTTCCCTCCAACGCGAATTTAGTGTATGAGGAAGGCATCACCATGCTTTTCGATCGAAATCGCTCTACGTATTTTTATTACCTTTACCTTACCATTACCTTTTATAGTAGACACGTAATATATTGCATTATGGTGGAGTCAGGCCACTTCAGACACCCGGAATCCAGCATGATGAACTCCCCGCACCGAGTGAGTCCGTGGGAAGAGGCAGCATTACCTCAGTCCGATGACAGCCGGAAATAACCCTCAATTCTCTCGTCGTAAATTTTATTTCTACTTCATGCATATCGATGATACATTTCCTCAGGTCATAAACTCTGGTGTATACGGAGGAACGCTATTCTCTCGATTGATCCCCCAGTCTCGTTACACGCGCAGCACCCTTCACCAACCGGAGGATGATCCCATATTGAAAATTGGACTTTCAAACGATGTAAAATCTGTAGTCCACTCATCTATATTTGTAGAGATTTTGAGGAGCAACGATATATAACCGCACCCTCAATCTCTCGCGCCCCTCGAATAATTTGCATCCCTTTATTGGTCCTTCGGTCTCGATGCTATCGATGTTTTCGTTATGGCAAACGCGTTGAGCCACGTTCTTGCTCAAGGGCTACCGGAAACCGAAGAGCGGTGGAGAGGCGAAGAGAAAAATCGGAAGGGTGCAGCCCTAAATTAGAGAGCAATTATTGGGGGATTGACTGAGAGCTCAAGGGGCGATGTGTTTGGATCTACACGTTCGTCAGATTCAGCCTCTGTACTCCGCCTGTATTATATCGATTGCTCACTAACAAAAAGGCTTAACATTTCGTAACGATGGAGCATCCCCTCGAGGCTGTACGATCCCTCGAGAAAAATCAAGAGCCCGAAAAAAGGAATTAGCATTAGCATTGAATACCTTTGATAGATTTTTCGAGAGCTTAATAACCGACCACAGGCCAAGAGAAATTGCGAAATCTGCGCAAGCCTCTGATCCCCTGTCACTCCAGTTGATTCCCTTCTCCTCTCCTCTAATCTCAAGTATGTTAATCCGCCAGTGGCAGCGACGGCACGCTCTTCCATCCCCCAACACACACTACACCCCCGCACGAATCTTCAATCCATTCCCTCTTCCAGGTGCACTCCGATGGAATTTATTAACGGATTTTCGGCATGTCCGCTGTTTCTCTCACAGATCCTATCTCCCTCTCTATCTCTCTGTCTCTCTTTCTCGTGCCCTTTGTCTACATGTGTGTAGAGGTATATGAACGACCGTAACGCAACCACGTCGTGGTTTATCCGAAAACTCGATCTCCCTGACAACCAACCATAGCGAAACGACCATGGCGTTGTTACGAGTATATCTACAGAGTTGGAGCAGCATATATACAGCGCACAACACTGGCAACAGCGAACTATCATCGCGGGATCGAGACACTCGTATCTCGGTGCTCAAGCGGGAAAGGGTGATTCGTTGATCTTTCGATGAATAAATTATCCATGAACGACGAAAACGCAAGTGAGCCAGGACCAGAACTACAGCCTTAGAGATTATCCTAAATTATTCGGCCACAAAATCTCCGAGCATCGAACACATCTATATTCAGATTTGCTGAAGTAATTCCCATCAAAGATCAACATTTCCATCCAAGTCTATTAACTCGACCCTGAATCCTTCGCGTTCGGGGCTTTTTTCTCCGTTGCAGCTCGTAGCCACGTAAAAAGGTAAAGATCGCGAAGGCGTGGGCTTAGACTTTTACGATTTTCAGAACATTCAGGTCCATGGAATCTTGGATGGTCCGCACCAACTGGAAACTTTGTTGCCGGATAGAGGAATTTTTTCCACGCCGAAAATTCGCAGGCCATTAAATAAGGCGGAGAGACTAAACTTTGCACTCAAGGCTCCAACTTTTGTGCCCATAATTATGGAGTCCACTAAGTGGTTCTGCTTGAGACTACTTTTTCCTCCTGCAACAGATTTTTTGTCTCCAGGAATTCGGCCAACTTACTGGATCCTCCTATAAACTTGGAACATACAGAAAGAGAGTTATGTGGATTTCTTTTCAATGTGAATTTTTCTCGCTGCAGTACGTGTTCGAATATATCGCGCCGTATACGATGAGCGATGAAGAGAAAGAAAACCATTCCGAGGATGGAGAGGGCGTGCGAGGCGAAAAAAGAGCCACAAGAAACAGCGAAACATTCGGCTCTTTTTTCCCTCGTTGGCGATTTGTTAGATCTCGTACCCTTTCCACCGCATCCCTCATTTTTCTCTCCTCCCTCCTCTCTCGCACGTCATCCCCTCACGACTCAGCAAAAGTTATAAATTGTGCGGTGAGAGACGTTCTCGTATACGCAACCACGACGCGACTACATGTGTATCCCATTCGTCGCCCTTATATATATATATATATATATATATATATATAAAGTTACAAATGTTTCATACCCTTATGCTCCATTCTGTTCCAGACTCTAACTGAAAGATCGATACATGCGAAGCATTTTTCCAGACCCCACAAACATTCGTAAACTTGGAAACACACCTACTTAATAAATAAGGGACACACGAACTAAAAGGAAAACCCAAAACCTTCGCCCAATGCGAAGGAAATGTCTCTACGACCGACAATTCTTTCCACCTCGCAATTATCGTCTTCGAATCATTTCACATTTTAGTTGAAACGTTGGAAAAAAAAAATACATATATATTTCGTAAATCGTTCGCTCGCAATTGAGAAAAGACAAGCCTTCGTCTTTGTAAATAGAGGAAGCGAAGAGAGTATCTATATCTCGTGAGCATAGATGTTTCGTGTTTAGACGCGTCATTCGTGTGCACGTATGTAAATGCACATAGGACATAGGAGTAAGAAAGCATATAGGATTGAATAACGGTATGTCGCATGCGTGCACGCGTGCTAATGTTTACGATCGTCATTTCAGCAATGGGGAGAACATTTCTGATGTGTGTACGAGGTATTATGAATGATCCTCTCTGCACCTCGTTAACAGATGAACAAAAGCCTGATTACCCTAGTTGCGTGTCGTGCTTCAAGCTTTCCTCTCGGTGCTACAAAATTCTTGTCCCAACCGCTCGTACACTCGAGCAGTATGTCACTTCAAAGTGCACACAGATCCCTCCGACTCTTACGATCTATGTGTACGTTTCCAGTGCCTCTCTCTCCTCCAACCTTCGTCTTGCATCAATTGCATGCTTGCATTATTACAAGTCTGCTTTAGTTATCCGTTGCATGGGAATGCGATCACACTTGCAGCCTCACGTGCTCGCATAAATGATAGTCCTTGTCTACGTATCTCTCTTCGTACATTTGGAATCGTTATCGTACGCCCAATTTCCGATACTCGGAGTCATGAATCATAAATTAATAAATGGAATTGAAATTCCTATCACTAAAACCTCGAGCGATGCCCCATTCGCTCCGTACGTAATAAAATAATAACAATAATAATAATAATAGCGTCAAATTTAATTTATGATATATGTACACGATTATTATTCAGAGATACTGCACCGAAATGTACTATGCAAATAATATAGAAATTGATAGCATGATGGAAAAATTATTCTACTTGAATTGGGTCAATATAAGTCATCAGTATTAAGCGCTTAAATTTGTAGCATCAAATATTCAGATCAACCTGAATAATTTTCTCCTGTACCGAAAAAAAGCCATTTTGTTGCCTACAAAGGTGGAACGTTTCATGAAAACACAAAACCGTACGAGGTGAAATCGTAGTTTTTGTAAAAGAATTTTTAAAAAAATTTTTTGCCAAAGTGTTTGCAGTTTTCATGGTCTCGATGATACACGCTCCAGGCGATTAATGGGGGAATTTTTTTTTTTTAAGCCGAGCAAGAAAGCCAGTCTTTGTCGACGTTAGGGAATGACTTTTTTTTTTTACAAACCGAGTTTTCGTGCTGAATGTTCAAGAGTTACAAACGCGAAGGGTTTTTTTGAGAGAGGTAGTGAAATTCCGGAGAAGCTTTTAATCCTCGAGCCCATTGACCAGGTTCCTGTGTCCAGCGACGCGTCGTCCGTCCGGAGACTTGAATAATACATCAAGGGCTCGCTCCGTACAGCTCGTACGAACTATCTTGACGAGTGACTCACAAAAACCAGGTCGAGGAATATATGTACGTAAAATAGCGGTAGCGAATGGGCTAGAGTGACGAGGAGAGGCTACGAGGATCAAGAGTTTTGGTGGCAACAGAGAAAGACAAAATGAGTAACTGGCTCGAGAGGAGCAACGACGAACGATCCAGGGTTGATGAGCTCGGGTGAAAAGTGAGCCAACCGTGGCATCACTTGCTATTTGCCTCCTCCTAGGAAGCCTAGTTTGTCCTTTTCACTCTACTTGACACGCGGGCTATGTTTTTTGCTCAAGCCTGAGAGACTTTGACTTTTATCCGAAGCTGGACGAGCCCAAGAAAATGAAGGCGTCTCTTTTAACCTTCTGCACCAGTCTCTCCTGCCTCGAAGCTGCTTCTATTCCTTTCGGCTCGTACTTTTCGCGGCAAACTCAATTTCTTTTATCGGTTGGATCGAGCCGTGACTCGGGAGGGTCAGCTTCACGAACTCGAAACTCTACACAAGGCCCCAAGACACCGGAGGAGATCATCTAACGAGAGTCTTCTTCCCTTGGGAAAAGATACACTCCGTACATGCTCTCATGGGTCTTCTTTACTCTTCATAAAGCACCAAGCGTCGCTCTCATTATTGCGACACTTATGAGGCTTCTTTCATCGGTACTCTCATCCTAATTGCTACTTCCTACCAACATGTGCACGAGACCTTTCATGTTACAATCTCGTATCAACGATTCAGGGGTATCAGGTTTTTATAAATATTTCAATTACCCCAAAGAAACTAGCTATAGATCGCGACAAAATATTCTGCGACACGACGCCATTATTTTAGCTCGATCTGAATTTATCGATCACAACCTTTGATAATTACATCGAAACGCACGAAACAACTGCGGAGACGTCGATAGTTGATAAATTCAGCACGGAACGTCTGCTGCATTATGATAAAGCTGAATTATGCTAGAAGTAATGGCACTTGTGTTAGGAGGGCGACGTCATCATCATATAGACGTGAACGTGTCGTGAATTTATGTTGGAGAAAAAAAGAATGTTGTGCAATAAGCCCAGTACGAAGGGAGTACACAGTTCGGTCTGATTGTGAGATACATATATATGGGTTGATATATATAAATAAGCAGAACGTTAATATCTCAGTTGACGTTTGGCCAAGCGACCTCTAGATCCCCTCGTCAAAATTAGCGTTAATTGAATGAGAGATTGAATGGTGGGTTCGAGGAAGCAGCAGCTTTTGCCCCTTTTATAGGACCCTCCATTGGATACTCCGTAAAATACTAGTATAATGAAAGCTTTGCGCATTCGTTGGCTTTGTGTATATACTGGTGGGTATTATAGAACAGTATGGGAATGTCGATTGCTCTTTCCACGTCCCATTGGTCAGTCTTGCAGAGCAAAATCATTTGGCAAATGGCTTCTCTGTTGGGGTGATGCTCGTCGGCCTTTCAGTGAAATCGGAGAGAGGCGAAGCGTTTCGAGTCAGGTTGGCTGAACGGAGAAAGGGAGAAGTGAAGGAAGACCTCGAGGTAGAGGGGAAAGGAGTGCGAATGGGAAGGGGGAGCTCTTTGGACTCGTGGACAGGACTCGTAGAGAAATGTGTTCGAATATAGTGTCCAATGGTTAAGGGGAATGGGAATAGCTGGCGCAGTGGTGGAATAAAAAGGGAAAGAGAGAGAGAGAGAGAGAGAGAGAGAGAGGGAGATCGAAACAGATTTAGGAAGGACGACGAGGCCGTAGGAACGTCAGGTTGAGTCACGAGCAGAGAGCTTCCCAGAGTCCGCAGACCAAATGATTTCCCCTCCTGCTGGATTCAGCACGGATACCAGAGCTTACCAGCAGCGTGTTAAAGCGAAAATCCCGCAACCATTAGCCGCTGGTGGCGCGATCCCCTTCTCTTCTTCATCCCCTGTTGCCATTACTTGTACACGACCATCAACCTTATGGCTCAGTGGGTTACCGTTTATACATTGCTTTAATGTACATCGCGGGTGTCCTAAAAACACCATGGACGATTATGTTTTTATGGGGCAACTGCAAAACCATGGATAGGACGCTCACACGAAGATCGTGACGAAATGAACCCACTGGTCAGATTATAACACAGTTTCGTTAACGCGAACAAACGTGGAGAGAAAAAAGTCCTCAAAAAAAAAAAATATCCTCCCTCTATAATCCCATAATAACTTTTGCCGAACGAGCCATTCCTTATCAAGAGCTCCGAAGCACGCAATACGCGTGTCTGACTACGTCACCCAGTCTATTTACGACTACGCCGACGCATCGTCTATGAAACCGAACAAGAATTAAGCATTCACCCCTCCACAAAGCACCAAGCGTCCATTAATCGCAACCTCCCTATCTCTTCCTCTGTGGATTTGTAACCCGGAAGATGAAGGAACCCGAAGGACCAAAGACCCAAGCGTCACACTCATGCTTTGCTAGACTTGCCAAAGGAATACCTAACTAGGGTTTTGCCTTGTGAGGCAAAAGTGCGTCAACATAATGGCCCTTTCCTAACTAGGAATCGACTCAACCATCTCTACTCTATTTGCAGAAGAAACACCCAAGGGAATATAAAGATCAGCGAGTACCAGGTAGAATAGGTTCGGGCAAAAAAAAATGAATTTTTCGTCGGACGCGATGAAATGCATCAAAACGAATGTCCTAGCAAAAAAAAAAAATCATAAACTATTCGTAGAATGAGCCAGAGAATCTTCTACCCGACGAGAAACCATTTTGGAAAATTCATCAGCGAGTGAAAAATGTATCGAGTCGCGCTCCGAAACAAGGACGAAGCACAAAAACAATTTTGGAATGACAATTTCGAAAATGAATGTGCAACAAAATTTATCAGACGTTTTCGCATGTAATATTAAATAACACGGCTGTATGTACTTCCATGATGTATCACTCGCCGCATCGATTATCGATTGGGATATGGGTCGAGAGAGTTGGTAATTAAATGGAAGTGCATTTCTGGGAAACAGCCCGAACGCCGCATATATCTGTCTATCTGTTTGGAAGTTACTACTTGGAATAGAGTGTTTAGCGATGGTTATGCAGTGGCGCTAAGGAATGATCGATAGTCCGTAGAATTATGTATACATCGATACAGTTTACTATCACCGCGGAAAGAGAGAGGCAAAGAGCAACGCCGTATACTGTCTGTGCTCGTAACTATACGCGAATTATGCTCGGGCAGATTAATCGATATTTACGATAGGGGAAAGCGAGAGATCGCTTGTTCAATGTTTCGTATAACAAACTCACGGTGTGCCAACAATGTAAATAACATTTGACTATTTCGTTCATACATCGGACTCTCAAATGGGAATATGTGGATGGTCTATGTGTGGGTAGGATCGAGTGGATCGATCGGAACGTCGTGGGCACGACGATTCTTCGTTAAATTAAATGAAAATAAATTGCAAAATAATTTTCACGATCTTTGGAATAATTTTTTTGAAGCAACGATCGAAATAATAGCTCAAGATTTTTTCTCGCAACGCATAAACCCGCAGCATTTGTTTTCATCATTTGGGACGCCCTGTACATGGCAGAGACCGGAAAGAAAAATATGTATATGAACGTATATACGAACATACCACAGCAGACGTCGATAGAACGCGGAACCATGAGTGTAGGGGTGAGCTAATAAATTTCCGAGGTGCAGCAGCTCGGCGGCTCTGGTGTACTCGTTAAAAATGCCCAATCGGTATGGGTTGGGGCGGTTACTGCACGAGGTCGGTGTACTGGGTACCCCGTAGTCGACAGACTATGCAGACTGTGCGCCTTGTGCCAACATAGTAAAGTCTGCGAGCCATGTAATATTGCGCGATAACACTGGAGCTAATAATCAAGAATAGAAAATGTTTGCCTCGAATGAAACTTTCAAAGCAACCAGAATGCAATATTTTTATAATTCAAAAACCCTTCCTGAGGGCTTGAAAAAGGTAAATACTTGCTCCCTGAATAACTCTCGCGAATATTCTCATAATCTAAAAACGATTTTTATTTTAAACTGGCAGTACACAGCTGCTTGGGATATTTCAAGTTCCACAACGTTCACCATCCGCCCATATCATGGATATTGAATTTTCAACCATCCCACGACGCTTTTGTACTGTCGAATATCCGGCATTCAAAATTTAATTATTATTCAATAATATGCACTGCTATCAAGAGACCACACCCATTGAGTAGCTTTTACAATGGAAATTATCGAGATAATGCTCGAAGGACCTTGTACAAATGACCATCCATTCGGAGTCTGTAAGGACGAACCAAGGATCTCTATTCAGATCGATGAATACTTATTGTGTATGTATGTCTATACAGATTAGACAAATATATATACAAATATTGGGCATAGAAGTCGTTTGCATTAACCGATGTAGTTCGGTCGAGCTCGTACGTCTGACTACACGCGGACCAATTCTACTAGAATATATACCAAATCCATTAGTCGGTATAGACGAAGCTCTCATCGTCACAGTCTCACCACCAAACGTGTACGGATTTCCCTGTACGCAAATCTGTGGTCCAGGAACTTACCTAACGACGATTAATTAGACGGTGTCTCGTGGCTTGCAATCGCGTACCGAGTAAATGCCAGAAACACAAGACCCGGGGACAGTCTTCACTGAATACACGTTCGTGCCTATCTATATGTATATATGATAAAGATTTTAACGACCGGAGCAAGAAATTCGTCCAGTAAACACGTGCCCTCATCAATTCGCGAACGTAATTATAGTGAAATTCTGTTATTTCCGTTGCTGGTTTCTGCAACGAAGCTTCCTTCCAGAAAGCCCAACCGCGAATAATAACAAAATTGTAATATATTTAGGGCTTCAAAGGAAACGACAGACATAATTCGGACATGAAGAAATGTTATTTCCCAATTTTCTCTCGACTAATATCGCTCTTTCCGGAAGGTTAATTAGCCCCAGTTTGGAAATTCTCCGTTCGTATGTGAATTAAATTACCTTGGTGGTCTCGAGTTTCTCGGCTAAATGGGATATTGTCGTGGAGTTTACGAGTCGAGGCGAAGAAAACAGCATCTCCGTGTTCTAATGTCTATATATTTCGTTGTTCCCGATGCTGCACGGATATAGTCATTTGCGTTTCGGCTCTAACGTGTGCACGAGAGATTACTCCAGACTCGGCTTTGGCTTTCGGATACCATAAAGGGGAATGTCGAAACGGAGAGGTTGAGAGAGAAGAACACCGAGAGAGAGAGAGAGAGAGAGAGAGAGAGAGAGACGCACACACAGGCAAGATGAAGGCAAACGTGCTGGCCTGAGGAATGTTGGTTACCGTAGTATTCTATGGTAGAACATGTGTAAGCCTGTACTTGTGGTGTATGCACGTTCAAATGGGCAACGTAGACTAAGCCTTACAGATATATGCGTCTATGTGTACGAGGACTGGATGAATCGGGTATCGAAATCGAGCTCGAAGTCATTGAGACGATTTCCCTTAATGATGCTCGACCAGAGTTCGAAAGAACATCGAGATTATTTTTTGAAAAAAAATCAAAAATAAAAAAATCCCTGGTCAATCAAAAAACAGCAGCGAAACTTTGAAGCGTCATTTTTCGAATTTTTATGCTGGAACGGTACATTTTTATGCCATTATACGCGGAACCCGATTGAGAAAATAACTTGGTCGATTTTTATGGAAACCTGAGCTGCCGAGGGGCTTTGCACCGATATAAAAATGATATTCTCAATAATTCGTTTGGATGAGGCCTTTTCACGAGGTTTTCACGAAACATTTCAAAATAAGGAGCTCCTAATGATTTTTCCGTTGTAAGGAATCATTACGCGCACTCCCGTGGCTTGTGAACATTTTTTATTTAGTTGAAAACTATCATCGCGTCACGTTCTAAATAGAAAAAGTTATACGAATGCGCAAACGCGTAATAATAACCTCAACTTTATAGCCTGAACTTCAAAATATGTTGTATTAAGGGCAATTTCATTCCTCATTTTCATCAAGCCACTCTCAAGCGTGTATATTTATAGACACGTGTATGAAAACATATAGATGTGTATATTTCGTTGGAGCAGAAAACCCCTCGGCATTTTCAGAAGCCGTTTTCTATCCGTGCACCTGTGCCACGTATTACCTCACTTAAGTACGTATATACCTGTAGCAGATTCTATCCGAGCGTCCAACTCGATCTTGCCAACCCCTTTCCTCATCTCGACATACATTTTTTATCCCTTTACGCTTTATTAGATTTTTTGTATTATATTTTTTGAAAAAAGTCACTGGGAGATGTGAATTTTTTATTGTTTTCAAGATTTTTAGTAGAAAAACTTATTCATTTTGAAATGCCTGGAAAAATCCTTTCATTTCTTTCAATTTTTCAACCAGATTGGTACTTTTTTCTGCTCGGAAATTTAACACTTTTGCTTGAACGTCTCGCATGAATTTTGAGAGAAATCTCATAAATATGGCCTGACAAAATAATGTCGTTTTTTTCTTTCATCGAGTATATTCACTGACTGTATTTGACACGTGATTCGAGTAAACTTGCTCGTGTTTGCTCACATGACATCTTCACGAGCGCCGTTTCAGAACTTGGCTGATGCATTTAGAGTCACCCCTTAAATGTTATGTATATGTGATAAATATAGTGCATCATATATGTGTGTGTTTACATGCCTACATTATAGCTCTCAAAGTCAGCGATGCCCTCTCGATTATCGTGCTGTATGTTTTCACTCGTATATTTAAAGTACGTTGAGTATGTACGAAGATGTACGAACTGTTGCAATGCACAAACATATATCCATGAGAGATGCAGCCCAGAGAAACGGAATATAACTTCATGCAAATGCTCGAGTCGAATACTCAGATGCATGCATGGATAATCTTTTAATATCTTCCATAAGGATGTGCACGAAGCATTGAATTAATCACACAACTATAATTTTGCTGCAATTTGGAAAAAAAAAAAAAAAACGATGATATAAATAATCAAATTTTTCTGCTAGGCAACTGTGGACCTGGGATTTGTCATAAACGTTTGTTTTGTCGTACATTTATATATATTTTTTTAATCCTTCGGGAAGCTGTGGAAATGATAAGACGAGGATGATTTTGGGAAAAAGCCATGAGGCATAAAAAACCCAATTTATTTACAGAAACAAATTGTAACAAGGAACAACGTTAATAAATCCAATGAATTCATGGAACACATTAATTTTACCGTATTGCAAAATCAATTGTTTCATTTTGTACCTTAATTGCCGTTTTCATTTACGCTATCGTTCCCGTACAGTTTTATCCAGTGCAAAAGTCACTTCCACAAAGCAGCAGCAATGGAAAGTCTTGACGAGCGAAATATTTTTTTTACACCATATACTTTCTCAGCCAAGGACTTATTTTACATCTTTCTTCAATTTAGTTGTATGAATAATGTCCCAAATTACTGTTGAATTATGGATGAAACATCTGTCTTGGAACGTCTCATGTACGTGGATACAGAGCGACGAGGCATAACACTGCGTGTATGAATTTTCCACCAAGATATTCGTCCGCGCCACAGATATGTGTGAACACACATTCTTAAATCTTACTCGAGATATTCCATTTGGAAAGAGACCATTTTCTCACCATTTTCCAATGAATTTTCAACGGAATGCTAGCGGAAATGTAGCGGCCAGTAAACTGAGAAACTTATTCGGCAGTAAAATCATGGAAATTTTGAAATGATTTATCGGGAACGATTAGTCATTGGACTTTGGCACTTTTTTATGAGCTCGTGACTGTTGGACTGTGGACGATCTGAATTAATCTCGAAACGATGATCACGCTCTAAACGAGCGAGGGAAAAAATTGGGTGACTACGCGCTGGCATGGAATGTCCCAAATATGGAGGAAGCACGAAAAGAGCTGAACACGTATTTTCTGCTCTTCCAGCACCTCGGTCGGGAGACTGAGGAAGAGAAAATGACGAAAAAACGGAGAAAGAGAAAAAGGGGAAGAGAGAAACTATACTCACGGTCGCAGTCAGAGAATGGAGTTAAATGTGGCGTGCATAAGTGGGTAACATTGCTGGAAGAGTACCGTTGAGAGTAACCCCGTCATTTCAAAGCTTCCTCTTTACTCCTCCGTTCCTCTCTGCCGGTTCACGACCAACCACACTTTTGCCTTCTTCTCTCGTTTCTCTCCACTGCTCCTTTTACGCTTCATTTTTTTCCTCCGTTTTCGTCTTCTCTCTCTCTCTCTCTTCTCTCTCTTTGGATATTTCACATTCTCTTTTCTTCCCTTGTCTTTGGGCACTTAACCCTCTTATTTTCATAGTTTGCCCTTTTCTTCGTACGCCCTTTGACCTCTCCGTTTCCTTGGCTGCGAATTTTCCGGGACCACATACGAACATACACACACGTATTCTATTTTTTATTCTTTTTAGTTCCATTTGGAGTTCACAAGCGCGCGAGAGCTTCCCTGAGATTTCCAGAAAACCAACGACCTCGTGCTCTTGCTCCGTCGTTCGGTCTGCCATGGTGGCACCGCTTCGCGAAGGATTAACGAGGCGCGAACGTTTCGTAGTTGCACCTTTCGTGTCGGTTCTGCCCGACCTTCTATTTCTCGTTTCCCGCTTTTTCTCCGTCCGTATCTCTTTCAAACGCTGATAGCTCTTCATTGTTTTTTTCGTCAGACAACAAATGTTCAATCGCAAAATTAACGTTAATTTTTTCCTCGATCATTTGGTATTGCAAAACGATGCCGAAATTTTCAAATTCACGTTTATAAATCTTTTTATCGTTTGAAGTCTTTAATCACGAACGTTCCAATTAAAATATGTGCGACTAGATCGAGTAGAGCACTAATTTCGTTTTAATATTTGGGATAACTGGAATTTGTTCGTAATTCGGACGAGCATGGCGAGGAATATAAAAAAAAGTAGAAAATAGAGGAAATAAAATTTCAAAGGGGGCTCGGAACGGCTCGTTATAACGGGAAAGTATCGAAGAAAGGAAGATTGTGCGGAATCGTTTGAGTTTCGTGAATCGTCCTGGCTAATGCGTTCTATTTAAACGGAGTACGTGTTCACCGAGCATCCGTTCGGAGATTCGATATAACGTGTTCCATTCGAAAACAGAACGAGCAGCAATGACCACGGGGTAAAGAGGGATTGTGTTAGGCGAGAAGAAGGATGGAGCGCGGCAGGACATGGATGTTTGCAACAGAGGGACATTGCCAACGGGGATTTTGCTATAATACGTGTTTGCACGTACCAGCAGTTCGTTAGAGGCTCATTTGTTTGCTACTACCGTTATACATTTCGGACCAGACACCACTCGTTCGAGCTATCTGGTCAACGGGACTAAACTCGGCCGTTATCTCCGTCTCTCTCTCGTAAACTCTTTCTCCTAGTTATTCAATGTCCTCACGTTTCGTACGTCCCAACTCGAGAGAATTTAATTAAAATAATATTTAAAAAAAATAATAATTCTCGCTTAATTATGAAAATTAATTGGAGGGGGAAAAAAAAAGTTTTATTTAGAATAATGATATTTTTATGATTATTCAAAATGATGAATTTACACTCTCCACGTTGACTTTCCTTGTAAACCTCTTTATCGATCCTACAGGAACTTCAACTGTCTAATGATCATGACAACGTGTTGGAGTTAACTTTCGATCTATTAATTTATCATTTTAACTTCGTGGCATTATGGCTGTCTTCCAAATGGTTAGTCCAAGCATTGGGCCAACTTCCGGTAACAATATAGACCTACATACATGTGTAGAAATGAAGATTTACCAGTGTAAAGCAAAGGATATATAATGAATGAAGGCCAGACAGGAAAGCAGGTACAGTTTGTTTCTCAAAGAGGCGAAACTGTTGGTATAAAAGGCGGACCAAGTCAATAATCGTCGAGTCTCTGTCTCGCGGAGTCTCAAGTTCCATATCCATCTAATGGTAACTTCAGCGTACAAAGTTGTATCAAGCGTTCAACTAGAAAGCACCACCAGACGTATCAAGCTAGAACTAACTCCTGCTCTCCACTCTCTCTCTCTCTCTCTCTCTCTCTCTGATTCTCCTTGCTCTAGCTTGAGGTTTCAACATCTTTTGATTTCACTGCGCGCTCTGTTCATATAAATTCACATATATATACGTAGCACAATCGTCGTATACACATAATTTGAATCCCCAAATAAACTAGTGAGAAGACAAGTCTGACGCACTCAAAATTCTACTCAGCTTCCCAATTTCTCGTTCCGTGATGCCTTCGATATCCGTCTCATGTGTCCACCGTCGGATTTAATAACTTTATGTATAGGATCACGAAGATCGCTATGACATTAGTTTACCCTCTTTGGTTGTGGCCTCGTTTTAACCAGTTCTCAGTAGCTATTGCGCTCTGCGAGAAATCGAGTTGAAAACAACTCGACAACTTCATCGCACGTACCAATATTTCGATACGTATCCGCCAATATATTTAAGCCAAAGTTTCGTGACGCTTCAGCACGAGGAAAAATTTTATCGAATTACGTGACGAAGAACTCCAGGATGGACGTATAATGGAAAATTGGCCGGTTGATTAATTACGAGAGGTTCGTAACGTTTAAATGTTTGAGTGGTGAGAAGGAAGAGCTATCACTATCGCATTTCCGTTTTCATGTGCTTATCGCTTCACTATACTTAGGGGATGAAAAACCGGCGATCGATGCTGGGAAATAAATTGATGACCGATCGCTTAAGGTTGTAAGAAAATAAGACGAGGTTCAAGGACGCACCCTTCTTGTCGTCTTAAATTTATCAATTTTCTAACGAGCCATCTCGCAGCTACCCCTTATTTTTATTTATAAACATATATAGAAAGTAAAGACAAGCTCGAAGAGAGGAAGCGAGGGAGCGATCTTACGGCCATGCAAGTGGGACGTGGCTCGACGATTTGTCAAGGTGTTTGGGGAGGAGGGGCGGCGATGAAAAGGCAAAGAAAGAGACAGTGAGATCGAGGACTGCCGGGAAAAGAAAAGAAAGTGAGCGAATGGATAGGGAAAGAAATTCGCAAGATCGTCCTCAGCCCTCGAGTGTAGCGAAGGCATGTTTGTTCTTAGTCTCGTTCGGAGCTCCATTCTCCGTGACGCGGGGGTGATTTTTGGTGGTGTTGGCTGAGCAACGGCAACGTATATAGAATGGGATTCGGCCATGACGTCGTCTACGGCCCTTTGCCAATTACAGTCAAGCAATATTGTGCCTAAGTCTCCTTTGTTAGTGTTCTCTCATCGCCCGGGTGATTGAAGGGAATTTCACTGCGTGGTTTTGACTCACCTCGCGAACAAATGAATTTATATGTATGTGTATATACAAGAGCAAATCATAGAGCCACGAATGGAAAAGGGGCTGGTTTTTGTGCCTATAAATCGAGTTTTACCACGAATTATTATTCCCACCGAACGCCAACCCTTTCGAATAACATATTTCTCGTCTTACCTTTCCTTATTTTGTAAACAAAACGGAATCAAGAGGGAGCTTTATTTTCCTGGTACAATAGCGATTGTGATTGCAATGTTATACAACGAAGCATTATTGGGTTACGTCACTAATTACACACAATTCTCAGAAACTTGAATCTTCTTCGACATTCGTATCTCGAGAAATTAAAAAAAAATGTAAATCGACGAGTGCGTAAGAAAAAATGAGGAGTGGGTGAACCTTTACATTTTGCTGATGTTAATTAAGACGTTTTAATGAAGGTCGTCGTAATATATCGAAAAAGATTTGTCGAGCAGCGCGAAACAAGGAAAATAGAGATTGGCATAGAAAAAAGTGAATATTTTTGACGGTTTGGCGACGAAATCAAATTGGAAAATCAGCAATTGATAAATTGATTCGAGTTTGGCATGCAAACGGGAATTTTCAATGGTCATCTATGTATATATTTATGTGTGTAAAACTTAGCGCAGAGACGGTTATTAATCAATCTAATTAACGAAGCCAATTTCAGGGCGTCCTGCTGACGGACCCCGACGGTCTTGTAATTGCATTTACGAGACTTTTCCAGCGCCGAGCACATAGATGAGACTGGAGTACGGTGAATCCTGTATGAATAGACAGAGGGCGCTCCGTCCATCATCTACTCTCGAGGGTTTCGTCATACATTCGTTTTCCGAGTCTCTTGATTCTTCCGTGACCCACACGCTGACTATAACCTTTTTTTTATTTTTTATCTCGCAAGCTGCCTCCTCCGGTTGAGTTTGCATATAAATGCACAATTCCCAGGCAAGCCACTGAACAAAAATAATAAATAAAATAATCAAACTTCGTACTTTTAACTTCTCGCGAAAAGGAACAAGCATTTATTAAAAGGATTTTCCAGTGATGGTCTGTTGGTCGGATGAGAATTCGAGATTTAAAAAGCCGGCGAAAACTTTCGAAAATCCAATCCAATTTCCATCACTTCCTTTTGTTAATTTCGGCGATCGAGGGCCGGGCAAGAAGACAAGAGGGAAAACTGACGGACTGAAATATTTGAGTTGAAATTTACGGATGAAACGAAAAGGAGAGGAGGAAAAAATAGGTTTGGGTAAAACTGATCTGTATCCCGTTCGTGAATGACGCGAGAGCAGCGAGGCTGGTCGAGGGTCAAAAAGCATGGGAGCGTCCGCTGTGGACCGCATACTCCTCCACCATCCTTTCGTCTCTCGGTTCAACACTCGGCCCTCTCATTCCTGCGGTTCTTGCTAATTTCGCGACTAATTAAGTCTCTTTCCACTACGTCGAGATTGCAGGGTCACTCACTCTCTTTCTCTTTGCCCTTACGGACCGAAAAAACACATCAGGCATGTAGCATATTCATAAAAGACCCTCATCCAGCCTCCGTATGTATGTAAAGCTTCATAAAATATTGGATTCTTCAGTGTACATTTTTGCCTCTTCCTCCCTTTCGCCCGGCCCTCATTTCGTGAATAAATTCATTGCGTATAAATTTTGTGCAAGGTTGAGGGAAAGAATCGATGTAAAAAAAAACATCTTGTCATTGCATATAATTTGCCTCGAATCTCTATCGATATATCGCGCCACTATTGAGACTATGAACCGGACAAATGAAAGAAATCGCGATGCAGGAGGCACGGAGGAACGCGAATTTATTCACAAATTTATCATCCGCAGGGAGGAAAGCGTCGAAAGATTATTTGTCATATATTCGTCGTGCGAATCGGAGAGGGAAAGAGAGCGGGAAACGGTGTACATATATAAACCGCAAAGAGGTGGTGAAGCGATATATACAAACATATCAGATATTCCGATTGCTATGAAACAAAAGGGCTTGGTTGTCGTGGAGCAATGTGCAGGAAATGGTGCGATTTGCGTCCTTTCCCAACAAGAAATCGATACATAGCCAAAGCTCTCAGTCGCTCTATCAAGAAAAAGCTTCGGGGTTGGGCGGTGTTTTTTTATCCAGCGTGCGGCGTCAGCGATGAAATCGTCCGTGAAGATGAACCGTTTGGATAGGAACTGTCGGGACGCGCGACTAAGAGAGGGAATGCGATTTTTCAAGCACACTTCATCCACCAGTCTCTCGTCGGATCCCTCCCTTTTTTTCACCCTGTTTATTTTTCCTCTCTCTCTCTCTCTCTTTCTCATCCTCTTCGTCACTAAACTGCGCTCTGTCCTCGCTCTTCCTGGACGAGCTTACCAGCCCTATGGCCCTCGGCTCTAGACCCATAAATTATTTCACCAAGAGCTACGAAGGAGAGAGTGAGAAAGCACCAAAGACTCGAGTGGTGTGCATTAATTGGCTATAAATCCTCTGGTTCGCATTAATTCGACTATCTCGCGCAGCTTCCGGTCCTGCCGGACGAGAGAATGCTACGAGCAGGAATTAGAAGGAGAAAGACGATCCAACTAAGGGGTGAATCGCTAACGATCCCCTTAAGCGATTCTGGACAAGATCCCTGTGTTCTCTGGCCCCTGCTTTACACTCTACATAACTTAGCAAAACCCGGGAATATTATTCTCTCGATATCGTATGATGTGTGTGTGTGTGTGTGTGTGTGTGCTCATTTACCAAATTTCAGATTAACTCCTTCCAGACAAATCCCTTTTCCCTAAGAAGCTTTCCTTCGGTCCTTCCCGACTGACAGATTATTCCATCGATGAGCTACGAATTTAAAAAATCCGGAGTTCAAACGTCGCCCGGCAGCCATCGCGATTACCGATGCAAGAATAAATTACAGGATTTCGTATTTAATCTCGTTTTTGACATCTGTGGAGCGTGAAAATTTCACAAATCCTAAAATTTCGAAAAAAAATCACAATCGTGAGTATTTTCGTCTCCGTTAAACCATTATCGTTTGAATTTATTTTCAGGACGAACTCACGACGCCACCTACTCACTGTATCGTCTGGGAGAGAGGTTAACAACCGGGGGAACTCAATACGTCGAAACAGGAAGAACAGACGGTCTCGACACCGGTGGCGAATCGTCGAGTATTCTAAACACTTTTACTGGTCCGTCGGTACCACAAGGCGAGGGCAATAGTATCGCAAGAGCATTTCTCGATGGCAATCACAGTCTTGTTAGCATCATGGCCAGAATAAATCCCAGCCCCGATTGGTTCGTTGGGGTTGATTCTTTCCAACTCTGCGTCGAAGGCAATTGGGTCGATACCGTCACCGTCGAGGTATTTCCAACTTTTTATTAACTCGCAATGATTTTTTTTCCCGCAATAGTTTACCGACAGTGTTACACAATTATTTTTCTAATTTGCATGAAAAATGAAAAGAAAAAAAACTGAAACATTGCACTCAAAAGGAATACGTGTTTTTTTTTCCATCACCTCGTTATTTTTTCTCATCAGCGGCATTTTTTTATGCTAACAATTCAAAAAAGGATACAGAAAAAAATTGGTACCAAGTTTTTTACTTATTGAGACAAGATTCATTCGTCAAAAGAGATAAAAGAAGTACGAATAACGAGACGGCTCGGTTGATCAAATAATTCTTGCAGACCTTTGCTCATAATTCGATTCAACCGCGAAATACGCGATTACATGACATGAAAATTTATCTCAATGCTCAACATCCAGTGTGAGAAAAATCAGACTACGAATTTTGAAAGAAGCCTGATAAAGTTTACGTCAGATATTTTCGAATTACACGAGCACACTGATCCAGGGAGAGCGACTTGAAATTGAAAATTTGTCGTGCAGCAACTGGAGTGAGACGGGAATCTGGAATTTCCGTGATTATTGCTGAGCGTAATGCAATTTGAAAATAATAGCTCTCGTGGAACACACGGAGAGAATTTTATTGTCGGAGAAAATTGTATCACAGAGAAAAAAAAAGACGAAGGAAGAAAATTAAAAGGTAGAGGAGAGAAAAGTTTGCGATGTTTCTGAAACGGATAAATTCTCGCATCTAAACTAGAAATAAACTTGTTACATTTGCCTGTATCTCGAACTCATTAATTTTGAAAATACATTAATACGGAGCCATTAAATTTTTAATATCAGAGGAGGCAAAAAGATTCGAGCTGGAACTTCTGGCTACGAGTCAAGTCTCATTTTTATTGCGATCGTTAGTGCAAAGAATATTATTCGACGTGTATATATAGCGAATGGGAAAAGTACAAGAAGATTAAAGCTGGAGGATTAAAAAAATGGGTTTCTTAGTTGGTTAAATCCTGGACGATTTTTCGATGTCCAACAGCTGGACCCACTCGACGGTGGTACCGACAATGGCTTCACCTTCACCGCAGCCAATTGGCCGACCCGACCTCAGGGAATCGTCTACAGGATAACATCCCGTTATCCGGCTCATCCTGCAGGCAGCTTTTATTATCCGATTCTTCCTCGACTTCCTCCAATCGCTACTCTCACCTTTACAAAGGTTCGTATTATTTTTTCCAACGCCTACATTTCCGAAATCATAGAATTACATTAAAAATTATGATCGAATATCAAAACCCCCGGATGGCTGCGATTCGCACGAACGAATTATTTTTCCGTCGCATCAAAGCGACACAATTTTATTTTGATCATTCGGGCATTAAATCGGTCAAAAGGAAATTCGTAAAACCTCGATCGAAAATATATTTAACATAAAAATGATAATCCTGAATAATGGGCTTGATAGAATATCGCTGCAGATATTTTAATGCTTTCATAAAAGTCTCCATGACGGTTTTTCCTCTGGTAATTTCGATCCTGCTGCTTTTATATACACGAACCATGTGCAAGCATTATATCTGCCTGTGTCATCGTGATACTATTCCTCACAGACTAAATCTCGTTGTGCACTGAAGCTCCGGAAATACCTTCTCACTCATCAGCTGAAGCTCCAACCGAGTTTTCTCATGCGGGTTGTGAAACATATCTATATAAACATATCTATTGCGTACGTATAGGACCTTCCACGTGACTGTCGCGAATCCGACGACAGCAAAATAAAAGCTGAATCGCTTATTCAGGCAAAGCGAAAAAACTCGGTCGCACGACCGTCGAACCATTGACCAGCGTTGATAGGCAAAGAAAGTTGCAATTTTTCTCTTCGATATTCTGCACCAAGTTTATCCTCTGATAACGTGGAAACTGTGGCTCGAATGCCCCGTACACAAATATACGTGGAAAATCGCTGGGACGAGGGCACAAGAAAGCATCTTCGTTGCAGCGTCTACTCGAACGTCTAACAATTCAGTTTCCTTTTCGAATTACTTAGTCGCGCGCGACCCTTCTTTTTAGGGCTCACTCGCATCCCCAAAATGCCTCGTATATTTCGCTGCACGTATTTTGTGAAATTTCCTGAAACCTTCTTCTCACACAATCTCGTGAAAATTCATAACCCGAGAAAATAAGGTCGTGGAAAACTTGTGGCTCCGAAATGTTGATTCGGAATGAAAAGAACTTGTTTTTTCTCACAAGCAATTTTCTTCGTCGAAACCCATTAATTCACCAATCATCAGTTTCTACTCGTGATATGCTCACTGCATAGAAAAGGAATTTCTCCGAAAGGACAAATATGCAAAGATCAAGTTGCGCTCGAAGTAATAAAATTCCAATATCGATCGGGTCTCTATGGAATGCCCTATATACGATCGTAGATTTGAATAAGCTCAAACAAAATGAAGTGAAAAAGCTAGATGAGAAGAGAATTTCTCTCGTCACGAAACATCTTAAGTTTTCGCATTTTCTTCTCCTCAACGTTCTCACTCACCGTCTGATCAATGAGAATATTTTCCCTCTTTCTCAATTTCTTTCCTTTCCAACAGAACTATACTCGGGGCAAACACATTTTCAACGACAGACTGCTGTAGGCTACACTAGCTGCGCGTCTTATTTCTCATCTACCGTCAATACTTGTTTACAAGGAAATAGACGAAGCAACGGAGGAAGAAATAGTGATAGAAATTCAGAGGATTGTAGCTGAAATTTCTTATTAAAGACGCGACGGAATTTTTGTACCTTTTGACGTGTCTAAACCGTTCGACGAACGGCTCGATCATTTTTTTATCGAAAACGAAGCGCTGTTCCATATGAAAGTCGTTCAACTCCATGGACAATTTTTTTGAAAATCGGAAAGAAAATGAAATGCTGTGTAAATTTTACTCGAGGCAGTTCGGTCGATTTTCTTCCTCGTTTATTTTTTTAATCCATTCTCAAAAAAAAAATGGCTCAATTTACTTTTCGTATGTTTGACCTCTCGATCGTTATGTTTTCCCTAAAATATTCGCTCAAGTAGTCTCCGAACTCTCGATCATTTTGTGGTCACAGACTTTCTCGACCACTTAATTACCAAACTTTTGTCGCGAACCGTTCGACTCGACTCTCACTTTCAACTTTTTATCTCTCTCCTCCTGGAGCCTCGTATTATTATATTCTTCTCTTTGTTATTTTTCCAAACGTGCATACTATATAACGGCGAGAGAATTAAAAGCAATCTGGCTCGTGAGGCAGAACAGACTTTCTCCGGGCTCGAGCTAATGTACACGTATATATATTAGCCTCTCTCGTCGTCTCGTCTCTCAGTAGTTAGGGAACTGTCGTCGCCAGACATGTACGTTAGTTAATTATTTGAAAGTTTCAAAGTAGAAATTTACAGCCACGTGTAATAACCCTGCGTCTTTCCTTTCAAACTTCTTTGTCACTTTCTTCTCTACTTCGTATTTTTATAACGATCCAATGGTAGAGCAATTTTTCAAAATCACGACACAAGTTGAACTCGATTTTTCACAAGTCTCGTACTAAAAAAGTTTGTTCAAAATGTTTTTACATCGATCCAAGTATCGAGCAGTCGGCGGGGAGAAATTGACTCCGAGGAACCGATTTTTGAGTATCCACGAAAGTGAAAAGATGTATAATTTAAAAAATTCCAAGTAACGTGTGATTGTAACTTGTCAGCACGAATTCATCGTGAAATCACTGTCTCATAACTGCGTCGAAACAATGCGAAATAATATACGACAGAGGCAGAAAAGTGAGGCAGAAAACTTGTGCTGGTTTTACGTAAAGGATAATAGGATGATCCGTGATAAAGGGAGGTTGCCATTAACGTTATGCACACGAATGTGAAAGGTTGGGGAAAGAGAAAGAGAGAAAGCGAGAGTCGAGTTACGTTGAGTTATTATGGTCGGCGTTGCAGCAAGATAAAAGCACGAAATGATAGAGCAAAAGAGAAAATATATATAGGAGAATACATATTTTGAAAGCAGCTGAGAAACAAAAGGGCTGGGCGGCACGTTCGAGAAAGCGGATTAGCGAGATTAGGAGAAAGCAATAGAGAGGACGAAAATGTTGCTTGTAGGGCTGGTGACGTTGGTAAATCCATTTCTCTCTTCATCCCATTGGAGCCAAGAGTCTTGTATCAACGCCAACGTGTTACAAGATAAGGCTCTACATATATATAGCTCAGTACATATATAAAGATTATATGAGGCTGTATACAGCAGGGTAAACCACAATGACTTATGTTTACACACATACGATTCTATTACACAAGCACGACGTCTCTCTCAAGATATATTGTGCTGTAATATTTTTTTCATAAAGCCCCATCGCTTCTCCACTAAATGTTGGACTTGAACGTTTTTAATTAAATCTGTAATCAACTCTGCTATCGATTTGACAGAAGAAAATTGAAATCCTACAGCTCCGGAGCAACGATCTGAAATCGGAGGATTTAAAATTAACATTTTATTTGTACAGATTAGTTCTGAACGAAAAGAGCCTGAAATTTGGACAATTTTAGTCGTCACTAGAACCGGAAGTCTCTTTGATAAATTCGATACGAAATGTCGTTGTTTCGATGATGGAAAGCTTGTAATTACATTATTAATCATGTCACGTAATTTCTTTGGAAAAATGTACAATCACGCGACAATTATTTAGTGAACACTACGACGTATTTATAAACATTAGCATAATATACGCGGATATAAATGATATGGGAAAATCGTGCAAGCGACTATGATTTCGAATTGCGTTATAGCGAATTCAAGCACGTAGACGATCTGCCTCACTCTCGAAATCGATAATCGAGGGTAATCGAACTAAAGGAGCGATTCGACGTTCCTCGAATATCTATATTCCTGAATCGTAGGGAGTTCGGAATTGAGTATTGGTGGCGAACACGCTTCGGCGATCCAGTATTATTTGGAACATTTCTCTACCATCCATTTACTATATCCTCCTTGTATCTGTACACATAGAATGAGTTGCATTGAATGAAGTTTTTCCAAAAATATTACGAGTCATGAAAACGTTTCAACAATTTTTTTCTTTGACACCATTTCATTTTATAATCCATGTTGCAAGCATTTGTTCAGGTTGAGTCACTCGTCGGTTTGTTCAACGAACGTACGGTCGAACAATTCGACGGACGAATTAAAAAATGCACAGAGCTTTACAACGTTGATCTCGTAATTCTCGCGGATTCGACTAATCCGACGAAATATCTTTTTGACGATTTTTTTGTTGTTGCGATTTAATGAGAATCACAAAATTTTGGCGAATCGAGTTTTTGATAAGCGTTCGGTGAGGAAAAACCGTAGTTTCGGAATTCCCTGTCTTTTTGCCGTTATCGACAGTTTATTTTGAATGAAATACTGACTCAAAGCCGCTGGAGGATTCGCAGAAAGGATGGGAAACAAAAATATGCCTGCGAGTAATAAAAAGAGCATATGAGAAAAGTGATAGTTGTATACCCTGGAGAGTGGGATGTTATCGGATAGGAAGGTTCAAAATTCGCCGTCGTTTATCAAGAGAAAGTGAGAGAGGATGAGCGAGGAAGAGGGAGAAAGCGACAAGAGGAGACCCTGCGCAATTACGCTCCCTTTGAATTGCGAGTCTGACTAAACTCGATCGCACCTACTGACGCAAGTCTGACCGCTCCCGTGGCGAACCACGTGACTTCTCTCTCGTATGGTCTCTGTTTTCTCTTTCTTCGCAACACCCAAGAGACACAACTACAACGAGGCTATATACTAATAGGTTTCTCGCATATACACACCGATCGTATTTACGCAAGTTCGTCACGCCTGTCTGACTATCGACGGACTAACCACTGGGATCTCGATTATTCTCGGCCTCTCAGTTTCTCTTGAATAATCTCTCTGATACCGTGTTCTGCCAGGGGCTAGAATTGACTAGCTGAAAACTCGAGCAATGAACAAGAGCCACCGAAATTCAATAAAAATAATTCAATTTCATCGTTGATTATTTTTCTACAAAGATAATAATTCTCGTTTGATGAAAATCAAAAAAATGATTTTATCGAATTTGCAATATCATATTCCGCGGTGAAGACATTTTAAATTTTTCCATCAGATTTCCAGACGATTAATCGAACATCGAGGAGTTTACACGTTACGACGTTTCTGTTGTACTTTTCTTCTGCTTATTTTCTTCGCCCGAGCGTTGCTCATAAAATAACAATTACCAGAGCTTTTTTTTTATGGTCACGATAAATACACAGTGAGTCTGGTCTATAGTGGAGTGTCTTCGTATTAGCTCCGTATAATATCGATCGGGGATGAAAAAAGCCATTCATCGTCGAATGCCGGAGGGGACTCGGCGAGGATTCAACGATCTATACCCTCTCACTCGTTCTCTTTCTCGTTCTTTCTTTTCCGTCTCGGACACGAAAGAGATTAATTCTTTATCGACTGGAAGAGCTTGGCGTATTTCCGCGTGTGGCCAAGATATCCACAGAGTTCGGATACTCCTGGTTGAGAAAAACCACAATTCTCTCGTCCTCTTTCTCTCCGACGGACCGACCCTAATATTTTCTCTTTCTCTCTGCCGAGCATTGCTGGCTGTTTGCCCTCGGGCAGCCACGGACGCCACCATCAGTCCATATCCAACAACCCTGTATACACGTACATAAAACTCATAGAATCTACGATCGAACCTACGATCACTATCCCTCTGCCTTTTACCCTCAAGCAAGACGATGTATATATGACAAACTTTCTACCTTTTCTTTCCTTCTTCAACGCCGAGTCTGCAATCCCTTTCCCTTTCCTCTTCGTTGAAAATTTACGAGCATCCTTTCCCCCTGCGATCTTCTTCGCTCTATACAAATAAATGTACGAACGAGATCTGCAAAAAATTATGTACACCAGCAAAACGACCAGAACGAGATAGACAAAAAAAAACGTTCGAGATCGTTTCGTTCGAATTTCCAATTTTCGTTCGCCCACATTAAGCTTAAGGGTGTCCCACGTGACATTAAATTTCCAGCTCAATAAATAACATCTCCATACCCACACAATTCGATAGGAATTGGAGATTTTTTACAAGCATTTTTCTTCACCGTCAAAACGCCCTTGAACAAAAGAGCGTATACGAGTCGAACAAGAACTGCCACGCGGTGCATCGCGAGAGAATAATTTATACACGAGTTTTGCTCGCATGCAAGACGTGCCTTCCACACTATGCACACATATACGTAGTAATAGGAAAAGGATAATATATTCCAGGAGTGGTTTACTGGACCTTGATCGTGGGGGAACATTTCCCCCTCCTCCTCCCTGTTTCTCTTCTTTCACTCTCTTACTCATTCGCTATAAACCAAACACGCGTCGCTATAACCGTAACCACGAGGTGATATAGGGGTGGTTTTGTGGTTCTACCGATACTCCATCCTTTTCTCTCTTACATCCCTCGAACTCGAGCGTACTGGAATTACAAACATAACACATTCTATTCCCGATAGAACTGACCACGCTCTCCCCTCTCGTCTCTCTTTCTCTCGTCGATTTCCCTTTCACCCTCTCTTTTTCACTGCCTGAATATATGAACATCCTTTCCTTCACTCTCCCAGACTCAGCCGAATCGGCGAGAACCGCAAGATCCACACGCTCAAGCAAAAGCAGATCGTTCCAGATCACACAGGAAAAAGAACATCGCGAACTAGCAAGAAATCGTGCAGAGCATAACAAAATAACTTGAAATCTCCGGAATCGACGATTTTTCTATCGAATATCTATGGGTAGCAAAAATTCCGTCATTTTTCCAGTTACAACTCCTGATTCGACTTTTTTCAACAATTTTGTTTCGCTATTTTCGAATTGACAGAGAAATTGGAATTTTTCTCTGGAACTTTCGCGAAACCTTGGCTCCACGAAAATGACCAAATAAAATTTGATGGAATTATAGAAATTTTGGAAATTGTCAACTTCCTCGTGCACGCATGTGGCGGGAAAATATTGAATCAGGGTCAACGGATTTTTCCGGTGGAAAACGAGTCGAATGTCGATAAATTTATGGGGTCTATCGCCCGAGGCATCGGCTATTTGTCTTTTGCCTATTCGAGAGCGGAGAGAAAAAGCCTCATGCATCCAACCCGACGGGAGCTTAAAGCTCCATCGGACAGATCTATTAATCCCTGAACGAGAAAGAACGAGCTTATGTAGCTCGCTCTATAGATGTGGAGCATGAGAGAGTGACGGGAAGAAGGAAAATTCACAGTGGAAAGTGTTGGCGATCTGAAGAACCGGAGGCAGGTCACGAAATCGCTGAAACTTCGCCCCGCGCAAATGCACGAAACTTTCATTATTGGCTGACCAAAAAGGGCCTATTCTACTTGCACTGCGAATTCGATCATTTTCCGGTGGTTACTGCGGCTGGAAATTTGTCCTCTCGCCTTTACGATACAAAAGACGATGGCACCGATGCTTGAATACATTTTTTTTCCAACCCCCATAAGATCGGAGGCTCCTGTTTCAGTTGCCACCGAAAAACTCCGAATAAATGATGTTTTTTTTTATTTTTACATTTTTTCAACAAGCGAACTAATTGGTGCACACTTAGATGACGACTATTTACACTTTAGTGCGGGCCCATGAATCGCTCGAATTCCCTGCAAATGCTTGGCGTGTGTATAAAAAAAATAAATAAAATATAGAACGGTGGGAAGAGCGAGGGGAATAGAGACTGTTGGCAAAAGAATGAGAGATAAAAGGTTAAAAATGGAGATCAATAGATAAACATGGCAAGATTAATTAAAGAAAAATAGAGAAAGATCGAAATGGCAAAAAATAAAAATAGTGGGCGCGTTTGATAGTGAGGGGGACATACATCGACAATTTGAACCGGTCCACATGCTACACGAGCAAATATCCGTAGATATGCACGCCGATATATGTGCGTGGGCCAGTCTTTCTCTTGCTCTCTCTCTCTTGATACCACGAACTTGCTAGTTCTGTTGAGACCAGCCGCGCGATCGTTCGGACAACACGGAGCGCTAATGAACGAGAGTGTCGTTTACACGCGGCGTTGGAGATTGCCCGTACTCTGTAACGCCACTGGTTTTCCTCTGATCGATCGAGCGCGAGGGAGAGAGAGAGAGAGGAGAGTGAGAGAAAGCGGCGAAAGGTTTGTGAGGCCATAGGCAAATTTTCGGAATTTCCCCATTGCATTCCCCATCCACCCCTTGTTCACTCAACCACTCTACACAAACCGACAGAATTGTCTATTTATGTGTGTCACTGCTGAACCGTTCCAAGAGCGAAACGATTCGCTTCCGGTATGTCCACGTTTTTTTTCCACGAGAGATTTTCAAACACAGAAAGTACTTTTCCTTTTTTTACGTTTGTCAGTAACAACGCGTCGGTGCATCCCGAGTGAACCCGAAAAAAGAGAGAAAAAAAAGGCAACTTGGAACTGTTAATATTGCAGGAAATTCCCACCAAGAGAAAGCACAAAAATCTAATCGTGGAAACTTTCTAATAAAGCATAATGCGTTTTCAATTAACTTCTCGGAATTACAGTAATGAATGTGTCGAGTGCGATTTTAAAAATAGTCGGACCAGCATGAAATTTTCTTCCCTAAGCGAGCTCGATCGACGATAAAGCAAAAAATGCAACTAATTCGTAAGAAAAGAGAGAAGGAGAGAAAGAAATGACTGAGATTGCGGAAAGCCTTAATAAGGCGGAATTACTGAAACGTCTCGTAAGCGAGGCACGAACTGGAGCTTTCTTCGTTAATGAAACGAGAGACACGAGGCATTCATTCGTTTTTTTTTTTTTCTAACCTTTCCGCAAGCGGTTGCTTACTACGTGTGTCATAGGGCGTGCCGTATATATGTTTTTGCACACCTCGCGTTTATGACAATCGCGGCAGAGAGCAGGTACGAAAAGGCAAACAAAAAAGCGACAAAAGTAAGGGGGATCCGAAGAAAAAGAGAGTGGAAAAAGCCACACAGGGAGCGAGGTTAAAAATAAATAGCCAGTGAAAAACGAGTGTGAAAAGGGAAAAGCACGTGTAAGACTTTTCGGTTCCGGTCGCGAGAATTCCCTTTTTTTTCTCTACGTCTCGCCTTCCCTCGACTTTTATTTTCGGCCGAGTTTCATTGTCTGGCACGTAGCGAGTCTGCACGTACTTACGGACGTGTGTAATATGAAGAGTCATGTATATATGCAATAATGTTTAGAATTTACACCGCCCCCTTTTCCAGCTGCACGAATATTTCGCCACTTCCGCAAATTCCAAATAATCAATAGTTTTATTTACAAACTTCCATTCCAGTAGGACATTAAGATTGAACGCCCGATACAAACCCGACGCTCTGGAATTCCCTGACAAAAAAGGCCACTCCCAACCCAAAAGCTCAAAGTTCATCAGTTTTTTCTACATTAAATGTAAATAGGGTGAAAATTTTGTGCCAATCTCATTCTTGCGGACTGACGAGATTTCGATCTCGTCAAAGCGAGTCGTTACGTGCCAATATTTGAAATATAATCGTGGCTTTTTGTTTGCACTTGCAAACACGAATATTCCTATTTACCAAAAAATGATGTGCAGGTCCACACGTTCGTATGAATTTCTCGATGAATTTGTATGCATGCAAAAATGCAAGCGAAGGAGAGTTACATAGTTTTTGGTAAAAGGTAACGAGGTAGTGGAGAACCGAGTGGATGGTTCGCAGTTGGCTCCAGATTTAAAAAGTTCAAAAAAGAGAAAAGGTTTCATAGCCTTGGTCTACCTCCCAAGAGAGAAATGAAAAAAAGTACCCAGAGAAATACAAAACGTTCTGCGGAGCTCGAAGAATGCTCCCCCACGTATATATGCGGATATTAAGGGCGTCGGTGTTTCTTACTATTCAGTAATTCTCAAAATCTCTCCCACAGGCCCTCGCCAGCTCGGTTCTCATCATTCTAGGGATTACCGCACTCCTGATACAAAAACCCACACTCAAATACACTCCCTGATAAACGGATTGGACCGTCGATAATATTCGAACCAAAAGCAACTTGGCAATGCATAGAAAATTGTTATAAATTCAATTGACCGTAATCGAGTGGCGTTATGGAACGATAAAATGACGAAAATCTCAAAAAATTCGGTGCAATTGATTGAATAGTTTATCCTTCGAAACTGATGGGTCGGGATCGGCCAAATATTCCCAGATGGCTACGCGAGAGGCGATTGAAAAGTTTTATAAAAGTATGGTTGGCCTAGGAGCCCGGAATATATTTCTCGCAGCAAATTGAAACTTTCAATAAACCGTAATTACACAGTGATTACAATTTGATAACATTGAGTCGTGAATTTTTCATGTTTGATCTCGTAAATTAATGGACGACGTAACGATCGTGTCCAATATCACACATCGCGGTGCACACAGGTGACACAGGAGATGGAACAAGACGAGTGTGCGCCTGAGGCGAATCTGTCAACTTCACACATATATATGTGCACGTGAGACGGGAGCACGTTCACATAATTAAAGACCGATGCCATCTCGGAGAGAGAGAGCGAGAGAGAGAGGGGGAGAGTGCGAGAGAGTGAGAGTAAACGAAGGAAAGGGAGAACGCCCCATCTGTATGGCCTGCGGCGCCGAAGTGTTAATTGGAGATTACCATCAATTAAGCATCATCCACGTAACTCTCCGGAGCTATGTATATCACTGGCCTCGAATCGAATCGATCCAAACCTCCTGTATACCCCAAAATCGTGTCTTAGTTGTCGATGGCGTCACAAGCACCTCTGGGCGCTCGACGACCAACCTAATACCATCGGAGCAAAGCATACTGCTCCAGTTTTTTCGAATTTTCATTTTCTCGATAAGCTCGCTCCTCCGTTTAAAAAAAATTAAATAAAAAAAATGCTGCGTCCAATTGGCCATAAGGTGGTGCAAAAATGAATGTTGGAAAGCATTTTGAAAGTGCATTTTCACGAGGTTCCCAATCGAACGTTGTTTATAGGGAAAAAAATGATTTTATCACGAATTTTTAGAGCTATTCTTTGCGTAACATTTTCTACGAGCGATACATGTTTTTCGGAATGAATTATAATTTTTTTGAATAATCAATTATCCGTATCGGTTAAGGTTTTTATTTTTTGATCCTTCAAATTGTTTCGCGCCATTAATTTAGAGTATCTCGAAAGATGGAAATAGGTTGGGAAGGAAAATGTTAAGAAGGGGACAGAGAAAACGATTTATACAGCTAAGAGTTATGCAGATCCCTCGGAACACAATGTGGCTGTCTCCCTCCGGATATCGGGCTGAATTAATCGATCGAAGCTCGTCCGCACTAGTACGGAAATAGCCATAGCAATTACCATACTACACCATATATTGGAGCAAGGTGCAGTCGCTGCAAATCGACGGTGAGGGTCGATTAATCGAACCTTAATTATAGCACCCTTGCAGCTTCCCTCAGCAATTTCACCTGGAAATGGGATTGGACGAATCCCGAACTTTAAATGCATTACTTTGTTTTATGTTTCGACGATAGTCACTTCTACTTTGATGGACATTTTTGTCTCGTGAATTTCGATGAAGCTTCGGAGTGACGAATCGCAATGAGAAAAACTTAAAAGACAAATATTTTTCATGAGTTTTCTTAACAATTACTGCATCTTTATTAGAACCTCGAGAAACTACAAAGAAGATGAGAAATTTTCCAAACGATATCTCTTCGCAGTCTGAGAAAAATCGTGTTCGTTTTTCTTGAGCCCTTTTGTACAGTGTTTCCGTGCGGTCTACACGGGCTAAATAAATTGATGTCGGTCTTAGCCTTATTGTGACCTGGGACAAAAGAAACGAACAAAAAGAATTCTTTCGTCGGTGAGAAAATGAAAGCGAAAGAGCATTCGTGGATATAGATATAGATTTTACTGCCTCCTTTAATTCGACACGATACTACAACGATCCCCCTGAACTCTACAATGTTTAGTGACTAATCGCAGGGGTTCAACATCTCCAGCAGTTTTCTTTCCTCTTTTCTTTTACCTCAATTCTTCACTCGGCATCGACTTTAATCGATCGTTGAAGAATTAACGCTCGCCAATTTGTCCTCCGATTGCCACGATACGGTAAATTATCAAGCTGCAATGTTTCTACCTTTCCCAACCACTTTTACGAGGATTTTACTCTACGAGAACGATCAAACGGTCTCACCCATCAAAGTTACTATTTTTTCAATAATCGCAGCCATTCGAACGAATGCTATCAATTTAATGCCATTTTCCGTGATCAATATCTCACAATCGTGTGTTTTTGTTTTTCGCAATTTTCACAGCTTAAAGAATACACCCTCACGGAAACTTATCACGAGGACGACGTCGAAGTAGAATTCGTGAGCAACGTCATCCAACAAAATGGTGCACCTACACCACGGGGTACTGACCCTAATCGTGAAGTGAACGAGGAGATTGCTGAAGAACGAAGAGAAATGGATACCCAACGATACAGGTAACCCATAAATCCATAATTTTTCACTGCATGGCCGTAAGAAAGAAAGAAAACGAATCAAAATTCTAGAAAAAACACAATTAAATCGTCAGAAATAAATTCATTTAATTAATTTCAATGATTGATCGACTGCAATGGAATTTTACAAACGAAAATTATTACAATATCTGGCATAAATGAAGTCCATGACGAATAAAAGTGACTGATCGTTAATTTTGGAATAACAACTTGGAAAATTTCATTATCGAGCTTCAAGCGTAAACAACGTGTCAATTGATCAATTCCGTAGAAAAGACTTAAGAAATAAGAAATTACGGGAGTAACGAACCGACGGATAATTCATTCGAAAGAGAAAAGGAGAAACGTACTCGAATTAAAAGCTACGAGTTACTAATGTCACCAGAAAATTTATATCTCGGTGCTCGGTTCTCTTGCTCCAAATTGGAGCTCGTACTAATAAGGTAGAGCCATTGAAGCACCGAGGACGAAAGAGACAGATTGAGAAAGGAAGAGAGAGAGAGAGAGGGGGATAGTGTAATAGAGAGAAAGCGAGATAAAGATAAAGAACCTCTCTCTGCATATTAAAACTCGAGTACACTCGTCTCATGACGAGGACGGAGGCCACTCTTGCAGAATCCACATGCGACAACTCTAAGAGGGTTTAAGATTTCTAGGGCGAGCGTTTTTCCTAAAAATAGACCGAGAATCGTGCTGCAAAACGGCCAGAACGATGGAGATAGCTTTTACGAAAGGGAGAGAAAAAAAAGCTCGAGATAGTGTAGATCGTGCCACGTCCACATCGCGAGGAAAAAAAAATGGCGGAAAGAGTGAGTTAAAAAAAAAAAGTGGCTCGTTGAGAGATCGAGCATTGAGAAAACGATACCAGGGAAAAAGAAAAGAATATACGCCATAGAAAAAAAAGAGATCGATGAAAAGTATCCACGGCGTATAGAAAAGTTTGGTTACAAAGTATAGGAGCCATTTATTTCTTTCACGAAGCTTCAACAACGACACACTCCCGAGCGGGACGCCCACGAACTAAAAGATTCGACAATACTAGCGCACACCCCACAGAGATATCGCCAAGAGTTGCGGAAATAGAGAGGGCGCTTTGACTCCGCCGTTAACTCTCACGTCCTGTCACACGAGCCAACTAAACGACATCGCTAGCTTTTCTCTACTTTGTTACATCCACCTTCAGGCTGTACAGAAAAATATAAACTCCTGAGAAGGAAGAGGACGAAAGAAAAGAATTGAATGGGGAATGGCTCTCTTTTCCCGTCTGCGCGCATTTATAACGCCTCGATAAACTTTCCAAATCGTGTGCAGAAGAATTTTCCGCGAACATCCTTCCACGTCCTTGAGATTTTCCCACCTGACGTTGGATCGAGGACATTACATTTTCAATTTATTCCAACAATATGAATTTTTTTCGAGCTTTTCGCAAGCCAGATCCTTTGAGCCGTTCGAATATTTATCATCGAGTCCTTCAGAGCTCACTGCCGGTATTTTTAGACGAGAAATCACTCGTGGCCCCGGTAAAATAATTCCCTTCGATTATATTTTTCATTCCGAATTTATTTTCATCCCTAAAATTAATCATGTCCGGAAGAATCAACCACTTTCGTAAATGATTCTATCGGCGAGGAATGCTCCGTTCGTGAACGAGAATTCGAGGAAGATGCGGAAGCGCATACCCAGTCAAGATTATACCTTGAGGTATACCGGCATCTCAGGCTCCTTAACTTTTACGGAAATGCCAGCCATTTGGCTTGCCTCATTTACTCCTTCTCTTTCCTCAACCTCCGACCATATACTTTCCTGTGAGATTGAGAGATATTCTGCGCCCTTGCTGGCTCCGCATGACTCACGCTTCTCCATCATCCTAACCATAACCACTCCGAGCAAACTTTTCCAACCACGATACACTTCTTAACCCTTGATCCTTGCAGTTCTGCTTTTCGTGACGCAGCAGCACAAAAAAAAATCATGTCATAAGGGGAATAAAGTTAAATTTGCGGCAATTCATCATTTTTCCAAAAACAATTGTGAAAAACGTTTCAATTACGATTAACCGATCGAACGAGCATTAAGGGGGTTCGAAACGATAAAAATCGTCGGCTCACTGAACCGAGAGTTTGTAAATAAGGTGGAAAAAGTTGTAGTCTGTAGCGAGGGTCGGAGCTGTTGATAAACAAAAATAATAAAATTGTTTGAACGATAAATTTGTCGACTGCGTTGGAAATTGACTGGAAAAATATCGATTTTCAGTGTCAAAAGACCAACATTTTAGTGGGGAGCTAAGTCGTTGCGTCATGACGTTTATGAATATGTTTTTTGCTACTTTTTGCAAGAAGATTTAGTTGCCCTTTTATTGTGCTCTCCGCAACTACTAACAGAACTTTATTTCCTCTCTTTTTTCCGGCTTCTGTCTCGCTCGACCCTTTTTTCCTCCGCTCGATTTTTCTTCTCTTTTCTCGTTGGAGCTCCATTCCATTTCTCTTCGACTGTTTTACATCTCTCGTATCCAGCCTCAACTATAGCAATTTCGCGGTACAGCATGCTCGGAGCTTAGAAAAGAATAATACGAATGTATATATCTCGTGCTGTGACCGCATTTCTCACTTTGTACTTATGTATTGCCTTTACGGCGACGAAGAGAAAAACTACTCGAGATGGAATATTACTGCAAGAAGGATTGAACGTGATAACGAAAAGTTTTGAATAAAACTAACCAAGGATCGCGCGCACGAAGACCCGAAATACCAGGACGTGGAACTTGTCGTGTTTGTCGAAAGTTTGAAGAAAATGTCATACATTTCACATAGTTTTATAGTTACGAAGATTGAAATATGCCCTTCTTCTCTTTCCTTTTCTTCTCGGCAGCCAATGCCACTCCCTGCCTGCATCTTGCCCACGTTTCTTCTCACTTGAGGTATATCAACATTGTATACGAGGTTTGTCAACTGTATGATCCTCCTGGGGAACCACAATATTGGATTTTTGTACGACACACTTGGCTAAAACGAGTAGGTCATTTATAATCGTTTCTTCATAAAAAAATGAAAATGAATCGAAGCCTTTTTTTACAACGAGACTCGAAGAGCTTTCGCACATGTGAAATGGCCCTTTCGAGCTTTTCCTCGTTCCACGAACCTTTTCCATTGAACTTCACCGATAGAAATATTTTTCGAAACCAAATAACCAGCCAATATTTCGTCTAATCCCCAGGAAAGTGTATACGCAGGGAAATACGATTAACGATCATGCGTAACCATCAATTTTGTCCTACGAAAAGTTCGACCTCACAAAACTGCGAAAATAAACTAAGAAATCGAATTCGGACGTTCGGAACTGGAGTGATTAGTAAGGGTCGTGAAAAATATGATTTACTCGTCGAAATCTCGGGCATCAATACATTCTGTCAGAAAAATGAATCCAATTCGGAATTGAGTAGAATTACATAGAAACTGATAAAGTTTTCTTGGATTCTTCCAAAATAGGAAATAGGGGAAAAAGTTTTTCGAGTTATTCGAGCGACAGGAGGCCAGCAGCGGGAGAGACGATTGCAGAGAGAAACAAGAATATTGGATTGATGGTGGATAAGGAATCGTTCGATTGAACAGAGACGTGTAACATTGAGAGGTATAAAATATGGTATAGAACAGCTAAAGATGGGCGTTCTTATCGAGCTGATATATCCGAAACTTAAGGCAGTATCGTATCGATATCTCTGATTTTTATCTGACTCTCTTGAGACATCGGAAAGAGAAGATACGAGCTCGAGAGTGGGCTACCACGTTCTCACTTTCTCGAACTACTTTTTTTTCCTGCTTCCTTCATCTGACGTTCTCCGAGTTCCGATCCACACGACATTTTCCGTGACTCTATTTGCAATACTCACAGGTGTCTCGTCGATATATTTCCGCGTACTTTGCTGCTCAAAAGTCCCGGAAAATATTTTTCATAACAATCGTCCTGACAAGTTTGAAAACAGTTTCGAAAAATCGAATCATTTTTACTCGATTCGATAAATATTTGGTTATTCATTAACTTTATCGTCTCGTTGGTTTTTCGAACTCGATCATGGAAATTACACCAAATTTTTGAAGCCTCACGACTAGATTGTACGGAGGGATTAAGGAAACTGAGATTTTCGTGTTATTCACGAAGAAATAATCTGTTTCGGGCTTCCAGTCAGGACAAGGGAATATTATACGCTGATAAAAAAGAACGCGGAATCTGGTGGTTGGGAAGTTTTGAACGACAGTGTATATCTCATTTCTACGCGTGCGTTTATCGCCTCAAGGTGGCTTTATTGGCTCCTTCAACCCTTATCCCATGTAATATCCGGGGTGCGTGAGACTCTATCCTCGAAGTGAACGATACAGATACGAAAAATCGATACCGAGCTATCGTATCTAAGCAATGTGCAACAGACGTGATCGAGTGAGTTACGGAAACGAAGAGGGTGGCAACGCAGGCGAGAGGGAGAGGATATATAAGGAATAAGTAGAATGGGGCGTCATGAGAAAGAGCAGGAAGGAGCACAGGAGGGAACGATAAGGAACGGAGGAAAGCAACTGAGAGAGAACCGGAAAAGAGTATCGGTTTCTTCTCGTTGATGAGCCTTCACTCTCGTATGACGTTCGACCCAAATACACGGGCAACTTGTTGGCTAGAATTTTACGTTCTTTGCGCACAACTGCATGCGATAGGAACAAAACTTTAGCGCTTCGATATTTTCCGGAGCTCAAGTCGCTTCCCTTTCCGTCTGTAAATTTTTCTCGATGTTTCAAAATTGATTTTCTGGTCATTCAAGAAGCAGCGTAAATGATTCTATAGGAAATCATTAAAAAATTTCAAAATTGCGATCGAACTACAATTTTCAAAGTTAAAAATGCATTTTTTTTTTTAATTTTTTTTTCAAATTTTTGTTACATCCCTGAACGCATGTTCACAGGTACTGGACAACCGGAAGTGACGAGCAACGAGCGGCAGTAACGCAGGAGCCGTACGCCAAACAGAAAGCTCCTCTAGGCGAAAAAATCGTATCTTCGTTTTCATTGCCAAGGTCGAAGTTTTCAGAAGAGAGTCACGATCTGCAGGACTCGAGACAATCGGGAAATCAGATTCACGAAGAACAAGGCTCGAGAGGAAATTTCGTAAATGAGAAACCGAGACAGGAGGGTGAAAACGCCGCGTCCTCAGTTTTCTCGAATTCCCATGAAAAATCAGAGAAGGAGAACGTACAGGAAAGAAATAGCAATTTAACGAGCCCCCATGGAAGTGGCCATCGTGCCACTTGGACGAATTCTACCCCCGTGACGAAAAAACATCAGCACAAACTCAGAATGAAACATCGAAAGTTGCAGTTTAAGGGTAATCGTCCAAGAGCACGTTAGCAAACTTTGTTTTTCAGTCCTTCGGAAAAATTCTTACAAAATGGAGTAAAAAAAATAAAAAAGCAAATTTTATCGACGTTCATTTTACTCGATATTTTAATTCTTCCGAAATCCGACTGGACTGAAAAAACTCGATCGTAATGTGCATGAAAGAAGAATCGAACATGAGCCACAGTCAAATTTTCCCACAGCCACATTTTTCGTTAAATACCGAAACTTCAAAGTGAGCGTATGGAGAAAAAAAATCTCTCGACCCTGGTAATTAATTTCAAAGAACGAGTATAATGTGAGCAGGAGGAGAAAGGGAGAAGCAGCGAGAACGGTCTTTTTGAAATTATTACGGACTATTTGCCGCCTCGCTTTTGACCGGTGCTAGAATAATTAAAAACTTGAAAAGCTTGTCTATTTAACGAGTTGGGGCTGGCCATTTTACCATATTTTTACCCTTACTCTCCGTCGCTCTTCACATACGGAAATTTCTGTCTTACTGAAAACGGAAGGTTGCAAAAAAGAGCGGCGGACAAAAAAAGCTTCATTTGGTCCTGTTGGAGCGTCTGTGCGCTTTACCTTTCGCCTCTCAACAACGCCGCCCTACGGACAAAGTTTCAATTAACCGTTCCAGCGGTGACGAGGCAGTAAACGACGCCGACCAGTCAGACGATGAAACGAGAGCTTTTATCCCTCTCGCGAGTTGAGAGAGAACGCGGTCAACAGCGTTTAACGAACCCCGAGAGAAAGAGAGACCGAGAAAGGGCGAGCTTTTTTAAGCTTTAGTTAATGGGAAAGCCGGTTCAATAGCCATATTTTTCGCGTGACTCGTCAAAGGGTTGCACTTTTGTCTTTCTCCCTCGCTCTCTCGCGCCTATCCTTTCCATTCTCTCGCTTCTGCTGCCTCTCTCTTGCTCCCTCTGTTGGTTATCATGTTTTTCCGTGCAAACGTAGAGGTTTAACCGTCAACACGCGGAATAACTCGCGCCCTATCACTCCCTCCTCTCCCTCCGAAGCTCTTTCGGTCTGTAAACACGTAAAACTTGATTTCGTACCATAAAGTCCCGCGAAACCGAGACACCCGTGATTTAGCGTCCATTACCACCCCAACAATCATAATCAAACTTTTAACATCCATAAAATGTGATAAGTGTGATTTTTCTTCGAGTTTGCAAGATTCTTAAAAACGGTCTGATTTTCTTATCGTCGAATTTACAAAAGCACGAACAGCCGAGCACGAAGAGAAAAGGTGGCTTTGAAGTCGCCTTGATTTTCTTTTGCCAGACCTCTAAAAGCCCATGCATGCTTAAGGATACGAATAAAAGAAAGGGCGCCTTATTTCAAAGTCGCTTTTTTGCAAGCCCGTCGTTATTTTTACACGCACCACGTGGCGTGCTCAAACATCGAGTCTGCAGAGCCTTTCGCACATTTCTTTTGCCTTCGCTCGATCTCTCATGGCTTTTTGCTATTCAGGTCCACCGAGAGACTGCAAGGTCGACGACTGGGGTCCCTGGAGTGCTTGCAGTCGCAGCTGCGGGGTTGGCGAGACTCAAAGAACGAGACAGGTGAAATTGAGCCCTCGAAGAGGCGGCGCCACGTGTCCACCGCTCAAAGAAACCAAATGGTGCGCCAGCCCCTGCTCCGGAAACCCCGAATCCGCAAAACCATGGTCCGATTATTTTCACTGGTGAATCGATAAACCGTCACCACATCCAGGCAAAAACTATACGATCTCTCCATAACTTTTGTTTGCAGTGAAAAGGCAAAAAAAAACGTAATAAATATTCTTCGCCGTTGCCTTACGATGGTGACAAAGATGAATACGCGAGGAGACTTGTTTTTTGCTTTAGATTTTCTTGTTTTTTTTCGACGAGTTCACGCCGCGCTGCAAAACGATGGAAAAGAAATTTCATTTTGCCAGAGAAACATGGAACAGTGCTGTAAATTATTGACAATCCGAGTACGAGAGACGAAACTCGACTTGCATAAAACAAAATGATCCTTCAGCATGCCTGAAATTTGGGAATTGTACAAGTTTCAAAAAATCAAGTCACCACATGCAATTTTCAATATTTTTTCAAACAAAATTTGGCAACAATCGGAAACCCAAAAACAATACCACCGCATCGAAATTCTCTTTCATATCATTTTTGCCACTCGCGAATTACACATTTTCTCGTTGACTCGAGAAAGTAGACGTTTTTACAAATACAACAAAAATAAATAAACAAAGCACAACAAAATAATAAAACGATGAAGAAGACAAATGATAAAAATACAGCCACAAAAATATCATCAGGTGTTATCGTGTTAGGTGAGTGTATTATATCTTAGCACATAAATCTTAACGATAATAATTAATAACTAATGTTCTAATCGTAAAAATCTTAATTCATAGGTCGCGTATTATTATTATTGTATGTGAAAAAATTGCAAATAGCCTCGGTCCTCCTTCCGTGATTTCTCATTTAAAAAACGAAAAACTCACATTCGGACATAGGAAAACAAAGTGAAAAGCACTTTTACCAACAATTGTTATTTTACGTTACAGTAACTGAATACCGACAAAAAGTGATTAAAAATGATCCTGCAATTAAATTCCATGACTCAACTCGTTCGTTTTCATGGCACAATGTTAAAATTTCATTTTCCTCCAAATTACACGTGTGCAACAATTGGAAAAATATAAGTGAAAAGGAAATGAAAATTGTTTCATGAAAATGTTGGCTTCAGGATCGGAATTTATTTGTCGGAGGCATGTCGATCCTGGTAATGTGAAAAATCCCACAAAACATTGCCATTCCGCAACTTTTTCGCAACTATTTTTCGATTGAATTTTTAATGGATTCAGCGAAAAAATACCTTTTACGCCTCCGGGACGTTTGAAAAGAACGAAAAACATAGAGAAAGCAATGGAACTCGTGAGTGCTGTCCGCCATGTGATTGGAAAAAAATTCTTTTCATCGGAATAAATAATAAAAAAAAATTTTAAATAGACAAAGGATGAAAAATCGTGAGATAAAAAAGGGTAACGAGGGAGAATCGAGTCTCAGTAATCGAAACTATGTTAAGATTAATGTTTCACAAATTAGATAGTGGCTACGTGACGCTCAACTCGCCTCGTGTTTTTCTTAATCTCTGACACAGCAAAGATACACAATAGTGTTTCTCTTGTCCGCAAAAAGACGATCCCTTCGAGGCGAGTTGAGACGATTAGGCGAGTGCGTTAATTTCGTCACGTAGGGAACAAAGGATCTGAATAAACGTGTGAGAGTGACAAGAAAATAAAACACAACATCATTTCGACGAAGAATGAACGACTAAGAAAATTAACTTAAATTTCATTGAGGAAAAAGAAAAAGATCGCACGAGATTAACGATAATGCGATGATGATAAATTAATAAATAACAAACAAACAAAATATATATTCTGTACAAGATCTGTGCATTCTAGTCGTTAAGTCAAATCCGTAAGGTAGCTCATAGGACACAATCTAGAAATAAGACAAGAACCGGGGAGAAAGCATGTAGCAATGTATAACACATAAGTTTATATTACATAATAAAATCTATCGAAAAAATCAAGCTCGTACTTATTCCTTGAGCTTTCTTCCTTCTATTTTGAAAATCCACAAAAAAAGCTCAAAATTCCCTAACTTGGATTTTTCTATACCTCTATTTGATTTCGTTCGTTTCCACCGCATTGCTTCGCCCTTTCTTTTCACCTTATCAGAGATTCATTAATTTTGAATTATATTTTCGCAGAATTTTAATTTCTCAAGTACTGCATTATAGTTACTGGCTAATTACTTAGAAAATGCGCTAGTGGCGAGTCCTTCATGTCACTCAGGCTCGAGTAGAGGCTGCATTTCGGAGAGTTTTTGAGAGTACTCGAAAACTGGGAGTGCAATATTTAGCATGGAACAAAGTAACGTAAACGATGAATACTCGAGGTAGATGTTTAATTTTCTCTTGGTCATAAATCGGCGTAACGAAAAATCCAGAGAATGGAGTTTTGTTGAAAACGAAGAATTCGTCACATTCCTGAATTTTATTAACTTGTGTGGAGAAAAATAAAGGGAAAAGGAGCTCGAAAATATTAATTTGGCAATGATCATGTATCTCGGAATATCTCTGGTACGGAAATCTCGATGTGATAAAAGTGTGCTTTGCGGTAGTAAGGAAAAGTTTTTTTCTACAGTCCCAAAGGTCGGTGTGCCAAGATTATGCTTGCCTGAATCTGGCCACACGAGTGCACATTCGTATTCGTGTGTATGTGACAATACGAGAAGGGAAAATGGGTGATTGTTGTTATCACTGTTGGTGGAGCGTTATAACACGAAATAAAGGACACACGGATTATTACACCGGGGAGAATTGTCTCCCTCTCGGACAATATTCAAAGAGGTATATATGCGTGAGAGTATATAGAATGCGAGGGGTTGTAGTTGGTCGAGCTTTTGTGGCAGAAGCTACTGAGCTTACGGTTTGTATATTTGTCCTGGCTAAAGTTATATATCGTGTTATTTAGCCAGGACCTCGTACGATCTTTTGCCATGTTTGCTGAGGATGAACGAGACACCATTTTTTGGCTTGTTCTTAAACTCGTACCTTCTCCCACTGTGTATACTTGTATACAAAGCTCTGTGTTTGTATATATCTTCGTGTTCACTATCTCATCCTCTTCCAACGTGACTTCCTGTTTTCCTACAATAAAATTTCTACCCTCAACCATTTTTTTCTTTCAAGAAAAAACCGAGGCACTATTTTCCTCTCCCTTGTTTCTCTTCTCACTTTTCCTTTCTCTACACCCTTTTCCCTCGCTGGCCCTTGCTGCTTTTATTCTTGTTTGGTTACATGTATTCATACTGGTAAATCCACATATTCGTAGATATTCACAAACATGCTGTGCTCACACACTTTCGTGGACGATTCGCTGGTGCTCCGAGGCGAAGAATGACAAAGGGTCCGGAGGATTTTTTCTTTCCTTTTTCTTTTCCGAAGAAAAACGTAAAGACACTTAGTCCAAATTACAGAGGATCCGTAGATTCCACGCTTTTCTTTTTGAGGTTGATACGTCGCTCGAGAAAAAAGGTGAACGAGCTTGTCAACGGGGATGAAATTAAAAAAATTTTTTTTTAATTTCGACACAGCCAAAACAACCAAACGAATTTCCACCTTTTTTATTGCAAATTGTCCTCGCTGTCAACGTTGACAAAAATCACATTTTCACGATCGTCAAAGTTAAGCAGGGTGAGGTCAATACTCGGTTAGTTTACCGGTCAGCCCAGCCATGGCTTCATGGACCGGCTTGCGTAACAACAGCTAAGCGGGATTTGTGAATTCCCGATGGTGCTCAGCAGCAGAATTTCCCTCAGCCCTCGCGCTCCGGTCAATACCAGGCCGGACCTTGTATGCGATGAGTTAATGAATGAGAAAAAAAGTTCAAACATGCAAACGTGTATGCAGAAAGAGTAAAAAGCAAATCTCGTGGTGCAAGTCAAACAAAATAATTGTGACAGAAATGGAATGGATTTTAACGATACGATTTCTGATAAAATGTCGTTTCAGAGAAATCCAGCAAAGCTGCTGTAAAATAACCGGACATATTCGTCATTTTATCGTGGATAAGAGATACAGCGTCGTCTGTGAGAACATGATGCGCTCTACACATAGATTATAAGGAAACCAGGGCATCGTCGTCACGCACGCCATCGGCTAATCTGATAGCAGGACATTATTCACGTATGGTTGAACCTTTCTCTCTCCCCCTACCTCCTCTCTCTCCCATCCCGTTCTTGGTACGCTCGTATGACCTCGATAAAAAGTCATAATGGTAAAAAGATAAGTATTCCAGGGGGACACCTTCCTCGTGAAGTTACGACTGCCAAATTAATAGAATATTTCTCAAGTATTGAGAAATCATCATTTAATTATCACACAATTTTCTTTGACATTTTGCCAATTTTTTTTTGTTAATGAAGATCCAAGACGTTGAGGATGCTGGCCTCGTAATTATCGATCACGGTGGAAATTATATTTAATTGGTATTAAGCCTACGTGCCGACAATGCAATAAAAAATTGAGGAAAAAACGTAGAAAAATACGGAAGGAAGAATACAAATGGGGAATATGGTCGATCAGGACGGAAATAAAAAAGGAACGTGTGTGCGTACACAAGGAACAGTACGTGCCTGCCATTTCTTTTTTGCTTCGGAACCGTAACGATACTAATAGAGAAACTCCCGGAGGGGATAATTTGATTGTCGCCTTGACGGTATCCCGTCGGTGCCCAATGGGGAAAAGGAAAAACAACAGAATAGAAAATATTTCATGTACAAGGTGTAGTCCACGATGACGGAAACGTGGACAAAAGATTCGGCGCAGCGTATTATTCCCAAAAAGTCTTTCTCTGCGATTTAGGGCTCATCGAATCTCATGACTGCTGCTCGGAAATCGAACGAATTCATTGCGAAAATAGATACGAAAGCGTTTCGATCTTTATGGGAGTAAAAAAAAAATTATCAGCTTTTTTTGTGCAATATTTTTGCGGACACCTAACGAATCGGATGTTCGAGAAACAAAAGCGCTCAGCTTACATAACCCTGCGCATTCAATAAGGAGGCTCGCGCCCTTTTGTTTGCCAGAGATCGATAGACATATGGAAGGGATGAAGGCGAAGGGTGGAAAGCCTAAATAGGATTGGTGACATCAATGGAGAGCTTCTTTGTCCAGATATCGCAGTCTCTCGCACAACAGTGCCTCGGATATCTCACAGGAAGTGAGAGAAAAGCCACAAGCAATGTTACAGCTTAATGATACCCGAAGATCTCAAGGGCTGTGGATGATCGTAGTGGAGGATAAAAATCGTTTTTTCACGATACTGACTTTGACACTAAGACCCCGTAGGTGCTCCTCTATTTCGCAATCACAAGCTACGCTCAATCTATAAGCTCGATATATTAGTCCAAAGGGAAAACTTTTCGAACAACTTACGTAAAAAAAAAAAAAAACAAATAAAACAGTTTGGTAAATAAAAAGTGAGCACAAATTGAAACGAACGTGAAAACTTTGTTTGCAAATGGAAAAATTGGCTTTCCTTGATGGTTTTCGCTTTCCTCCCCTCGCGCTCATCGAAAGGGCCCGAAATAAATGTTGATCGAACGAAAAATGTTCCTCATAGTCCAGAGAAGCAACGTCGACGATCTCACGAAGAAAAAATTCAAAAATCCAAAAGTACCACGACCATCTCCCTCGAGGAATCTCGAAGGTTCTTTTTAACGATATAAAGGACTAACGAGGCTGCGATGAATTCTTCGTGGGCCTCGTTAGACCTAACAAGCCTGCATAACCTTACATAGGCGTGCCTTCATCAACAGGGATAACACAAATATGTATATATAAAGGAATGTAAATGTATGGTAGACATATATGGATTTATATGTATGAATTCTGATAGAATAGCTGGAAACGGGAGTTAGGTACTTGGTGTGTACTAATAATAACTATAGTATGTATGGACACTGTGTAGTAATGGAAAGTGTAATAGTGCGTGTGTTCGTGCTCGAGGGGCCACTCGAGAATGCAAATGAAATGGCTTCAGGCTTTGGTTCGAGTGACGAGAGCGTGTGAGAGAGAAGGAAAAAGCAGTTGGTATGATCGTGGACTCTCTGATGCCACTGCGAGGGCGCCACCCAGAGGAGGCGATGTTCGTTGCATTAATCGTGCACTGCGAAGCAGTCGGCCAAAAGGGACCGAGAGCGAAAAAGCGAGAGAAAGAGAGAGCGAGAGAGAAGGATAAAGGGTCGAAACGAGGGTGGCTGTACCTACGGGTACGTCTATATGTGTTTGGCTATGGGACATGACGGTGGGATCGTTATCACGCGACATTACCTCGAAATAAAGGATATACCTCGATACATATGGCCGTATAGTGGGAAAGAGATGAACTAATCGTGTCCCAACGGTTCGTCTCGGTTATACTCTTCGCATACAGTCCTCCCGTACTCCAGGGTATCAGCAGTACGCTATTCGCTCTACTATACAGATTGCATAGTCATTAGATGATAATACAAACTGTTTTCCAACCCTTCCAACAATGTAACTTCGTATATGGAACTCGATAGTTCCACAACGAGAATTTCCACGTTCGGGTCCAGTGGATTAACCCTCAAAAGACGCCACGATATCGAACAATTGACCAGATGTGCCCGCCAGCCACTCGTTTTCGGGCTGAAGCTTCGATTATATCTTCGTCCTTCTCCCTTAAGGCAATCCAGGCAAAAACTATACGATCTCTCCATAACTTTTGTTTACAGTAAAAAGGCAAAAAAAAACGTAAAAAATATTATAAAATATTCTTCGCAGTCCTTCTGTATCGTTCCCGGAAACCAAAAGATGCTTTCTAGAATGGATTATCCGAGCAGTTTGTCACGGTTCAGTGACCCGGAGTCAAATTCCCATGTTCGACAGTGCGAAGCCTTTCTGCCATAGGAATTTTGTTGTTTTATTTTCCATAAAGAGTCAAAATGTTCGTATTGATTTTGCGTCAGTCTAGAAAATTAGTGATAGTCTCCGAAATCATTTTCGGAAGAAAAAATTACATTTTTTTCGCTCGATTTCGTTCAGCCTGCAAGTTTCTCCGTGTATCAACCGAAAATAATCCTCCGGCGATAATAAAGCTGTTCGGAAACGATTCGAGCGAAGGATCGGCTGCGGAAGATTGATGCTAATTGTTTTATTACGATTTTCGTGGCTTATTGAGAAAAGGGAGCAAGTATTTTTCTCCGGAATGCTGACTAATGGCTGGGACCACGATATTTTTATCGAAGGCTTATATTTCATCTGATTTGCAGCAATCGCAGGACGCAGGGTATGTGCTCGTTACTACGAGGCAAGAAAAACGGTAGACGGTCGTTTAATACCCGTGCGAACAAACTCACTTGCGTCCTGGTCCCCCAAAGCTAGGCTCACCGATAAGGATTGTCCAAGAGGGGAATGAAAAAGACTCGACTGCTCATGGTGTACGAAAAGCCTCGTTGCGGAAGGCACTTCCAACACCAAGACAGCCACCCTTTTTAAGGGTTGCTCGTTAACCGATGCGAGCCGATATGCCTCACTACGCAAGACCCACTAGACCATACTTAACTATATATGTCTACGAAGATTGTGAATTAAGGCCCGAGCCAACACATTCTCATAAAAAAAAATCGTTCCCAAGACGGAAACGTTGCCGGAAATTGATGGCGAAATCTTTTCGAGCGAACACACTCGATATTCTCTAAAAATTCACAGCGAAAATTTGACGTTATTTCAAATCAGAAACGACGAAACGAACCTCGTTAATAACGACGTGTTATATTTTCCATTCGTTTCGTCATTCTCCACCATTCTACGCGACTCGTTCCCGTGTCTTTGTGGGGAAAGAGTTATGGGCAGACACTAAAAGTAAAGAGAAATATGTATGACACGGTCGCCAAAGAGACACACGCTCGTGCGGTCTGTTCGGTTTTGTCCAAGCTGCAAAGAACGAGCCAAAGGAACTTGCCTCGAGCTTGCCAGGGCTTCGTGCTAAATTAATAACCCATAAATTTCAACAAAATATCTGAAAAAATGTCCACCTCCCGTTATGGCTTCCGCCTTGCCTCGTATATTACCCGAATCATTTATATATCTAGACATAATACTTTCTCGGGATAACTGCAGTGTTGACGCGAAAAACGTTTGGTAGTGTCGAAGAGAATCAGAGTTCAGTAGCACACTCTCCATCGTCTTTTATAGCTTCCGGTCTGAGCATGCAGCAGCGACTTTAGTTTTTCGTGCTATTACTCGTTTTTTTCCTCTCCTTTACGACATCCTTTTCGAGCTTCTTTTTTTAATCAGAAAAAAAGCTGTTTTATGTCAAAGTGCAGGAGAAAAAGTTTGTCTCATTCGAGAATATGAAGGGAAACATTTACCAGCATCTGTTTGTTGCGTAGTTTACTCAATGACGAGGAGAGATCGGATGAACCAATTTGTTTTGTCCTTTTTAGTGGAGCTTTTTCTTTCGTATACTTTTTCCTTTCGTCCTTGGAGTAGAACGCTCGGTGCTTCCGGCTCATATTTAGTTGGCCGACTTTTTGTCATCAGCCATTAACGATGGGAGCGAATGAAACTAAGACGTTGACGATTCGTGACTAGGAATTTTAGCGACGACTAAGTGATTGAAGGAGAAGCTCTGCTGTTTCGGGAAAATTCTCGTCAACCCTCGTCAACCTTTATTACCTAATAAAACTGCAACACCCTCGTATAACTTGGTCTCATTGGGATATCTCGAGCTCCTTCCGTCGCTACCTGCCCCGCGACCTTGCGTAACGACGCAACATTCTTAACCTCTGAGTTCTCTGTATCAAGATTCATTTTGCTACTTTTTCTCTTATCTCTAAAGGAGTCGAATAAAAATGTTGAAATTTTTCGCATTCCCTTTGATAAGATCTCCTCGCTGGCCACCGGCGAACATATCTATCTACAACAAATGCTATGCCAACATGAACAAGTTTGGAAAGCCTTGGAGCGCTCTCCCGCGTCGAGGCTTGATGGAATTCTTTATACACTTTACGAATAATATACATACATAGTCTTATTAGTGTCGGGCTAGATACATAAGAACAGATAAAAAGTTTGTCTTACAGGCCAGAACGTCTATACATGACTGCGACGTAGATAGATAGACGTGCGGCGAGGATAAAAAAGTTTTTTCAAAGTCTCTAGTACATAAAAGTGATAGCTGGCCAATGATTGTGTCCTCAATCCGAAAATCACCTCATCCCTGTCGAGACATGACGTTTTTTTTCTTTGTATTCCGGGAGTGGAATTAAAGCCTTTTGGCACGCCAACTTTATGAATATTTGACGCTAGACTAAGCTCCTTTAAGAGGTTTAACCAGAATAAAATGTCGATGAATATTCGCGAAGATAGAGGATGGGAAAAAAGAAAAAATATGCTCTGTCCCGATGGCAGGAAAATCAGCTGGCGAGTGAACCAGCCCCGGGAAATGTCGACTCGTGTTACAAAAGGGTGATAATATTAGGGCACCCAGAGATCTCTCTGCACACCAACAAAAATGGCGAAACAGCAGCCTCCGAGAGCGGTGACCTTGGCCTCTCCTGTGTATAAACCCGAACGAGACTCACCGAGAGAAACGTGACACTTTAACCAAAATGGAAAAGCTTTATTAAAGCCGACGCCACTATGCGCGCTACATACAACGGGGAGAAAAGTCACGAGTTTCTTCGCGTATTATGCGAGCCCCCGGGGTCTCTGCCTGTGAAGAGGACACCCGCCGCGAGATTTCTCCTCTATTAAACAGCTGAAGCTTTTATCCCTGTAGTGAAGTTCAACCGGAAGCGAGAGAGACGAAGATGAGAAGACCATCGAGAGAGAAGAGAGATAATTTAACTCTTCTTATTTTTTCCTGTCATTTTCAGCCAAAAGGTTTAAAGTGTTGATGTTGTTGGACCGTTCAGTAGGTCGAGTTTAAAATTTCAATGCATTTTCGTGTGCAACGAGCTAAAGTGAGTTAAGCGCTTGATAAAAGTTGCCGAGCGTTACATAACGAGCCCAGTCGTTTTGAAATGGTAATCGCAACTAACGTCATCGATCTGTTTGACTGTCCAAAAATTTGGAGTCCATGAATAAATCATTTCCAGTTACGAAGCCACGAAAATTCGGAAAAACGACGTCTAAGGACTTTTATCAAGTCCGGCGCTTTTCCGTCGATCAACCGACGCATAAAACTTGATTATATCGTGATGCAACAGCAGTTGGTGAAAATCTGACAAACAGCCCAGGTCCTAATAGTCGAGACAGATAAAAAGAGCGTCGCATCGCCAGACTAAATTTCAAAGCTTTACTCCCGACTGCCTCAACTCGACGTTTATCATTACGCAGAAAAATAATGCTCCCGAAATTTCAAAGTGACTGAAGCGTATGATACATCGCTTCGAGCTCACTTTCGCCCGTTTTTCACCCTCCCTTTTTATCCCGGAATATTGGCACTATTTCACAGAGAACACACTTTTTTCCCTTTTTTTTTAACCCCCGAGGTGTGCTACAGTACAAAAGGGTCGTTAACCTGCCGCACACGCTGCTGGAGAACAACCGGAAGTCGGTAGCAGGCACACCTTCTAGTGAACACGAGAGGAAATACCGTTGACATTTAATATGGATTATGATATACATCGAACAATGGATAATATGCGATGATTTATTCGCCACTCCAGAAAGCACATTTTCGTTCATGGTTATTCCCATAAAATAAAAACGATCCCTTTCACATGGATTTTCATATTTTTTCCACTGGTTTTTAAATTCCGTCCCGTTGGTCAAGCGCCAAGTAATAGAAAGGTAAACCAAGCGTATAAAATAGACAATGGAGCGTTTAATAATAATGAGAATAAATCTGTCGAAAAAATGGGTCTAGGATTAAATCAGAGGTTTTGAGGAGGCGGCGGATTAAAGTTTCACTCGTGTAGAACGAGTTACGTTCGTTAAAGTCCATTAGAACTACGCGCAGTTCCGCGAGAAATGTTTTGTGCGGAAATCCTCCCTTCGTGATGTCTAAAATATATTCTCCCAACGGACACTTTCATTTCCGAATACTAGACCCGCCGGTATCAACTATAAGAAATTGAAATAAACATCGCACCGCACGTTTCCGGAAATTAATAGCACGAAAGTGTCTCGCCAGGTTACGTTAGTTACAAAATATTCACACTCGCTGAAACTGCAAGGACATGAATTAGTAAGTGTCTTTGGTATAAAAACACGTTAGCCCAATTGTTTTGACTTTCAAATGCCGGACGATAATAAATATAGAAATAATGAATAATGATTCTTGTCCCAGAAGCGAGCAAACATTCCAGACCATTATTTAGGAGCGATTACGTTTGATAAACGTTAAAATAAACATCGATGGCGACACAGAATATTAGAATTTTGCGTGTGGACTTAATTTTCAAAGCGAAAGTGAAGCAGCTAGCATTTCGTAACTGTGTACATGTTTTTTCAATATTTACGCAATGGTCAGTTCGTTAATTCCGCGAGATATCGAAGGGGCAGTTACGTATGGAAATTTATAATAAAAAGCTCGTTTTCGGAAGTTGCTTTAAATAGAAGGTGTCGAACCGTTGAAAAATAGAATTCGAACGAAAACGTTTGAAGCCAGACAACAGTTTTTGTTGAAATCGTGCAGAAAAATAGTTATTTTTTCCTTGATTCGTCAAAATCATCGCTCTCAACCATGAAAACGATACAGACGAATTCGACGTCAGTTCTTGTCATCAGAATGTCAGCGATACTGATCGCTTTCGCGATTTTGGCTACAATGGCAACCCCCGCGAGCTCTCGCAACGTCGCAGTTAGCGAGAAATCACCGCCGCCAGCCAGTTACGGAGGAGAGGCTCAGCCGTCCCATAAACCGCGTATGGAGAAACGACATGCGATGAGAGGTTGCCCACGAAAGAACGAGCGCAGAAATCGTTTTGGTAACTGCATTCCTCGATAAGAAACACAACCTCCTGGAATCTGTGAAAAATTATGACGACCACGATATTCCGTAGGACATGCGATTTCGATGTTTCATCTGCAAGGTGCTAAGTTAAACCATGAGAGAAAATCTTAAGATTTGCACTACACTGTAACATTTCTAATGCATAGAAATAAATAAAATCCTGTCAGTATGTGATCTTTTTCCATGCCCTTCCCAAACATGAGACACGACGATTCTAATAAGTAAAAATGGAACTGCGCGGTATGAAAATACAAAGAGCCCATATTTCTTGTCCTAGAAGTGAGCGAGAATTCCAGACCATCATTCTCAAGTGATTACGTTTGGTGAACGTTAAAATAAATATCAGTTGCGACACAAAATGTTTGAATCTTGGATGGGCATTTACTTTCAAAAGTGAAAGCGAAGCAACAAGTATTTCGTAATAACCGATTCAATTTCAATTTTTTCAATATTTACGCAATTGACAGTTTATCAACTTGGCGAGATATCAAAGCAGCAGTTCCGTATGGAAATTTAGGATAGGGAATCTCGTTTGCAGGAGTTTCTTTAAATAGTTGGTGTTGATTCCTAGGAAAACACAATTCGAGCGAAAAAGTTACAAGCCAGACAACAGTTCTCTTGAAATCGTAGGCGAAAAATAGTTTCTTTTCTCTTGATTCGTAAAAATCATCGCCGTCAACCATGAAAACGACACAAACGAATTCTACGTCGGTTCTTGTCATCAGAATGTCGACGATCCTGATTGCTTTCGCGATTTTGGCCACAATGACAACCACCGTGAGCTCTCGATGCCTCGTAGTTACCGCCATGTACCCGCCACCTGCTTGCGCAGGAGGGGTCCGGGCGACCCGTAAACCGCGTAAGGAGAAACGACACGCGTTGCTCGTACTTCCGGGTCCACGAAGCAACTAGCACAGAGATCATCTGGGTAGATGCCGTCCGTTTTTTCGATAACGAACACAACCTCCTGGAATCTGCGACAAATTATAACGACCGGTAGCTTTCGTAGGACATGCAATTTCAAAATCCGTTGTGTGACGTTTGACCATTACATGAAATCTCAAGACTTGCACTTCAATGTAACATTTTTGTTGCGTAAAAATAAATCAGATCCTGTCAGTATATGATTATTTTGTTCTATTCTCCTCATGGATCATGAGGCACTACGATCCTACTAGCAAAAATGAAACTGCTCAATAAGAAAACCCAAAAAACTCTTGTGCCAGGAGCGAGCAGAAATTCCTGACCATTATTCTCAAGTGATTACGATTGGTAAACGTTAAAATGAATATTAATTGCGACCCAAACTGTTTGAATTTTGCATGCGTACTTTTTTTTCAAAGTAAAAGTGAAGCAGCAAGCATTCGGCAACAACTGATTCAATTTCAATTTTTTCAATATTCGTACGCGATCGACGGTTTATCAACTTCGCGGGACATCGGAGCGGCAGTTACGTATGGAAATTTAGGATAGAAAAGCTAGTTTGCCCAAGTCGCTTTAAATAGTCGGTGTCGATTCGTCGACAAATAGAATTCGAGCGGAAAAGTTTCAAGCCAGACAACAGTTCTCTTGAAACTGCAGAGAAAAATAGTTAGTTTTTTCTTGGTTGGTAAAAATCATCGCGATCAACCATGAAAACGACGCAGGCGGATTCGACGTCGGTTCTTATTATCAGAATGTCGACGATCCTGATCGCTTTCATGATTTTGGCAACAATGACAACCACCGTAAGCTCTAGGTGTCTCATAATGACCGACAACTATCCGCCACCTGCTTGCGCTGGAGGGGTCCGGACGACCCGTAAACCGCGTGTGGAGAAACGAAATGCGTTGATTCGAGCTAGGTGTCCACTAAGTATCCAGCGCAGAGATCGTTTTGGTACATGCCGTCCAACTATTCAATAAGAAACACAACCTCCTGGGATCTGCGACAAATTATAATGATTGCGAACTTCCGTAGGACACGCTATTTCGATATCTGTTCTGTGGCATGCTAAATTTGACAATGACAAAAAATCTCAAGGTTTGCACTGCGATGTAACATTTTTTATGTGTAAAAATAAAGCGGATTTTGTCAGTATGTGATTTTTTTCCATTCCCTTATCGAGCACGAGACACGACGATTCTTATAGCGTAAATGGAACTGCGCAGGGTAGCAAAAGGGAAGAAAACAGCCGGGGGCACGAGGAAGGCAACGTTTGACGCGGAAAAAATTCACTGAACAAAAAAATTGATGTAAATATGTACAAAAGGATTCAGAGACCCTGTCGATCGAATCCATGCATTCCAAATTGTTTTATTGCAAAGTTAGAGCTTCCAGCGTGTCAAGCAGATCGCTACCGGGTAAATAACAAATAAACGAAATGTGTGAAACTTTTATGAGAAAGCAAAAATCGAATGAACCTTCTGAGCCGAGAAATTATATGAAAATAAATGTAAATCTCAGAGAACACGGCAAAAGAGAATCTTATTATACTGTAAATGAGATTTTTTATTCGAAAAAGAAAAAATATTTCTTTGGGACTGAAAAGCGAGAGAATCCTCCTTAGAGAAGAAAATATTGGCTCGTCTCGAAGCAAGCATAACGCAGAGTCTCAGATACTCGGATCTTTTTCAACCTCTCTCATATTCTTCGAAGTATACATCGAGTTTACTGCGACGATCCACAGGCGAGAACATGGCTTTTTCATCGACTCGCTCCTTCAGCTCCCAGCACACCACTTGAAATTACTAGGACCTACTATTCAGTTGAGTAAATTGAGACATCTCCCATCCCTCGATCGTCCAGTCAGCGTTGATTACAGCCTCCACTGAATTGCAGTTTGCACGATAAACTCGAGCTCAATTCAACTAAATACATACACGATATGTATAAGGATTCTGCACATAATATGCAAGAAACCTGCCAGTCCGCCTTGACTCATTAAGAAACGAGACAACATTTGCTCTTGCAGAATTGACGAGTCATACCCGAACTTACAACCAACATTTTTTCCAATCTTTTTCCTCCTTTACTCACCAAACTCCGCCTTAACTGGCAGGGCATGGCTGGCATTTTTTTTTCTTATCAATCAAGGTCGTGCATACACCCTGAAGAAATCTGCCCATGAAATAAAATCGAGAAATGTGCAAAATTATGAAAAATAAGGGTGGCGCCAGGGAACGTTGACAGTTTTGAGATTTCTAGCCTTTTTAACGTCTCGAAGGTAATTGTTGGGACTTGAGAATCTTTGCATAATTGTGAATTATTCTAGAATTGGTGTTTTGGACTTTTACGGCAAAGTTTTGAGTTTATTCTTCACAAAATCAACAAACCCGTTTGGGTTGAGCGAAATTCCGTAATCGGATTCGTTATCCGAGCAATTTTTTAAATTTAGCTGTGGACGGTAAGGAAACTACCAAGTCGCATGTTCTTACGAGTGACGAAAGGAATGTGCATATTGTCAAAATAAATACTTGCATAGATACGCTTGAAAAGGCAGCAGCGTTGTTTTGTTTCGTGGAAAGACAAGGACAGGCTATCAGGGTCACCGCGAAAGAGGAAAAGCGACGAAAATATTGCAACGTTTTCCTAATACGTTCGAGCGCCAATGCTTGTTTGCCTTAATTTTGTTTTTTTCCTGGTTTCCACGCGTGTCACGGTTTATCAACTACTCAGGCTATCGGAGCGATCGCGAATGCAAATACCGAATGGGAAAGTGAGAATGTTGGACTCGGTATAAAAAGGCTGTTGACATTGTGGGAAAATCAACGACGAACCAAGTGACTTATCCGGTGCGAGAGACTCGTCAGTTAACTTGAAATCCCAGCGAATAGTTTTTTCACCGTCCGACACGTAATCGTGAATAATCATGAAAACGACGAGGACGACTTCAAACTTTCTCATCAAAATGTCAACGATCTTACTCGTTTTTACCATTTTGGCGACTGTCACGACTCCTGCGAGCTGTCACGAATCCAGGCGGCCGATCGGACCCCCGGGATCGGGACACCCACGGCACATGGAAAAACGACACACTCTTCCTGTTCCCTGCTCGAAACCAGCGCAGATAAGGGACTCCCAAGGTCGATGTCGTACCGTTGTAGGCTCGTCGGGTTACTGAGCTATGGCCTCGAACCAGTGACGATTCTGATGATGTTTGAACATTTGTGCAACGTCTCATGTCGACGTCTGTTTATCACAGTGAAAATATATCATTGAATTCTGTCATTACGTTTTCTCGTTCGATTTTTCTTAACAAAAATGAGACACATGGATCCTTGAGCTGGAATAAAAACGCAGGGAAGCAACGAGCTTCAGAGGTTTTTGTTCTTTGTGTTTCCTTTCGCTATTTTCAGCCTCAAATTCGTTACGAATCGAGCTTGTATTTTTGCTTTGGTAGGAAGAGCAAAAAGTCGGGGTCTCTTCGTCGATAGAATAGATTATTCCTATGAATTTTTATTCGAAAAAAGAAAAGAACGAAAAGCTCGGCGTCTGGCTGCGACCCAATTGGCCACATTTGAGAAGTGAAGTCCTCCTCGAAGCTCGAAAACAAGATTAGGAGCCGTGAACAATAACGGAAAAAATGTTGCCCGAGGTTATCCCGGCCGGGAGCTCGAGATGGAGTTGAAAAACTTGTCCCACAGTTGGTTAAATCCATACATTGTTATTGTGGCTGAGAAAACGACATAGTAATATTGAGATGTCGGGAGTTCGCGCGTGGCTCGTCCTATTTCCTCTCGCTCAAATTTCATTTGGCTCGATTCCGCCGAGTTTGCGAAAATGCAATTTGGACGAGAGGAGACGGAGAACGAAGGAGAGAGAGAGAGAGAGAGGAAACTCGAAGAGGGTCAGGGCAAGGCTAAAACAGACTAAACTTCGACTGCAACTGGCAAAATCGAAAACGTAAACGCACGTAATGAACAGGAGTGTGAACTCCGTACGAGTTCGAGAGCCACCGTGTGTTTCGTGCAAAGGGCACAGACTCGATGCAATAAAGGTTTGACTGTTGGACTGAAAAGACACCGGAAGTCACGCCATTTGCTATTCTCCGTATGCGAACTATTGCCGAATTTCCTTGTGGAGAGAAAATTGAAAAAAACGCGAAAATTCCAATTGCTTTCCACTTATTGAGCCAAAACAAATTGTATCGCAAAATTCCGACCATTTGCACAAAATAGAATCATCAGTTTATCGACTTGGAGTTGAGTTTGTTCGGAACCGTCGAGCGAAGCGAAATTGACGTCTGAAAAAATAGAAAACTTTTCTACGAGAGAGGATCGTTTTTGACAAGGTGGGAAAAACTTTGCTGCATTTATCGAGTGTAAAACTTTTCTCTGAGAGAAAATACGAGCGTGGAATAACCTGGAAACAAGCAACTCGAATTTATTCAACGGCTTAAAGACTAAAACATAAATATTAGCTTATCTTGAAGTCGCTATTTACATGGCCGGAACGAGATGTATAAAAAGGAGACTCGTGTACTCGTAAGTATCGTATGAAAAAAGGAAAGAAATGCGGTTATGAGCACGAGGTATGAAACAAAAGGCTCGGACGCCGTAAAAGCACGAAAAACCACGTTGGAAAACGACGGAGATTTCGGCGGTCTCGTTACTCAGTTGTTTCACTTTTAACAAGACTCTGCGCCTGGTTTCATGTTTCGTTCGATGAGACTCAACACTTGAGACATGTGGTCGAGCAATCTTAGGCCCGAGAATGTTTCTCGTTGCAAAGTAAGGCTGTAGCACTGTTTGTAGAGATTGACAAGATTTTCAGACTTGGACGGACGGTGAGATGGCCCTTTGTCGGGCGTCTCGTTGTTTTTATCACGGCACAACTTTATAAGGGATTTAAATAAATATTGTAACCTCTGCTCCATCAAAAGTATCAGCTTTTCTTCTTCCTCTCGCTGCTTACGATCCTCTGCGTTCGAATCTCCGGCGTCGCAAATATTTTCCGGCTCGATTATCATCTTCTCGTTCATTTTGTTGTCAGCGACGACGATCGTTTTGCTCGCCGTCGTTGCTTTCTCGATCAGTACCTTCAGGATCGGCTGACACTGCATTATCAAATCCAAACCACTTTGGTAGAATTTCAATTTCGTCGTGAAACTCGTTGCCGCTGGAAAATTCGAAATAAATTGTTAAAAATCATAAAATGTTGAAAACTTAAAGGACGATTAGTCAATTCAATAATTAAATATTTCATAATTAAAAATTAAATAATAAAAAATAAAATATTCGAAAATTGAATAATTACAAATTAAATAATTAAAAATTAAATTAATATGAATCAAATAATTAAAACTTTAATTTGATCATTAAAAATTTACTAACTAAATATTTGATAATCGGCTTTATAAATTTTCAATAATTGAATTGAATAATAATTAGGATTTTCGATAAAGCTGAAAAAAAAAGAATCCGTGAATAAATAAAAAACTTAATAATATCTCATTGAGTGGTTGGTCGATTAAAAAAATTTCCTGACGATTTTTATAGCCGGAAACGTCGGCAAATTTGTATTAACCAGTTTTTAAGATAAACTTACATTCCGCTTGATTCTCAGCCAACGCGACTCTTTCTAATTGGACGGTCAAATATTCAACGGGTTGTTCCAGAGAAAGTAACAGTTTAGCAGCTTTCGAATAATAAAGCTTGCTCAGCTGGAGTGAGTTTTTGCGTTTCTGATTGTCGGAATCAGTTCTAGAATTGCGATAAACTCGATGATACAGAGATCCGAGTCTGTGATTAATTGTCGCAGCACGAAATTGATAAACTGGTTGACGAGGTCCGGGAGTTTCGATGTCACAGTACTTGATGGCTTTTTGCAGCATGTCCACAACTTCGCGTTCTAGCTCCTCCTCCGACTGGAAAATAAACATTTTACGGTATAGATCGCATTTCTATAGCGTTGTCATTTTTTTTTTTTTTTTTTTTGTTATTTTTGCCAGAAAATCTGGAGAACGTGTCGAAGCGAAATGTTTGAAATTTCGACGGAATATTGTTGAGCGAATTGTGTGATTTCCTCACTTTATTCGCCGGAGGCGGATAATCTTGGAGGAGCGTTGCGACGGTGTAAAGTGTCGTGGACAAATCCCACGTGACGCCGTCCCATATGACTGGGTTCGTTTTCCTGGAGCCCAAAACCTGCCGGGCTTTTTGATAGCTCGATAATTCTTTGTTGTGGAAGATACGCGCTTGAGAGGGAAATTTCGAGTGCAGAAGAGCCCGCAAGCGCATGAGACGACCGGAATTGGAATGCAGAAGCGCCAGATTATCTTGGTCATGGACAGTCTCGAAAGCTTTCAATCCTGACTCAAAGTGCCTCAAGGACCGCGCGACAAGATTGTTCACATCGGCCATCAGCTCTCCGGACTTTGAATTCGCTTCGTTCATCGTCACTTGTTGATATCGAGCTGCATTTCATAATTAACAACAAAAATAATCATCACGCTCGTCTATTCGGTTGAGAATTGAAAAACATGTGCGATTTTCTACTCACCAGCTGCTTGATTCATGTACAAAACTCCTAATTCGTTCCCTATGTTGCCCAATCGTTTCAAAAGGTTGAATTTGTCCGCCTCGAGAGGATCAAGCTCGATCGCTTTCTCGTAACACTTCAGAGACGCGACCATCATCGATTCTATGCTCTCGAACTCTTTTGGCAACAATTCGGCAACGTCTGGGCAATAGACACAAAATAACTGGTTTCCGTATAAAATAAACATTCGGAAAGGAGAAGGAGACAGAGTAAGGGTGAGAAGATGATCTTACCCGAGTCCAAGTGTTCGGCATTGAGAATTGGCTGAATGATTTGTTCCTCATTCTCATTTTTTTGATGATAAGCTCTCTTGTGATCTTCGATATTTCGCCAGTCCTGTACAGTCATGAAGCAGCAATCACCGGCCCGGCCGAGGACATAACTGATGTTTTTGTCGTTGTTGACATCGCAGAAGACTTGAAGCATTTTGTGACAGCGTAAAACTGCCAAGATGTATCGCAACGAGGCACCGTACGCGTTGTTGGAATATTCGTACTCGGCGAGCACGGCGTAGATGAGAGTTGCTTTTTCGTACAAAAGTGTTTTTAAGTGAGTTTTCCAACTGAGATTATCGCTTTTTTTCGGCGCTTGCCAAGTTGGCAGAGTTTCGACCTTGGCTTTGCACAGCAAAGCTTTTGGCGATCCCTCCACGACGAGCTGCTCCTTGGACGAGCTTTTATTTAGTTTTTTATTCTTTTTCGACTTTCCCTTCTTGCGCTGATGACTCGGACTGCTGTTGGCTGAATTGTTTGATTCACTCGCGGGCTTATTCAACGGGGCGTAAGGCATTGGAATCGCTTGGAACGGCTTTGCCATGTTTTGCTTTTCTTCTTCATTCACGTTCGTTGCTGTTTCTACCCCATTCGCACTTTCTGCCTCCTCCTCGGATTTATTCGCCGATGGAAAATAATTCAAACACTCCAGACCGTGGTAAACGTGCTCCAGGGCTGCCAAACAACGCTCTGCTACTGTCCCACTTATCGAGGGCGGTTTGTACTTGTGCTCTTCGTGATCCGCCTGCTCTTGTACTGCAAAAAATACAAAAAACTGTTTTACTTTCGAATTTGCTTGATCGACAAACTTTTATGAGCAAAAAATCAATTTCCTGCATTCCAAGTGCATTATGGGTCAATCTGACCCAAGGCGTTTTTCAAAACGTTGTTGTCCGCTAAAAAAAACCGAATTTTTTTTAACGAAAATGAAATGGCAATAGTTGATTGGGAAAATGAAATTTTACTAACTATGAGCGAGCATCAATGATTTAACATCGGCGCTACTTTCGTCCTCGTTTGGGTCATTGACATCCGCATTTTCTTCGTTACTGTCGCATTCGCTCGAAGCATCTTCGTCTTCGGTTTGTTCGACGAGGGTCGGTTTGGCCGGATCGGTATCCGCTGGTACGTACAAATCGGACAACATGTAATGAGCGGACGTCACGATTTGTGGATGATTCTCCTTGGCGAGAAGCTCGACACAGTTTTTCAACAACATTCTTATCGTCCCCTTCTGCTTTCGACAATCCGGCGAGTATTTCATGTTTCGAGCTACGCGGTAAAGCAACATCGCCACAGGAACGGTAAATGGATTTTGGCCTTTTACGTCCGTCGCTTCGCTACAGAGCGATGTCAAGTCGTAAAGCTTCACAACGTCGTCATCTTTTCCTATAAATATAAACAATCATCGTTACTTGTTTTTATAAACAAAATCTTGAACGTTGTGATCGTAATAAATCGGGATAAATTGCATAAAATTATAAAACATTGCGAAAAATTTAGAAAAATTGTAAAATATTTGGAAAAATTGTAAAGAATTCATAAAAATTGTTAAATATCTGGAAAAGTCGTGAGAAATTATTAAAAAATTAGATTTTGAACGCAGCAATTGTAATAAATTGTAAGAAATTAGAAAAAATTGTGAAAAATGGAAAAAAATTGGAGAAAATTTTAAAATATCTGGAAGAATTGTAAAAAATTGTTAAAAATTTGGAATCGTAGTAAAAAATTTGTAAAACTTGTAATAGATTGTGAAAATTTTCAAAAAACTAATTGTAATGGAACAAATAATATAAATTTAGAATGAAATGAGGAAATGCGATTTGTATTTGACCTTTGAAAAGCCAATACGTGTGTCCGGCTTTGGTAGCGTTGTTTTTGAGGAAGCTCAAGATATTTTGAGCAACGTCTCGAATGACTTTGGGGCTGAATTTGGCGTCGTCCATATTCGGTAGATCTTCAGTTTTGATCAATTCGTATTTTTGTACGATTCCATCCAAATGGTAACACATGACGACTTCGGGAACGTTGCACATGAGATTATCGAGCCAATAATCGATGCCGGTGAGAACATTGATAGGTTTACTGACATCGCGTAATTTGAGGCTTATGCAGGGATGAGTTGGTCCCCCAAAAATCGGCATGTCGGTGCCGATGAGCATTTGGATATTTTCAAACGTCCAGACAACATTTCTCGCGAAATTGTGGATGTGATTTGGATCAGGTAGCTTTTCCTCGAGCGTTGGCTCAGGCAGCACAGGCTCCAGCGTGCTGAGAGGCAGCGGTGGAGTTTTTACTTTATCCTTGTTGTCCGCGAGCACCAAAGAGTGATACAGAAATTTTGACACCAAATTCTTCTGTTGCAAAGCGTTCCTGCTGTTAGATTTGTAAAACAATCTTTTCTCTTTGTCGCTCGCGTTCTGAAAAATGTGCTCGTACACAAATTTCTTAAGCCATTCCCAATCATTTTCCGCTTGACGCAGAAGATATTTTTGAATATCAAAATCGTCGAGCAAAAGTGTGTTTTCTATGCGATGAACCATCATCGATATGACCCCGTGATTGTATGGCATTTGTAAAAGCCTCTTGATGTTCTCTGCGTCCGAAACTACGTCAACTTCACCCACGCAGTCAGGAAACATGTGAGCCATACGAAAACTCGAAAACCCTGTACTTTGTGACCAGACGCTCTGCAAACCGTAACTCTCTGCCGAACTGCTCAACCAATTGCTGGGCGGCAGATTCAGATCTGTGTTGCATTGCAGCTGAGCAAACGTCGCCGGTGTCGGCACTGCTGAATATTTTACCACTGCCGTCGATTTCACTTGCTTTCTTCGAGAATCCGACGCCACTACCATCGCCAGCGGTATCATCTTCATTGAGTAAAATATCAGATTTAGTGTGGAAAGTGAAAAAAACATGGAATAAATTGCAACCAGCAATTTTTTTAATTTATCGTTCGGATTAGGAGGAAAAAGATATTCTAATTTTGAATGTATTTATTTGAAGGAAAGAGAATTCAGATACTAAAAAATCGTCTGCATAGTAAAAATCCTTCATTTCCATTTTTATACATTTTTTGATTCAATTTTTCCATTGTGCATTTGATTTGGAAATTAATACACGAGCGCGAAAAATTTCGATTAAATTTCATGTCAAATATTACACGTAAATCGTTTGACCTTGATTAATTGTTCAATTATTGAATTATTGCCACTATGTGCCGACAAAGACTGACAGGATTGAACATGCACGGCCGTGCGACCGTTTTTCCGAATTCAAAAATATTATTGTTCCGAAAAAAATGACAGAGGCTGAGATTTCAATAAATTCATCATTTCTATTTTTGTTTGAAACTGTATTGAGGAATAACAATGTCGAGAATAAAGAATTCGAGTTGGTAAACAAAAAACGGTTATTTCAAATTTCAAACACACGAGTGGCAACAATGTAAACGATGAAGGATTCTGCTATTTTGTGAAAAAGTGTTACATTTATTTTCAATGATTCGTGATCGAAATAGAAACAGACAATGGAATGAACAAATGACATTAGAAAACTGGATTATTTTGACTTACTTTATGTTCGTTGCCTCCTGTGTCGTCAGACATTGTCTTCCCGGAAGATTCGTTTCTCTATTGTTATCTGGTAAAACACCCCCCACAGTACGATCGCGAAAATACTTCTAGAACAAACGAGAACATCGGAATGAGAGAACCGTGTTCGGAATGTAGCCGAAGCCGAAAACAACAACGTTTCGGAAGAACCAGCCATGTGGTGGTGGTGTGGCAGAATGGAAAACTGACGAAACCCTGTTGATAAGTAGCCGGCTGAGATTCCAGGGAAGAAATGCCAAGATTTTGGTAAAGATGGCGGTAGGAAAAAATCCCCTCCACTGCGAAGGCCCCGCAGTTTATTTCTTCGTCCTGGCACTACAATATTCGCGTTCCTCTTTTAGCCCGCAAGAAAGATAGAGAAAGGGAGAGAGCGAATGAGAGAGAAAAGAGAAAAAATTGTCGAATCCTCCGTGTCCCTCTCGCTCTCTCCGTTGGCGATTGAGGCGCGTGCGGAGCGGGGTGGCCGGGGCGTTGGTAAAGTTTGTGTGTAGTGTGTGTGTTGCGGTGTGTCCGTCCGTCCACAACGTGTGCACCGAAACTTTGGAATACAACAAATACCGTGGTGTGTGCTTTTGGATATCCGTGTTTCCGAGGATTATTTGACGTGCGTGCTTTTGATACACACGACTCACGGGGCGTGTACTTTCCGGCGTATAAAAACCTAGCGTAGGGACTGTTCTCCTCGACGGACCCGAGGAGCTATTCGTCATATACCTATCTACGAGAAAACACTATAAAGAATTTCGAAAGCCCCTCATTCCCGGAGTAGAATGCGGTCGTGATAATATTTGCGAGGGTGTATAATATTTCGTGATAAACGAAAGATAGGAGAGTGAGAGAGAGGGAGAGAGAAAGGCAGAAGAAAAAAGAGATAGACGGTGAATATACAAGTTTTCTCGAGGCTCGCGCGCATGCCTCCCGTGCACCCTCGCCATTTTAGAGGTGAATATTATTATTTTTTTATTCTTTCCAATTCTCCACCAATTCGGGAAATGTACTTATCTACTTCCGCCGGGACGCTTTGATTGAGGCATATAAAGTGAGCAAGGAGAGATAAGGGAGTGGGGGTAATAATGAAAACGTTAGAGTATGAAAGAATTTCGCAAGATTTTGCTCTCTACGAACTCGAGGAAAATGTTGCTCGACTTGTATTACTCCTGTTGATGGTGCTGCTGCTGTGCTACTGGTCGATAAAAGACCGAGCCCCTCAGTCTCACGAGGAGAGAGAGAAAATCACGACGAAACTAAGCGATACGTACACCTACATAGACATTACATATACTGACTGAATATATTTCGTTTCCTTGCTCTCCCCTCCCCCTCTTCCCTCCATCCCTCTGCCCCTGGGGCCCCACTTTTCCATCCAGACCCAACCCTCCTTACACCCGCATTTCTCTATCGTCAGAAAGAGACAAACTTTTTTTCGATCCTCCTTTCTTTTTATCGTAAATCCAATATTATTTCTTCGTACATCCAACTTTTTCAACTTCACTTCCGTACCGAATAATCGTCCCAGTGTCTATAGTTTCCAGTGAATGTTTTTCTCTACATTCCCTTACGAAATTTCGGTGTGGCGCCCGAGTTCCGACAGCAATCGACGCCTCACTTTTTCGCGATTTTCGTGCTCTTTATCTGTTTCTCCAACCGTCATGACGAAAAACTACCCAACCCTTAGTTTACCCTGCGTGCCGACTATTTAACTAAACCATCTGAGAGATCTGTGTGTGTTTTTCTTTCTCTCTTTTTACCCGAGGTCTCGTGGATAGTCGACCGTGATTTACGGGGCCAAGCCTTTTCTTCTGGCGCTCGAGGATATGTGTCACATTAGCGCGAATGACGTGAGCAATAAACACAAACAGCGCAAATTTTTATCCAACTTCATTGTCGCTCAAGTTCAATCTCTAAAAACAAGCCTTGTTTTTTTTTTCTTCAACTACATTTCGATTACGGCAACACGATCTTAACTCCAGACTTTTTTTGTAATTCCCATGGCTTGCATTTCCGCACCACAATTAATTACAATTATTTTTTTTTTTTTTTTTCGAAGATTCAGGAAGAACATGATTTCCAATATTTTATTCATTAATTCCCATTTTTCATATCAACATCAACTTTTTCTTTAATTATTCTATGACAATTCAAAAACATTTAACGAGGCTTTTTTTTATATTCATATTTTGAATTTTTGCCAGTGAATTTTTTAGCCAAAGAAATTTGGCATTCCTTAACCAAAATCTTCACTGAGCAATGCTTTTGAAAAGCTTTTTGCTTTTAGAATTTAAAGCAAATCTACATTCACGCACTTTTTCCAACCCTTCGCGACATCCATCCCGATTCATCCTCACGCAAACACATCAGTTTCCATTTGCAACAAATCACAAACATCTCACTCATTCTCACGCCACTGGAAAGTACCACAATGTCGAGGAGCTTTTGTCTAAAGTGCCGTTCGTCTTGCATAAATTCCATAATGCACAATGCCATAATATCGAAGTTTGAATCGCCAAGAGTAATGAGAATTCTGCGCAGCCTACGAGTCTGCGATTGTCAAAAATTGTAAAAAGTTTGCATGTAAATTGGAAGGAGGAATTTCATTACGGAGAGACGATCGAAACTTTGAGCCATTGCTATTTTTTTGCTTAAGGTATGATGCAGGGAAAAGTTTGCTAATGATGTTTTTTTTTGCTGGATTGGATTAGTGACCGAAGCAACGAGGTCAGCAATGGACTGACGGACGGTTCGTTGAAACCGATAAGGTTGAAGGAACAATTGAGACCAAGGCGCGAGGAGGTTGGAGCACGAAGAGGGGATCCCGGTCGCTCGGGGGAGGATAAGAGTAATATGCCTACCGTTGCGAGGCCAGGAAGCCTCAAGGATCCCGAGATCGCAGAATTGTTTGAGAAGAATGACCCTGAAAAGATTTTCGAGGATCTCCGCGAAATTGGACATGGCAGCTTCGGAGCTGTTTATTACGCGAGATGTCTCGTCACCAGAGAAATCGTTGCCATCAAAAAAATGTCGTATCTTGGGAAACAAACGGTCGAAAAGTGGCAGGATATCCTCAAGGAAATACGATTTCTTAGACAACTCAATCATCCCAATACCATCGAGTACAAAGGCTGTTACCTCAGAGATCATACAGCATGGGTACATTTATTTCTATTTTTTTTGACATTCTCAAAAACAATTTGCAGTTCCTCCAAATAAATCAGCCATCCGACTAAATATTGAAATTTCCTAAACTCCGAATAACAGAATTGAAGATAAAAAATCATCAGATCTCCAAATTTTTGAACATCCCCCATTTTTTGACTTCGTCGAATTTATCTCAATGTGGAATTATTTAATTTGCAGTTGGTTATGGAATATTGTCTCGGTTCGGCATCCGACATAATAGAAGTTCACAAACGGCCATTGAAAGAGGACGAGATTGCTGCGATTTGCGAAGGAGTATTGCGAGGTTTGCATTACCTTCACGCTCTCGGTAGAATACATCGAGACGTGAAAGCCGGAAACATATTATTGACTGAGAACGGTACGGTCAAACTCGCGGATTTTGGTTCAGCGAGTATAAAATGTCCAGCGAACAGTTTCGTCGGGACCCCATATTGGATGGCTCCCGAAGTTATTCTGGCGATGGACGAAGGCCAATACGATGGAAAAGTCGACGTATGGTCGTTAGGAATAACTTGCATCGAACTAGGTAAATGCTATTTACAATAAGAAGATCGCAAACACGTTTATCGCGTTCCAGTTTTGTTTATAAATTTCGGAACGAATTTTTTAACAAAGCATTGGATGAAAATTACAGCGGAACGAAAACCTCCGTATTTTAATATGAACGCGATGAGCGCTCTTTACCACATCGCTCAGAACGACACGCCGACTTTAAATTCGCCGGATTGGACGGCGGTGTTTGGTCATTTTGTCGAAGTCTGTCTCACCAAAAGTCCCAATGAAAGGCCGTCTTCCGGTAAATTGTTGTCGGTAAGTATTCAAACTTCTCTAAAGTTTGAATTTGATAGAAATTATAAAAATCTTTGCGAGTTTTTCATATTTTCTCGGAATTTTCATTTTCCAGCATCAATTTGTGACGAGAACGCGTTCGCCCCAAGTTCTGATAGATCTCATACAGAGAACAAAAGCCGCGGTACGGGAATTGGATAATTTGAATTATCGTAAAATGAAGAAAATTCTGATGATTGATTCCTGCGAGACCGAGAGTACGGTCGGAGATGCTGATGGTTAGTAAATCAACAGAAATAAAAATGGGAAAATTGATTTTTGAGGGTAGAATGGAATTGACGGGGTAAATTGTAAATGAAACAATTTTCAGATACACCGGACGAGCAAACGGGCGGTGACAGTAGCAAGAGCAATTCCATAACATCCGAGCACTCGATTCATTCGATGGGAGTATCGGCGAGTTCACAAAGTTCCTCGACAAACAGCTTGCCACTGCCAAACGCGGATGCAAACGATTATTCCTCGGGTTCTGTAAGAAATCGACACAAAATATCGGCCGGAGTCACTGCCAATTTACTTGAACACGGTGCCAACAATTTTGCCACAATACGAACTACCTCGATAGTCACGAAACAGCAAAAGGAACATATGCAAGAAGAGATGCACGAACAAATGAGCGGATACAAGAGAATGCGGAGAGAACACCAAGGAGCTTTGGTAATTGAGCAAATTATGTTTCCACATTTTGTTGCCGATTTTTCAAAGGAATTCGAAAATTTATGTCAAATCCGTTCGTTTCGTTTAGACGATAAAAATTTCGTTTTCTGTGATGTACGAATTATCATGTTTATTTCGATACTTGTTTAACATTCAAGGTCAAACTCGAGGAGCGATGTAAGATGGAGGTGGAATCCCACAAGCAACTTTTGGACAAGGAGTACGAGACGTTGCTTCAGCAATTCAGCAAGGAACTCGAAAAACTTCAGATCAGACACGTCCAAGAGTTGGAGCGCAAGTTGAAGCAAAATCAAAATGCGGAGAAGAAACTCCATAAGGAAATAACGAGTAGACAGGAGGCGGATCGGAAAGCTCTCGAGGCTCAACAAAAACGAGAGTACAAGGTATGGAAAAAAAATGATGAGTTTTCAATTTAAATCCACCACGTTCATGATGGGGTTTTCTAAAATTTTGTTGCGCGCGCGCATGACGATAATAACAAACGATCGTGGGAACGGAGCAAGAGTGTAGTTTTTTTTTTATTCAACTCCTGACTGTGTAGTCGTTAATTAACTTTTTTTTTCACGCCCACGTGAATATTCAGAGATTGCATGTGACATTTACGACGTCCAATGGAAATACACTGCTTCTCAATCGATTATTATTATACGAGATTTTAAGGCGTCGGGCAATGAGAAGCTTTGCTCTGGGGGCGCGTGGGTCGCTGCAAAGTGGTATTAAATTTTATTCTCCCCTAATTTAAACTTAACTTATCTTTATTTGGACGTTTTTCAGGCTTACAAAGAGAGATGGAAGAAGGAATTGTCGCAGGACGAGGTCACACCAAAACGACAACGCGACGCGACTCTGCAGAGCCAAAAGGATAATCTGAGACAAATGGAAGCTCAGGAAGAACAACGACTCGCTCGAGGACAGAGAGAATATCTTGACCTCGAGATTCGAAAGTTCCGAAGAAAAAAATTGCTCATTTTCCATAATCTCGAGCAAGAACTCCTTCGCGAAGTACGTTCTTTTCTTTTCTCCACAATCTTCACCATTATCCCTGAGATATATTGTTATAATTTTTTTTAATATTCCAGGAATTGAACAAAAGACAACAACAGCTGGAACAAGCGCATGCGATGCTTTTGCGACACCATGAAAAAACGCAGGAACTCGAATACAGGCAACAAAGAGCCGTGCACTCGTTACGCGAGGATCAAGTTCAACGACAACACGCGACCGAGCTTTGCAATCAACAAGATTACATGCAACGGGCGGAACGTGATTTGCGCAAAAAGCACGCTCTCGAATTGAAACAACAACCCAAGAGCTTGAAGGTAAATTGACCGACTTTTTCCCTACAAATTAATCATTTCCTCGAAATCTAAGGATTCGGCAAAACTTTGCGGTTTTTAGAAATGAAATTTAGCGGGCAATCACATTTTTCAATGGTAAATTGTCTTGTCGGTTGGTTCGATGAATATTCAAGGAATTTCGACTCGTAATATTTACAGCAAAAGGAAATGCAGATTCGCAAGCAATTTAGAGAAACGTGCAAGATCCAAACACGCCAATACAAAGCCCTCAAGGCTCAAATACTACAGACGACAGCGAAGGACGAACAAAAGGCTGTTATAAAGAAATTGAAGGAGGAACAGAGGCGGAAACTTGCTCTTCTGGGCGACCAGTACGAGCAGAGTATCGCTGAAATGCTACAAAAACAGAGCATCAGGTTGGATGAGTCGCAGGAGGTAGAATGTCATCATTTGAAGGTAAAATGTCAAAAAATTCTTAACGCAAAAATAATCTTCATTTGCTCTTTTGAGCAGGCAGCAGTGATTTTGTTTATTCATCATTTAATCTCTTCGGTTGTTGAAATGGAAACATTGGCAGTGCAAAATGATGCAAAAATAAGTAGAAAAATCGAGGAATGTCGCAAAGATTTGTATTTAAACTCGACGGACGTGTAAATTACAGGAGAGACTGGACTACGAGCTAGAAATTCTGATGGCGTATCAGTCAAAGAACAAAATGCAAGCCGAAGCGCAAAGAAACCGTGAACGTCGCGAATTGGAAGACCGTGTTTCCGTGAGACGGGCTCTGTTGGAGCAAAAAATGGAACTCGAGACCCAGGAGTTTCTTCAGGAGCGCAGCGAACGGATACGCTTGCTCCACGAGAGACACGAGCGCGAGTTGCAACAATTTGACGAGGAAAGCGCAAGAATTGGATTTAGGTAAGTCAATAATTTAAACAAGTCCGCAATTAGTCAAATCGAATCTACAGATTCAAAGTTCACAATTTAAAAAATGTCTCACAATTTTCATTGCAATGAAGTCGATTATTTTTTTTTAACATCAGTCTGCAATTTTTTATGAATTAACGGAACTAATTTATCGAAGCGAACCAATGAAAATTCTCAAATTCGTTTGACGCAATAGTTTGAAATATTTTTCAACGTTGCACGTAAAATCCATCATACGGAAAAGAAGGAAGAAAACGAAGAATTGTATGTAAAAAAAATTGTTTCAGCGCACTGGCGATAGCCGAAGCATCGAAAGAGTCTTATCCGGACGACGAGAGCCTGAGTGGCTCGATGTTGAGTCTGGCTCACAGTAATAGCTCGACGTCCTTTCCCCCTAATAGTCTCTAATATTAATATTCATTAACGTAACATTGTATGTCCGCCTGGGATTCGTCGCGAATGGACGAGATACGAGGACTTCCCGCAAATCTCATAACGTACTCGTCGATAGGGTCTATAAAGCCCAATTAATTAGTTCTGACAGCCTGCAAATTCAATAACAAAAACACACATATATAATTTTAATTTGATAACTTAAAATTATATATAATTAAACTAAAGTAAACAAACAAAAAGAAGAAAATCGAGAAAAAAAACGAAATGAGAAAGCTCGTCGGGAAAGGCTATAACGATTGGAACCCGAAAGTATAGGTGTTCATTCAGTCTAGTCGCGCGCAATTTTTCGTAAGAATCTATCGGAACCGATATATTGCTTGAACGTCAAATATGTTCGCGTTTCTGACAAACTTCGTTTTAATAACAAAGGCCACGAACGAACGAAAGGAGAAGAAGAGGAAAAAGGCATGAAAACGATTACACGCAGAACCCCTCGTCCTCTTAACCCCCTGTTCCTGTTTCTTTTCTTTTTTTTTATGTCCATGCGCGTATTTCGAGAACTCTCTGTTTTATATGTATATATATGTTTATATATATATACATATATATATATATAAATGTATATCCTATCATTCTCATTAATTATAAAATATCGAACGCCAGCTGATTGTGACAGTTTTAATCGAGCTAAATGGCGAAGCCTTTCGATCATTTAT
>JAPYYS010000192.1:0-371285 GCA_030522525.1 Campopleginae sp. 14b
CACCTCCGCCATCTGAATCGAGTTCTGAATCATGGCGGTACTCAGCTTCCGAACCATCATCATACTCGACCTCTCCTTCTTGGTACTCTGAATCGAGTTTCGGATCACCCCGGTACTATTCCCAAACATCATCATACTCGACCTTTCCTGCTTGGTCACCCGTATCAAGTTCTGGATCACCCCGGTACTATTATTCCCAACCATCATCATCATCGACCTCTTCATTTTACGGATCAGGATCATCTTCCGAATCCTCACACCCAACAACCCCCGAGTCAGATGTGGAAAGCGGTAATATTTTGGAGTACATGGCATAGCTAGAGTCGACCTCTTCATCTTACGGATCAAGAACAACTTTTGAACCCTCATATCTAACAACTCCCGAGTCAAATGTGAATCGCCAACGTTTGTCGGATTACATGGCAAAGCTACTGTCTATGGACGATGATGAAGATCAAGACAGCTACCTCACTGGAACTCCATGTTCATCCTCCACAGATTAAATGCGATCACCAAGTTTTGCACTACTCTCATATCTATTCCCAACCATACACGAAAATTCTACAACTGTCCGACCGCTCCTGTACATTCTCTGATTCCCACTCACAGACAATAGGCAGTGGTAAACCTGCAATCTTTTTCAACCATAAATAAAAAAACCGATCCTACCATTAAAGTGTACTTCCCAGTCGCGTCGAACGATGTAATCCAGCTTTTCAAGTGACAATTTGTAACAATGATTAAATCACCATAAAAATAATTTGTTCCTGTCGAATGTATCAGATTTTTTTTTAGTATTTGTTAATCACACTCTTCCGCAACATTCCTCTTCTGTTGTAGAACTTCCTACCAAAATAACCGTCCGGCTTGGCTGTGCACAATGTTCTTAGCCTGCAAATTTAGTCCCTAGCGTCGCAGCCAGGTCCTTCAATTTTAACGATAACCCAAATAAACTCTAAATGGTTCTTCTCATTATGAAGACAAAAAAAAATAGATGAAGGACGACGCAGCACGATAATGATATGAGTGTTTTTCATAACAATCACCGAATCTATAAATGTACAACAGTGGCAACGTGTACACCGAGAAAACACATAAAACACGAGGAAATTTAGTGGAAGTTTTGGAATTGGGAAAAGTTCAGACAAACACAAACACTTGGACATTTTATATATATATTTATTGAGTACTTATCGTGTAAGAGTATAGAATATGTGTATATATATATATATATATATTCATATATATTCATATATATATATGTGTTTATTTATATTCAGATATATATACATGTAACTATGTAGCGTTTCAAATAAAAACTTCGTGTGTGTTACATGTCAGTGTCACATGTTTATTTTTGTGTTCGCGGGAGAGTTTCCGTTGTTTTCCTCGATATATCTCCAATTTTTTTTTCATGAAATACGCTTTATCTATACGTTTCGTGCTATTTACATAATAATAATAATAAAAATAAAAATAATAATAATAATAATAATAATAATAATACAAATAATTCGATATTTACAAATTCACGGACTTCTTTTGCACCCTTTACGTCACGTTCCATATAAAACGCGTTCTTCCTCTATCGTGTGACTTTTTTCAAATTGAAGATCGCGGAGAAAAAATCTCAAACGAAACATTACAATTGTGTTGCTTTTCTTTTTTTTCAAATGTCTATGTTATTGTTTGATGAAATCATATACACAGCGGAAAATTCCTGAACGAATTACCGACGTGGGGAGCTCAAGACATCTGTATTCAGGCTGGGTATACGTCGTGGAACCAAGATAATTTTTTCGCCATTCAAAATATTCTGCAAATTGATGATGAAAATTGTATGTACAGAACTTGAGTAGAAAAAAATTGAAATGAGCGAACATTTGAAATGATTTTTAATTTTTTATTCAATTTCCCAGACGTTTGACTTATTCGTTCTTCTCCCACGATTGTTTTACGTATCACACGCTATTTATTTATTTCGTTTTGCTTCTCCTCTTCACTTTTTATTAATACTAACGCACGGACATCGAATACACAAGCACGTACTTTTCTCTGCAGTCGCAATTTTTTTATTTTTTTCCTATTTATATCATCGGTCGCCACGTTCGTTTTGGCCAATATTCTTTTTTTTCTCATCTTCTTCTTCATTCATAGTTGAAAAATTCCATTCACACTCATTTTATTTTATTCTTTTACTTTTATTCTCTACAGCCACAACAATCAGTCATTCGAGCACGTTAGTTACGAAGTATTGCTTTTCTCATGCACGTGTCAGCATTTTTTTTGTCCATCATCTTTTTTCTCAACAGCTTTCGCACTTTCGAAATCAAATTCAACCAAAACATTCAGCGAAAGATAAAACTCGGGAGAAGTCAGTGGAATACTCGCTCGTTATTATTTATAGGTATAATGTCAATTTCAACAACTTTAATAATAATAATAATAATAATAATAATAAAAATAAGAATGATAATAAAATTTGGAAGAAAAATTATTTATGTCCATGATTGTGTTAGAGATGCAAGGCGATGTAATTTTTTTGTGAAAATTTGTGATCGAAGATAAAACTATATGTCTAATGTTTCTCGATACGATAAATATGTACGCGGCGTAAAACGCGAGAGCTGGTTTTTCCTTATGCGATATACAATTCCACTGGTTTCTGGGATTCTATAATAGATCTTTGTATCGAACAGTCTTGTAAACTAAGTATAACCAGTGCTGCAGTCGTTTCGTTTATGATTATGTTTCGATCAGGTTTTCTTACACTTTGTTTGCTTGTTTGTTTATATCTGAAATGATTTTTCTTATGCTCTTTATGTGTGCGTGTTTATTTTGCGATTTCGTCGCTCTCTCGTTATTTGCGCTCATATTTTTTCGTTCGATAAACAAGTACATATACATATTTACGTACTTGTGCGTACAGCACGTAAAAGACTCGTTTATACAGACAGGATGATAAAAAAATGGGTCGACAAGGGGCCACGGTAACCGCAAAATTCTCAACGGAAACGTTCTTTGTCATTTTTCGCTGGAGTTTTTCGTTTACGAGTTATCGATCGCTCAAGTTGGGAGCCAATCGGTTGCGCGGTTCAATAAGCACGCGGAGTGGGGATGGCATAGCAACCGGCGGAGCGCGCGCACGCTGTTAGGCACGCCCCTATTTTCGAAAGAGCGCCGTCGATACGTCTTCGTTAATTAATTGATATGTCATCAATGGCACATCGTAGAAAAAAATGGCTTAGAACCGATCGTCGTAAAATTCCGCGATCTACCTGGCCACCGGGTTTCCTGCGAGAAGTTTGAGAATACCTGTGCATACGAACGTATATATGCGAGCGAGTTTCCGGGACATGCACGTGGGCTTGTTTGTTTATTTATTTATCTTCTCTTGTTTCGTTTATACTTTCTATCGATGACTTTTGGTTTTTTTTTTCTCATCTCCTTTTCGATCCAACCCAATCGAAGCATCGAGATCTACTTCCAATATCTAAACACCGACAAATCACTTATTTTAATTGTTATTTTTTGTTTTTTTTTTTAATCGTTTTGTTTCTTCCATCTTAGGGTAACAGTCGAGGACGTAGGAGTTAAAGGGCCAGGAATTTAAGGGAAGGAACAGGGAACATTGGGTTGTTTAGGATTTTTGTTTTTTGACGACACAATTCAAAAAATAATTTTCTTTTTTTTTCTCTTCTTGTTGTTATTTTTTCAGTAGAAAGATAGGCGGGGTGTATTACTAATATTATGATTATTAGTATCATTATCGTTATTGTTATTACTATTATCATCAACTTAATCATTAAGTTTCGTTCTTCTTTCCTTATCGATTTCGTCATTAATCCTTTCGGATACTTTTGGTGTGTTGTTTCTTTTTCAATTTGCTTGCTAATCATCGCGCACCATTATTACTCATTATGCAGCGCCCCCCTCCCCCCCCCCTCTATTCCCCCGGGTACGTCTCCTCCATTTCGCTACAAATTCCGCAAATTTTCATTGCGTAATTGTTGTTGTTGTTTTTGTTGGTTTCAATGCTACTCCACCAAACTTCTCGCATTAGATACGACACAGTTTTAGTTGTTTTGTTGTTTTATTTTATTATCTAAACGAACGTTTTATTATTATTGTTATTATTAATATGTACAAGTGTCTATGACATAGCGAGAGAAAATGAATATTTCTCTCGTGACTTACGAGCTAATCGAGCTCGAATGAACGATGATGATGCATCGGTCATTCGAATCGCAAGGTTTTCTTTTTCAGGCTTATTTATATTATACATATACGTATTTATGTCATTGCTTGCGCAATATTTTATTCGTGCCACACAGTCTTTGCAACAACGTGTCGATACACAAACGAGTGAAACAAAAATAATTCCACATGCACCAACAAAAAGCCTCGCGCTTGTAGTTCCCAATTTTTATTTTTTAACATGTTTGTTTTTTGCCCAGTATCACAAAACAACGAAATTTATTTGTCAATCTGTTTGTTATCGTATCCCTGGAATTTTTTTTTTCACTCGCTGCCAACTCGTCGATATACATGTGCTCGTGGCTCAAGTACGTACCATTGGATGCTACAAATACATTTTTTTTCCGTTTATTCATTCATTTCTTTTTTTTTCTCTCCAGGTTACAGGAATTTTGCATTTTCTTGTTGTAGTTTATTTATTTTCATTTAATTCCTCTAGTTACTTGCTGTAATTACGTTCATTACCGTTTATGTGTCCGAGCATGGCGCTGGTAAATCGTGTATACATATAAAAAAGCGATATCGACAAAAGTGATTTTCATTCACTGTGTCAGATATTTATGTATATATATATATATATTTTTCTTCACCTCATCGATATTTCGTGTTACAATATTATCTACAATTATTACTGTATTAATATATATGTATAGATTAAGTTGATATTTACAAAAAAATCGAGTTTTTCCCCCGACCCATTGAGTTATGTTAAAAATATTTCTTTGTGTGTGTGTGTGTGTGTGTGTGTGTGTGTGTGTGTGTGTGTGTGTGTGTGTGTGTGTGTGTGTGTGTGTGTGTGTGTGTGTGTGTGTGTGTGTTGTGCGTGTGTGTGTGTTTCCATTTTTTCCTCGAAGCTCATTCACCGCGCGCCCCACATTCCTAATCTTATTTTTCGTCTTTATTTTTGTTTTCTTTTATTTTTCATTTTCTTTTTCAAAAGAATGTGCGGGTGGCTTTTGCCAGTTCATCCACGTACTCACACATCTTTTTCGCTACTATTTACGTTGGACGTACACGCTGCTGCGTGAATTCGAGAAATGAAAACATAAACAAAAACATACGACGTCATGGAAATGCAGACACAGTTGCTCGGCCCGAGAGGTCGTCTATAAACTTTTTTCCGGCTTCTTCTTCCCTTGCCCCAGTTCATTAATTTACGTACACTCGTCCTTAGACCCTGTTAATGCGTCAATCATCACCGAGCACTCAATCCACCTTCGCAGGCGATTTTTCACCATTTTTTTTCACAACTATTTCGTCACGAGATCGTTGGAAAAAAAATAAGTTAAAAAAAAAATTGTATCGTCCTCTTTTATCGTTCAGTCTCTACGCACAGCGCAACTCATACATACAAAGGACACATTCGACATTTGCACACTTATACTCACATGTATTGTTCAGTAATTACATATTTTAAATCCCCGCGTAATTAGACCCGAGAGTTCATAATTCGTCATCTATAAAATAATCACCTTGTAACAAGCTTTATACTTTTCGTATTGTAAATATATATCGCGACTAGCTTATAATTTTGACACTTCACGGATCACTCGTCCGATCTTTACACCGATCTTCACTGCCATATTAAACAACGAGACTTCGGTCACGTACAACAAAGCTCTTGCAAAAGTTGAGATAGAGAAGAGAGAGAGAGAGAGAGATAGACAGAAAAGGATAATAACAAAAATAAACAAATAATAAAAAGGGAATTGGACTGGAATCGTGCGACGACTATGATACAAAAAATAATTACACGATCGATTCACCGACGAAACGCGGGCACCCGTTAACCATAAATAATAAAACAAAGAACAATTGAGATTAATCTCCGCTCGAAATATGGAACCTCAATAGATTCATTGTTCATTTTACGGAAGGAAATTTCAAGAATAAATGTTTTTCTCGTCAACGTATTGATTTCTCGCGGTGGTCTTAACGCTGGTAGCTAAGGACGCCCCCGTCATTGGCGCTGGGGTAGTTGGCGCCAAAGTTGTTGTTTCTACGGGGTTCAGTGTGCTCGTTTCTGCTCTCGTTGGCGCGACTGTACGTGACGTATAACCGTCATCGTTGTCATCTTCGTCGATGATGTCGTCGTCATCGTCATCATTGTTGTCTCGTCGAGTTGTGTGGACGATTTCGGACTCCGTTGAGAAGGCGGTAGTTCCGGTTGATCCGTGGCAACGGTCGCATCACGAATCGTGCCTGTGTATTCTGTTGCGGCGATTGCCAGATTTGCGTCTTTTCCGTTTAGTGTCTCGGGTGAAAGCCACATTGCCAGGATCATCGGCCAACTGTGGATACCTGTGGACGCTGTGAATGTCAACACCTTCGTAACCGACTACCGTACCCCGAGCGATCAATTCATCCTTTTCCTCTTTAGACCAATCACCACGGCCTTGAAAACCCGCCATGACCAATTGTTTCTCAATTTCCCAGGCTCTCTCAACCGCTCTCTTGTGGGCGTGTTTCAAAATCCGATGTCTTTCTTGCTCGGGATCAGCGCCGTACTTGATCACCACCGCAGCATCTGGATTATGCAGCCTAAGCTCTTTCCACGTGCCAGCACCATGTTCGGTTGTTTCGTGAGTCGAAACGTTGAACATACTGCCAAGACGACGAAGCTCATCCATGTCATCGCGTATCTTGAGAGCATTGTCCTTCACAAAGTAAAAGACATCCTGATCGTGGACGCTAAAGTGCAGAGGCAAAAAGTAAGAATTGTTGAAGACAGAAGTTATGACATCCTGAACCACACTGTTGACACCATCGACAACGCTGACCAGAGCACGGCCACCGACTCTCGAAACCAATATGCCTTCCCCGAAGACTGCCCGGCGGTGGGCTACTCTTGGCAACAAATTACGCGTTTTCGGCTCCAACTTCAACAACGGCTTGGGCACAAAACCAAGATCCGAAAATTTTTCGTGGACTCGATCCACGATACATTGCAGACCGGACATCACCCCGAAATCTGGCGTCAATTGCGGCGAAGTTATCGTTGCGCTTGGTTGATAAACCATTCGCTTTGTATACTCCGAGCCCAGCATCGAGTTGATGTCATAGCCGTAGAGTTTTAACCAACTCGTCAGATCTGTCATGTACTCCACATTTTGTCGGATATTTATCGGATCGTTGTTTCGGAAACGATATATAAATATATCCGTAGGCGTTGTCAACTCGTTGGCCATTTGTTCCCAAGCCGGTGTCATCCATTGGCCGACTGTGGGATCGTACAGACGTTTGTTCAAGTATACCAGTTTGGTGTTCGGGTCGAAAAGACCACCATGGAAATCAATAGGCAGGTAAAAATCAGGGTTCGTGTCTTTGATTATCTTGCCGAACGGTGTACGGCGCATTTCTTTGACGAGATTGCCATTCGTGTCGAAAAGTGCCAATGGTGAACCATTTTGATCGGTAGCGACGTAGAATCGTTGTTCCGAAGTTTCCACGGTCATCAAGTAGTCCCTCGAGTCATAGAGGAATCTGAAAGTCTTCGATGACTTCGGGAAATGCACGTGAGTTATAAGATCCGGTGTCCTTGGGTTAGCGTAAAAGAATTGTGTTATGTTTTCTCTATCGTCGTTCCAAGAGACCAGACGTCCACGATCGTCGTAGAAGTACCAGATCTGGAATTTCTTGTGTTCGGATGCGTGGATAAGCTGACCACGTGAGTTGTACCTGCAGGAGGAATTCGGATGTTACAGAAGTGCTACAAATGGAAATTTCGGATGGGGGTATCTGTTTCCAAATGTAAAGTGAGACCGTACCTGTATTTGTGTTCACCACGAATGACAACGAATCCCCGTCCGTCGTAAGAATTGAATTCGACATCGCCGTATTGAACGACCCGATCACCGCTGTCGTAGCCAAGAGTTATTTTTTCCGTGTGTTCAGTGACCCCTATGACGTTGCCGTTCTCATCATAGGCATACTGCCAATTGTTATCAGTATCAGCAACTTCCAAAACATGTCCATCAGCGTTGTAGGTTATTTTGTCCATTCTGGACCATTCTTTCTTCTCCATGGGTTCCTTGCCGATGGTCAATTTGCGCATCTTAATACGATTCCTGTTGTCATATTCGAGCTCCATGCGGAAAACGTCAACGGATCGGATGTTGGTCAAGATAGTTTTGACACGACCATGCTCGTCGTAATCGGTGACGGTGAAAAACTGTTTGCTACTGTCCTGCATGACCGAACGATTGAAGGTGTTGCGATAAATCCTCAAGTCTCCAACGCCTTCCAGCACACCCAAGTTCTGGTTGTACTTGAGACGTAATTGAGGCAGTTGTTTGCCATTGATGTCAACTTCGATGCCGGATATCCGAGCGTTCCCGTCGTACTGATAACGATAATGAGCGTTGGCCATGCCACTCTTACTGCCGAATTTAATCTTCTCATCCTTGACAATGCCAGCGTGATATTTGTACTCGATTCTCATCTCGAAATTAGGCTCATTGATGTCGATGCTGCGCACGAGGCTCGTAGTCTCTTGATAGGTATAGTGGATTGACGAAAGCCCTGCCAACGTTGTTTCCAACTTGCCAGTATGATCATAGACGTAGGCAACCTTACCACTTTGGTGGGGGTACACTTTGGCGAGGATCTGTCCATCGTCATTGTAAAGAATTTCATAAGGATGACGGTTCATCGGGGAGTAGTACTGATACTTGTAGAAGCCAAGAGAAGTCTGTAGAGAGAAGGCGTGAATGTGGCCGCGAGGAGTGGTCAGGGATTGAAGGGCTCCAGCTTCGTCGTACTGCAGGAGGTAATCACTGCCGCGTGGGGTAGTAACCTTGAGGGGAAGGCTACTGAACATGTCCTTGAAGGCATAGATCATTGAGGTTCCGTCGCTGTACTTGATTTCGTACAATCTTCCGGCTCGGTCGAAACCGTAAGTTTCACTTATGTCGCCCCAGCTCCAGCTGGTTAACCTGCTGAAACGATCGTATTCCAGATCAACTCCGGCAAAGATTCCATCACGGGGTCCCCACTTGACAGGTCGGGCGTTCCTGTCATAGGTCACGTTCAGCAGCTCTACTCGGTCATCGATAAAGACAGCAACGGTGTTGGTCTCCCTGTCATACTCTAATGACAGCAACACATCACCATTGACTCGGAGTTTCCTGCCAACTTGAGCTATCGCTTTCGTATTGCCGCGGTTCTTGTTACCCTGAACCTTCCGTAAGAAATATCTCCACTCAAATCGGTTGGCTAGATCGCCAGCGATCTCGGTCCGTTGTTTAGCCGGAACTGGATAACTTTCCCCGAGTAATGGTTCGATCTCAGCCAATATGGCGTATGGCATCGTGTCCGTACTTACTGTATGAGCCCAAGGCGTTACTCGGCCTACGGAACCATCTCCCATCACCGTGGTGCGCTGTTCGGCATCGCCAATCTTTGTAACCACCGAGGACCCCTTGATCAACATGGAAACGGGTTTCCGGTTGTTTTGACCGACTTTTACGGTGGCTCCTTTCAGACTAAGGTCAAAAGTCAGACTAATGACCTTACCAGTGGGAGTTACGGCGCTGGTTAACCGTCCGAATTCGTCGTAATTGTAAACGTAACTACGTCCGGTGCTGTCGAGCTTCGTTTTCAACAGCCCAGTAGGTCCGTGGTAATCGAAGGTCACGTTGTAATTGTCCGGGGTGCTTAGCTCGTGGAGCATCTTCATACGGGACATCCGTAATCGGCATTTCTGGCCCTTGGTGTTTTCGATAGAGTTTACCTGGCTGCTGTAGTCCCTCAACAAAAATACTTTGTTGCCTGCGGCATCCGTAACAGTCGATAACTTGCCGTTGCTCGTGTTGACGTTGTACGTAAAGAGGTAGAAAGTTTCTCCGGTGAGGATGTTTTTGGTCGCGATGTGTTGGCCGAATCTATTGAACACGTAGATTTCTTGGGTATCAGGCGAGTAAATTTCATACTCTCTGGCGCCACTCGCGTCCGGTATGCTTGCCATTACCGATCGGATGCGATAATTGGCTTGGTCGCCAATGTGAACGACGCCATCGGGGGATACGGCGACCGCCGAAATCGTATTGAACTTAGACGTCGAGGCCAGATAATGGTCAGCGTCGAAGCAATCGCAACCACGTTCCAGACAATTACACTTGGATTCGGCGCCGGCATACGGCGATATTTTGCCATCCGTACCGATCACCCGAACTCGATTGATTCGCTGGGAATCGCTCTCGGCGATGTAAAGATTTCCTGATGGTCCGAACGCGATGCTCTGGGGCATGACCAATGTCGCGTGCGTTGCCAATTCCGTGTCGAACGTTGAAGAAGGACTCGCACAGTGCAATGGACGTCCTGCTACTACTTTTACTCTGCCGTCCGGTGCCAATTGGAGAACCATGTGATCGTCGATCATGTGAAGAGAATTGTCGAGGGGATTTATCGCCAGCTCTGTCGGCCAGCGTAAATGAACCTCCTCGACATTCAGAGTCCCTTCACACGGTATTGGCTTCCAGTGCGACTTGTGCATGTGATTACCGATCACCGTAGTTATTATCCCATCACGATCGACCATACGGATATTCGTGCCGTCGGCAAAGTAGAGAACATTATCAGCCGAAACAGCGACACCTTTTGGATACGCGAGTTTGGCATCACGTGCCAAAGCTCCATCGCCGCAGTGGGCTTCGTCACCGGGCAAACAGCGTTCGCCGGAGCCGACCACCGTTTCCCAATTGTGTTCGGGGTCCGAATAATCGTTCGTGTCCCGGACACGGATGATTTGATGCGACTCTGGATCCGAAATGTACAGCACGCCATCCAGGGGGCTCAGGGCGATGTGGTATCGATAGGAGACTCTCGTGGCACTGCAATTCATTGAAAAATCGGTCAGATTAATTTCTCACTTTCTTCGGAGTTTAAGAATCTTTGGAATCGAGTTAAAAATCGACATTTCAGATGCACAAAAAATGTAATAACTTACTTGAGACGAACGACCGTTTTGACGGTTCCATCGACCAGGATTTTCCTCACGAGATTGAAGTCCCCAACGAAGATCGATCCGTCCGCAGAAGTCGCCAGCGCAACCGGAGCCAGAAGTCTTTGTTTGGAAGCTTGACCGTCGCAATCGAAGCAGTCCAGAGGACGTTGGTGTCCATCGCCCATGGTGGTTAGGATGACACGCGGTTTGTGTTTCAGATAAATGTTCGAGCCGTCGCCTTTCTGCAGAATACCTTCGTGGAAGTTGTAGCGATGATGGATGTCAAGATTCCAACCACCAACTTCCGAAATGGACATGTCATGGCCACTGAGTTTGGTAGTTTGGACGTCCCAGATGACGTCCTTGCAGTCGCTGTATTCGTAGCCAACCTTAACCATAGCCGTAGTAACTCCATAGACTCTCTGACGATAGACGTTCAAGCGGTTCCAGGCGTAAGTAAATTTGATCACTGGATCTGCTTCGAAAGTCTTTTCAAACAGTATCCCCTCAATCGTTATCCTCAGATGAATCAAATTTAACGTCGGCGGTATCGTTTCCGGTGTCAATTGCAACTGTATCGTTGATAAATAACCAGCCGCTCTCGAACTGTGATAAACCAAGTTCAAACCCGTTCCTGGGATCTGTAAACTCTCCTGTATCACTTGCGATTCCGCAAGGATCGCACTTTTGTCTGGACAGGCACCTTGGAAGCCGTGTTTCCATGTAGCCAACACTACTGGCTTCATCAAATCGTAGTCGTGCGCTGCACACGCATGGGGTATATGAATCGGCGCTTTTTCATCCACCGTACTCATTACGATCCTGTCGATAATGACAACCTGCAAAATCCAACGTTAATTAATTGGGGTCGCGTGGAAATTAAAAAAAAAATCGATAAAAAAAACTGTCTCGTTAAAAACACTCATGTCATGGTTTGAGGCACACCTCAAGGTCACAGGAAAAAGTGAGGAAAATTGAATAAAATTTATTATTTACCTCGTTCCATGGAACGAATACGATATGACTCTGGGGCTTGAAAGGCGATCTACCAAATTGCAAGGTGACCGCTCCTCCACCGTTAACGAGCAGATCGAACCAACCGTCATCCCTCGTCAGGGTGAATCCCTCGAGTGGTGTACTAGTACTGACTCTGACTCCCATAAGACCGGTACCCAATGAGGTCACGACACGTCCTCGTACAACGGCAGAGCGGCTAAATGACGAAAATCAAAATTAATCGAACAAATTCGAAATTTTTCACTCTCAATCAACCATTTCAAATTTTTTCTGATCTAATGTAATCTACATCGCAAAAACTTCAATATTACTTTTTTTTTCCAACTACGTAATAAGTGACATTTCAATTATTCGAAAATTAACCATTTATCTTTTTTTTATTTGATACAATTTTTTCGTTTGCTTTACAGTTTCGTTTAATTTTTGTTTAATTTTTTTTTACTGGGAAATTTAATTATGTTTGTTAAAATTGTCGATTGTTTTTATTTCGGGAAATATGATTAATGATGGTGTCGTTTTTTTAACGTTTTAACCTTTTTCAACCTCCGCTCGATCGAATTTCAACGAGGGCAACACACAGACATTTAAATATAATGTAATTAGCTGAATCACGTGTCCTCACCAACGATTAACACAACGTACGAAGCTCAACGAAAAGATTGACGTAACACAACGTAGGAATGTAATTAGGTCAAAATGAACCATGCAACAATTACAAAATCACGCATTTTGACAGACGAGACGATTCAAGAGCTCGGGTGCACAACACACATATACACAATTTTTTATTCTTTTCCATCGCCTTTCTGGGTCCATTTGAAAAGTTGAAAAAAAATCACCAAAAATGCGAAAAAAAAATGGGAAAAAATTCGAGAATACGAAATAAAAAAATATTTAATTTGGTGATTTTTTCAAAATTCCAATTAAAATTCTATTTCTCTTCGTGGACACAGGCTTGAGAGAGAAAGAGAGATAGACGGATAGAAAAACACATAAGAGGCGGACGTTGACAACCCGCTCGTGTATTGACTGTCGATTCTTAACAAACACACACACATACGGCCTGAATATAAAACAAATGAATCCTCGCGACGTTTCGCTCTCAGAATATTCTTCAAATTATTGATTTTCTCATAAATTGTTTGTTGTTTTTTTCCATTCAAGTTTTTTTCCTCGAATTAACTTCTCATCAAGGATGCAGAAATAACACGAATACAAAAAGCCGATAATGACGCGGCAGCTACGAAAAAACAAAACCGCTCAACTCTACGAGCTCTTCGGTAACAAATAAAAATCGAAACAAACTAAACGAACCAAATTATTTAGGTAAAATGGTTTTTTTTATTATTCCATCCCTCCTCCTGCGGACAGGGCATTCTTACCTTGTGTTGAAGTGATTCCAGAACACACTGATCGGGCAGCACGGATAAAACAGAGCCCAGTTAAATCAAAGTATTTTTTTTTTCTTTTCACCCCAATACGATAGTCGAGAGAGTAGGTCAAAATAATTGAGCAATGGGGTAAGAAAATGGTTCAATATTCCATGCATTCCATTGAGGAGCTTGGCTACATACGACAATATATGATAAGAATTTAATAAAATTTCATGTTAACATTTTTTTACCATCAAATACGATGACACATTTTTTTTTCAATTTTCGTCTACATAGTTGTCGAATGGTTTGAGTTTACAATATGCAAAAGATATACCTAAATATATCTGAATCTTAGGCTTATGCATGTAAACTCTAGTGATCAATTACTCGAAAACTATGTAGAATAAAAATCTAAATAATTTGAATTTTCATATTTAATACTGAAGAGTATGCTCACGAAATTTCATCAAATTCTAATCATTTAGAATTTTCCTATGCTTTTAAAATTGCAACATTGTTGTGTGATAGCCACCCTCTCCAAACAAATCAACTTGAATTCATTGAAAATAGCATAAAATTAAAAAAAATCAAATAAAATAATCGAAATAAACGAAAAAATATGAGTTGGACGGAATAATTAGTTCGATTAACCTGGATTGAAGGATACACGCAATCTAAACATAAATTCGATTGCAGTTTCCTTTGTGACAAACATTTGAAACAAAAACCGTCGATACTAACAAGAGAACAGAGTCAATTTCCATCCAATAAATTGCACATTATTAAGTGGGTCAAAAATAATTGGAGGCTAACTAATGAATTCATTTAAATCATACCGTCTCTCTCTAATTTCTTTTGAACAGCTCAATCAATAATAATTCTATTCGAGTGTCCCTTAGCTGCGATATTTTGTGTATATCATTTTTATTTATTTATTTTTTCTCGTTTCGTACGACAGTATGGAACGTTCGAGAGCGATGGGCAAAAAAGCATGGGTCTCTTAGACATACGCGTAAGCTTAACTCGGACGGACAATAGAAAGAAAATATTAGTGAGAGAGAAAGAGAGAGAGAGAGAGAGAGAGAGAGAGAGAGAGAGAGAGAGAGAGAGAGAGAGAGAGAGAGAGAGAGAGAGAGAGAGAGAGAGAGAAAGAAAAGACATATTTGTTTGAAAAATAAGCAATAAACAATCGGAAATGGACATTTTTTGTATAAAAATACGAGAAACACTTTTTCTTTAACCGAAATGGACATTTTTGGGCTTTCGACAAATGAGACTAATGGAGATAACGATTTTTATATTCATCAGGATATTGGAGTGCATCGGGGAACACACTCGCGCACACTTACATACAAAACATATGTACAAAACTTATGGGATGTGATTTCACACGGGTCACAACAGCGCAGTATATTAAATATCATATTTTGTGGTATCAGTGTCAACGATTAATGTTTTCTTTCATTCTTTTTTATCTTTCGTTAAGATCCTCATGAAATGTCGAGTAGAAATGTTTCGAAAAATCAAATTATTCACCTGGATCCAAAGAATCTAGCCAACGAAGTTAAAAAAAAATTTCCATGGCCCCAAATAATTCCGAAAACGATTAGAAAAATTTTTTAATTCAAAAATTCTCAATAATTATTTCTAACCATTGGATATTTTTTTTTTCTATTTTTATCCCCAGGCCCCGAATTTCAATTATTCAAGGATTTTCATTTAATTCCATCGATTGTTGAGTTGAAATTATGTTAAAAGGAAAAAAGAGACAAAAGTGTGTAAGAGTGTGAGATTTTCGCATGACATCGAACGGATTGACGTTCGGGTTCTATGATTAAAGACGCCACTGCACGCAACATCGATTCAGGACGGACATTTCTTAATATTCATATTGATAGATAAATATAAATATATATGTATATGGAATAATGTATACTACGATTAATTGGACAATTAACGTTAATAATTATCTGTATAGAAATTCCGAAACTGGCTCGGAATCGTCAATACGACTTGAGCAATATTTGTGTTTTTCTATTAAATATTCGAAACATCCTAATTCTTTGTTTTCATGGAGTTTTTTTCTGGTTCCTTCGGTGAATAAATAATTTCATAAATATTTTGACAACTCACCTCTCGTTGAAGGTCTCTTGGCGAGCATAATTTTGCAGGCTACCTTCGTCAATCAAAAATTTCATTCTCTCGAAAAATGAGGCCGTTATCGCTGGTGGCTGTTTCCGTAATAAAATGTCAATCGGTTTCGGCGCCGAGACACAAAGCTGGCTGCTTCGACAGGCGTGATTAGCACAACACTCCGGATCCGCGCAGTCCACGAGACCGTCTATTTTTAGTCACATTTTTTTCATTAGTTTTTTTTTTTTTTTTTTTCGTGAAAGTAAATGATTTTTTTGATGTATTGAAATTTGAATTTTCAAATAAATGGAAAACACATTTTAGGCCTGAGAGTATTTTTCGTTTGGAGTTGAAAAATGAAGAAAAAAGTTGACGATTTTTTCGATTTTTTGAAATTTGTATTTTTAAATAAATGAAAAATGAATTTTCAGTCTGTAAAAATTTTTGGAAATATCGATGAGGACGGAAATTCGTTGACTCACCTTTGTCATTGTCCCTTCCGTCGTTGCAATTCTGTTCGAGTAAAACGCTGCAGTCTTTTCCATCCCAGCCATCGTAGCATCGACATTCCCATTGTTCGTCGGCGTTACCCTTGCATTGTCCATGTCCGGAGCAAGAATTTGGACAACCCTCCATCGTGCAGTGACGTCCGTTCCATCCGCTCACGCACAAGCACGTACCATTTTTGCACTGGCCGTGTTCGTTGCACCGTGGATCACACTGTTTCAAATTGCAGAGATCGCCGGACCATCCAGGTAGACAGTCGCAGGCATTGTCGACGCAGTGCCCATGAGGACCGCAATCAAGATCGCAAAGTTCTGTCAAAAAAAGAAAACGGAATTATCAATTTTTTCTTGTTTTTTTTTTTTTTTTTTTTCTCCTTCAGATTCACCAGAATGTATGAAATTTTTAAGAATATTTTAAGGAAACGAAAATCATGAAATTAATTGGATGAAAAATATTTTCAGTCAACCATTTCCGGTCGTAATTTTCAGGGTTTCTCCGGACTCCCTTCGAAAAGAGAAAAATAAAAAAACATAATTTGGTTCGGTAAAAAGGAAAATTATCAATTTTTTTTCTTTTTTTCTTTCGAAATGAAATTATTTTTTTTTTTCCTTCGGATTTACCGAAATGTATGAAAATGTTTAAGAATCGAAAATCATGAAATTAATTCAGTGAAAAATATTTTTAGGCGACGATTTTCGGCCACAATTTTCAGGATTTTTTTAGATTTACGTCTCAAGGAGATAAATGAAAATTATAATTTCGCATCGGAGCTTCTCACCTTTGGAACAATCGTCTCCGGACCACATTGGCTCGCAATGGCAAGTTTGTGACTCCAGATCGAAATTGCCATGGCCACTACAGTCAGGCAAACATTGAAGAGCTTCCTTGTCCATGGTACTGCAGTCTGCACCCTTCCAGCCTTTCTTACATATACACGTGCCTTCGGCGCAAAAACCATGACCGGAACATGTGGGATGTGGACAATCTGCTTCCTCACAGAATTTCCCTTTGTAGCCACGAACGCAATTGCATTTTCCGTTGGTACAATGACCGTGGCCATTGCAATCAGGCACTTCGCATTCGTCATGACGTAACGAGCACTCTTTACCCTTCCAGCCTGGATTACATTGACATTCGCCATTTATATACTCGCCACGTTGACTACAAAGCACTGGACAAACGCTCTCGCTGCAATCCTCGCCACCAAAACCTGGATTACACTGACAATGACCAAGCAAACATTCGCCTTTGCCACTGCAACCGTTTGGACAGTTGTGGGTCATGTCTTCAGCAATGACAGCTATAAACGCCACTTCCTGGGGATCACCGTCGTCATTGTACAACGACAAAAACCAGTGACCCGGCTCCATGTAATGTGTCACTTCCTTCTTTATCGATGGCTGCATCGAAAACAAACGCAAACAAACGAACCGATGAGAATTATTATTCATTAATAAGACGAACATTTCACAAACGTTTTTTTCTTTCGCAATTTCTACGACCCTCGACTTCCTTAGCTACGAAATAATATTTTCAAAAAATTGCAATTAAAATGAAAATTTAAATAATTGAGGAGGGTGGCTACACATTACAATAAGCATATGATTTTGATATATGTAGGTACATCTTTTGAATATTGAAAACTCAAATTATTCGACAACTGTGTAGACGAAAAATAGAACAAAATTTTTGTCATCGTATTTGATGCTAAATATTATTATCATCAAATTTTATTCAATTCTTATCATATTGTCGTATGTAGCTAACCTCCTGAAAATGTACAATCAAAATTTATGCGAAACATCGAGAGCCCGGTTGAAAAATGTTCATTGAATGTCGATTGGTCGTAGAATTTATCAACGGAATATAGAAAAACAAAATTCAACGGGACAATCAACGAAAAAACATGCATCAAGTTTGGATAAAAAAGAAAATCCATGGAATTATAAAGCTGGGTCGATTTGACCCAGAGTGTGTTTCATCCACTGGTAATGAGGTCTTTGGTCAATTTTGATGGAAAAGAATGTATATCGAACGTTTCTCAACGTGTGCTTTATACAAATTGAAAATTTCATTTTCTAAAATATGAAAAATTACTGAAAAAAATAATTTTTTCAAATTTTGATGTTTTTGGACACTAAAGTGAGTTTGGTTTATAAAAAAAATGAAGAAAAAAAAAAAAACGCGGAAATATTTTCAGGATCAGAGTGATTGAGGGAAAGTGCTTCGGGTCAAAAAGACCCAGTCTGCTGAAAAAAAAATTATTCGATGAAATGTCATCGCTATGTCGATGGTAGAAAAAAAAACAACATTTGGGTCACTCGCACATACAATTACACTAACATGGGACGCCCTGGTAGTTCGAGCCTTGAATCCACTCAGCACTTCGAGGAGATCATATTGCGTGTGAGTCGGTAATGCATTTCTTCTCGCGTAGACACCGATACTTGCACCTCGTGGAATATTGTAATCGAAACGTACGTATGCAGGTTCGGATTGATAAAACTGCATGTTCCAATAACTGTACGGTGGAATTTCCTTGCTGAGTCTCTGGCCTAGACCAACCTGAGCAAAGGTCGTGCCATCCGGTGGGAAAGATCTCGCAGGAAACGTTCTTGCGCCTGAGAGACAAAATTTCACAATTCGTTAATTAACTATCCATCCATAATCATCGTTTATGAGAATAAAAAAATTAATCGAAAAATAATCAAAACAAGCTTCGAGTATGAAAAAAATGGAACGTGAAAAACAAATGAAAAAAATAAAATAAATAAAAAATGACGAGGCAACGAATTTCGATGAAAAATGATTCTTCGGACGAAATTCATGTTTTAGTCGCGTACTTTATGCAATTGTTACGGCGAAAAATGTCAAGTGTCATGAAAAACAAAAAGAAATGCATATCAAACAAATTGCGTCTTTAATAATTTTACAATATAAATTGCAAAAATATAAAAATATATAAAATTATTTGTTTCGAAAAAAAAAAAAATCTTCTGACCTGAAATAATATTTTGTAATTAGAAAATATGAATTTATTACATAATTTGCTTGAATTCCATGGCGCAGATCGGAACAATGTTTGCCAAAGGTATTTTTATACCTGGATCATGAAAAAACGTTTTTTTTTACCAACGATTGGTAAATATTTAAAAATCTACCCTTCGGAAGTTGTTGCGCAAAGCAATTTACATGATAATGGGACAAAGAGGGAGAAGCAAGTGAACGGTAAACACGTGATTAAAATAAGGTCGTCTACCTGTGACATTACAAGCGAAAAATAAATATGAAAATAAAAAAGAACTTGCACACTCACTAAACTAACGAGCGCACAAAGCATTTTACGATAGAAGGAATGGCTTACAAACAAAAGCATGCTGCAAAGAAAAAACGAACGCGAAGCAGAGAAAAACATTGAAAGCAGATTGTGGCTCGAGCACGAAATAAAAGAGAGAAAGAGTGAAAAAAACAGAGCATCGCCATAAAAGGAAGAACATTCGGATGATATTCCCGGAGGTCGAGAGGTCGCGAGGCCAAGTTTTTTCAACCGTTGAATATCGAAATGCCCGAAAAAAATGTATATTTTTCATGATTAAAAAAAATTGGCCTACTTTTTAGAATTCGTCGATGATTGGAGCCTCGGAAAAAAATAGGACGTTCAACTTTTGACCTCCAGAAAGATGCCCCTCAATGACTTTCCTTTTCAGGAGGTTGGCTACGTACGACAATGTGATAAGAATTCGATAAAATTTGGCGAAAATATTCTTTAGCATCAAATACGATGACACAAATTTTCATCTACAGAGTTTTCGTATAATTTGAGTTTACAATGTGCAAACAATATACCTATATGTATCCGAATCCTGTGCTTATGCATGTAAATTCTAGCGTTGAATTACTCGAAAACTATGTAGAAGAAAAATTTTGAAAAATTTGTATATTCATATTTAATACTGAAAAGTATGCTCAAAAAATTTCATAAAATTCCAATAATTTCGAATTTTCCAATGTTTTTAACATAGCGACATTGTTGTGTGTAGCGAGCCTCCTTAATGTGTAAAGATGGAGAAAAAGTGGCGAGCGTGAGTGGCCTCACCTTCAAGAATAAGTATAGTGGGCTCAGGGGGAAGTGGGGTAGTGCTTGAGCACCAGGTAGTCTCGTTCTGGTCGGTGGTAGTGTCGACGAGGTACTCGGTGGTCGACGTGACATTACTATCCTCAGCGGAGTCGTTAAAATCCTCGGAAGTGTTGGTGTTGGTAAAAAAATCGGACAAACCTTGGTTGGGCGTGGTTGAGGGTGAATCCTGGTCAAGCTCGAGTTTGGAATCGTCGAAAATAGTGGAATCTTTTTGAGAATAAATAGAATTAAGATCCTGAGAGAGATGAAATTCGTTATCAAGAATTTCAAGGACGTTGGGGGCTCGATCGTTAGTGGAAAAGCTGTCCCATTCGTCGGAGGACGATTCCATGCATGGACATGAGCACTCGCATTCGCCGCCACCCCATAACGGCGGCGGGGGTGAGGCGGGAGGCTGAGGAGGCGGAGGCAAAGGAGCTTCCAGTATTTTATACGGCATAGCTCGAGAAGACGTTGCCAAGCTCGGATTAGCTTTGTCAGGGTGTGAAATGGCCTCGGGCTTATGAGCAGGTGCGATGTTGATGAGAGGTGAAAGGTCATTTGAAGGTGAACCGGCATTTCCCCCGGGTACGGATACCGAAAGAACGTAAAGTGGCCGAGTCCCCGTCGAGATGGTCACGTTCACGAGAACTCTTGGAGAATCGTGACGCACCGACGCTTCTTGACCTTGGGCATCAGGGATCGATGGTATTTCTATAGTTTGCACTTTCGTTAAGCTCCCACCATTAAAATCCCCATTTTTGGCAATTCCAAGGTCATGAACTTCATGCAATGAGACTTCGGCATCGATTGTTTGCGAATATGACAATGAAGATGTCGTGGTCGTTGATGACGGAGGGATTTGATTGTTTTTCCGACTGAAACGTCGCTCGAATTCTCGAAGAAATTCCTCGTCCGTTCCTTCCCTCAGGATCACCCGGAGATCTTCCTTCGACCTTTCCCCAACCTCCTCCTCCACGGTTTCCGGTTCAAACTCCATCCCTCTCGCCTCGTTCTTCATACCCGTTGACCTTGGCGACGCGTCGAGGTCGACACTGTTGTAAATCGACTTGGAGCCAGTTATTGGTTTCTCATGATTCAACTTGACGATTTCGACCTCCTCGTAGTTGTACAATAAAGGATAATCGCCTTGAGGCTTTTCTCCCAAAGTTTCGTTTCCATCGACCGCTGGTAAGGCCGGAACTTCCGGATTCTCGGCCGATTGATCCTCGTTGGAGATTTCGCGAACGATTTTCAATATATCCGAAGTTTTATTTTCCACTAGAACTTCCGGATCCGGAGATACTCGAAAATTAGAAAAATCTTCGGAAACATTGAGTTCTGTGGTGGATGCCGACGTTGCAGTCGCTTCCGCATGAGCTTGTTCCATTCGGGGAGTCTGTGAAGACGATAAGGTCATCGTATCGTTTCTGCCGGTCAGGGAATCTTGGACGCTCGAGCCAAGGTCGTTAGGCCGTGGAATTGCAGCGTCGCTGAGATAAATTTCTGGCAGGGATTCCTCCAAGTTTCCGAAATGTGTCACCTCGTCAAAATTCTCTTCCGGGTCAGTCTCGATCTCCTGAGGAGGAGAGTCGTCGATGGAATCGAAATGGCTGGTCGTCGATGCCCCATTGTCGAATTCACCGGGAGACTCGGTCGTTTCTTTCGTCGTCGATGTTTCACGATCAACGAGGATGCTCGATGATGTGGTCGAGTGAGTTTCGATCTGATTTTTTCTCGTTAATGAGTCATCGGAGCTCAAGGACGAAGAATGACTGAAGGGCAGAGCAGAAGAAGAAGAAGAAGGAGCAGAAGAAACAGAAGAAGGAAAAGGAGACGAAGAAGATAATGAAGATGAGAATTCCCCAATTAGTTTTCCACTTTCCACTTCATTCTTATCCTCAGTGTTAAGATTTCCAGAACTATTGTTTTTATCCTGCGAAGGATCATCATCAGGCTCCACGACATGCAAACGAACCTGAGTACCCTGCTCATGCGAATAATCGCGTCCAGTAGATGCAAAAGAGTCACCAACGTCGCCGATCCTCTCGGAGCTGTCACTCGTATTATAACTAGCCAAATTTCGCGGGTGCAACACTTGGGCATGCTGATTAACAGTGTCTCTACGTTTGCGCAAAAATACGTTGAAAAACTCCTCATCAATGCGTTTCATACCTCCAGAAGACGATTGCTGGCGCGTTCGGCCTCCGGACGACGACGAACCTGACGTCAACGATGTCGAAGTTTTGTTTCCATCGGACCCGGACAATTTAGCGTCCGCGTTCTCCCCAACAAGTACCGTGCACGCCTTAGTTCGCTGGTACGACCAGTTCATTATGTTCGAGGCTGAAAAATCACCAAACATTTTTCCAAGTTAATAATATCCTCGAGGATATCCGTAACCCCCGAACAAATAAATTTCCAACTAATTTCATTCTTATTTCTGGTCTTATGCTCGAAACTATTATTTCCATATATTGCAAAGTTGCAGAAGTGTAAAATCTCCCAAGGTCATTCCAAGGGCGTTTCAAGGTCATTCAAGGTCATGGGTATGAAAATGATGGTTTGAAAGTGACGAAAAAATTGAACTCACCAGCAACGTAAATAAGTGCTGCACCCAGGCAGAGCGAGACCATGGTAACCACAATGGCGATTTGTTTCCAGCTGCACCAGACCATTCCTTTGCCAAAGTGACATCGTATGCTCTGTCTTCTCATGGGGATCATCGATGGGGTATGTCCGTAAGGCAAAGTTACTCTGGAAGAAAAAGGGAAAGAAAACTCGAAAATTATCATCGCTGATCGGTCAGGATTACAGGGAGTCACGTTTTGGGCTGCCTATGTGTCGGGGACCTCTTGAGCTATCAGGGGCGAGACCAGGGGGCAATGGTCCCCTGGATTATGTCATCAGGAACTATCTCTCGTGGGAATCAGACACGTTGCCTTCGGAAATTTTAAGTTGGTGGGTTGAGAAAAGTGATTTCTCGATGCATTGGCATGCCATCAACTGCCATGGGGTCTTGAAATAACTCGAGATGCACTAATCCCTCCAGATGACCCATATGCTTATAATCTCCTCTCCAGCATCAAAGGGCACACGTGTCCTTACACTTTAACGTCGTTATCGAAAGCTTCGCTGTGTTTTCTATCGAACCAACATTATCCACGCCATTATAGCTCGACTTAAGCCTCAGCCTAGGGAGAGATACACTCACGCTCTGACATTATCACTCGCAGATGAATAAATAGAAAAAAAAAGATACGAAAAGTTTCACTGATTTATGGTGATTTTTTTTTACACGACACTATCCCATTGAAATATTTTTCCCATCCTACAGGAGAGAAACACTCTGACTTGATGCAGAGAATATTCTCCCTCTCTTTTATTCCTTCACGTGTGGGTGTCAATATTCCTCGACGTGCAACGCTCTGTGACGAGACAAGTGTTTACTCTGGACCCCAGAACCGTTCCTGTTACTTACGAGTGTCTAACCATAATATTTGAACTGGATAGACAGATTCTCAGGCCATAGAGAAAAAAAAACGAGACAGAGAGCAAAGAGAGTTTACTCTGAATTTTCTACCGCACACTCGACCTCTGAGTGACGACGTCACCACCAAGAACCTCAACACGAGTGGCAGATATCTCTTAAACCAGACCCTCAAAACGAACTTAAAATCCTCCATGTTTCATTTACTTTCTTTTCTACATCGCAATATTCAGCTTGTTCACTATTTATCAAATTTTCTCCTCTCTGCGGGAGAAAATCATTTATTAAATTGATTTACCATTTTTTTACGAAATATTCGAATTTTTAATAAATTTTCATTCTATTTTCCGGATAAAAAGTCGAAAAAATGACTCGCCTGGAATTCTGTCTCTTCAATTTTAATTTTGAACTCCTCCATCATTTATTTGCTTTCTTCTCTACATCGCAATATGTGACTATGACTTGTTCACTATTTATCAAATTTTCTTCTCTCTGTGGGGCGAAATAATTTATAAAATTGATCTGCCATTTTTTTTTTTTCTTACGAATTATTGGAATTTTCAGGAAATTTTGATTTTCTTTTTCGAATGTCAAGTCAAAAAATGGCTTGCCTGGAATTTTGACTCCTCAATTTCCTCGGAATCGTCGACTGGACAGTGTGAAATTCAACTTTGAAAAATCCTAAAGGTATTTCTTTAAAAATGGACCATTTTTCGATCGGGCACTATGGGATCCTCGAGGACCCTGGACAAAGAGACTTTTTGTCATGATGGGAAAGGATCCAGGAGTCCCGTGAGTTTTCCACACTGTGAGGATGACAATACTCGAACTTTGACTCATTGACCGATTCATCGGATGTGTGAAAGAATGATTAATGGTACGGAGCAAAGGGAGAAAAAAAAGATGGATTTTGTTCAACGCACGGTGGCAATAAAATTATGAATGAAGACGAAAAAATGAGGGGGGGTGCAAAAATAGTATGAATGGCGTTTGCAGAAGGTCCTTCCCCAACGTCGCCCTCGGTGAGTATTTATCCAAATTTTCCATCCCCCATTTTTCATCCCTTGTTGTTTTTGTTTCCTCAGCAATTTTTTCTTCTCGACGAAAAATCTTTACCGACCAAAAAAAAAAAAAACAAGATCGAATGGTCCACGTGATTGGGGATGAAATTGATCGATCGTCGTTTTGTCCAACTACAAATTTTACCCTCTACCCTCGATCTTACCTGTCCATGTTGTTTTGAAGTTCAACCTTTATTGGACTGTTGCCTGTCGATGGATTTTTGTTGTTGTAATCATTCTTCGGTATTTCTGCGAATAAATAAATTTGATTAATATCGCAATTCAATTCTGACACAACAAAAAATCGCAAATTTCAATAAATTTTTAAAATACAAAGTAACGAGAAAATAATTCTAAAACAAATTGCGAAATAAATAATAAACAAAATATTTTTCATCGAAAATACGAAAGAAACGTTCAAGAGAATTGCAAATGAATTGAGTTTTGGTTGAATATTCTACCCGCGTTTTTGAAACTTGCTATGCATTGAGATTGGACGAAAATTCGCAAACGAGACACGCCGGACTATAAATAAAGAACTCGAGAAAATGTAGGCGGGAGAGGCGAGCGAAAAAAAGGGGAACAAACCCCTGTTGAATCAATAAGTACATGATTCATCGTGTGGTTTAAATTTCAGGCCACGTTAGTCTGGGGATGAGTAAGTCTCGTTACATATTGCCCAAGCGAGAGGAATATATAAATAACGATTTAATTTGATGAACCAGTTGGTTGAGAAAAGAAAAACAAGTCATGATTGCATTTTGAAAAATTGAAATCGTTTGAAAAATGTATTTCACGATCTATAGTTTTTGTTTTACTCTCGTGTTTCTTCGTTTTGGGCATCATTTGCGTTCAAATAAAATTGCTCTCGAGACGAGAGAAATACCGAATGATTAGTCAGGTCAATTTCACTGTACGAAGCTCGAGGCTCACAAATCCGAGCGTGGGAAGTTTGTGTAATGGTCAGTTCTCTAATTGCGGGTGTCAAAACCGAGACGGCGGCCTTATCCGGGTCAGAAGAGAGGCAGAGAAAGGGCACAAAGCTGAGAGAATAAAAGCGAGAGTCAAAAAAAACGAACGAGAGAGAGAGTAAGACACACAGACACGCAGAGAAAAGAGGAAAGAGTGCAAAAATGCGGGAGTGCTATGGTAATTATGGCATTTACGAAGATGTCCGTGATCAGGACGTTTAGAAACTCTCCGATTCCCAGCCATTATTATTTTTCCTTCTACCCTTTATTTATTTATTTTTTTCGGCTTCCTCCCTGAATGAGCAAATGTTTTCAATTTTTTTCTTCAATTTCGTTCCATGAAAAAAAAGATTGAAAAAAAAAAAACGAAAATCAGTTCGATTTGGAAAATTAATCAAGAAGAAATGGAATCAAAATTGAGGACCAACACGAACTTACGAAAATTTCTAATCAAAAGAATCGTTCTTCTTTTTTTTATTTCTGGCCACTACCGCCCTTGACAAGCCAATCTTACTCCTATCTGCGTACAAGCCCCTAATCTCGAAATAGGCGAGCCTTCGTCTCGGAGAAATAGGCAGGGCAAACAAGGGGAAGAGGATGAAGATCGATAATTGAAGATAAGGAGTGGAGACGAGAAAATGGCGGAAGAAAAGGGTGTGAAGCATAATAGAAAAAAAGCTAAAGGGATGAAACATACATTATGCAGGGCTTGATCGAAAAAATGAGACTGTCATAACCAACAGAGTCAATAGATCGAAGGCTCGTAAATCACGGACTTTTTGCATTATACAAAAAATACAATGTAAGTTTGTGCCTTGAAATATTCTTTTTTTCCGAAATCGTAAAAAATCAATTGTGAATCAAAATTCACGAAAAGTATCGAGAAAATATTGTTCATCCCTGCGATACCAAAGTAGGGGAGAGAATATTTCTTTTCCCGAAGGGCAATCCAGTGACCATCGGTCAACGATAAGGACGCAAGACTTGCTTGGCGAGTCGAGCGATAAATAGCCGAGGAAAAAGATCCGAGACGAGCCTCAAAGGAAAAAAAAGATAAAAAAAAAGAAATAACACGAGTACCGAACTGTAGGTATCTCAAAATTCTTTTTTATCTTGTGTGTCTGTCTGTTCGGGTCAGTTGGGAGAAAAACGCCCATCGATTGCGAGTCTAAACCCTCGTCAAAGTTCCCTTCGGATAACTTGGAAAACCAGAAACTCTACATTCGACATTTAGCTTTGAGATTTTCTGTCTTTTCTCCGATGATTGAAATTTTTTTTTTCATTTCCAGCCCGAAACGAATTTTCAAAATTTCTCAAAAAATTCATCATTTTTTTAATCTCCGAAAAATCCTTTAACAATCATGAGAAATATTAATTAGAAAATTAAATCAAATATTTTATTATTTTCAGATTTGTCAAAATTTTTATCATTTTTGAATTTATCGACATTTTTATTATTTTTTGTTGATTCAGCCTCAAGTTTTTTCCTGAAGTTTTTCGCCTCACGTCTACCTGCTGTTGGTTAAACGATGAAATATCATAAGAATCGAGAAATTTTCGAGTGACTCTGATCCTTTTCTATTCTGAGCACTCCCCCACGTGTCATGAATTTTCTATTGTACTGGATGGTGCATTAGTGAATAATGAAGAAGAGCGAGAACAAGATTACCGACCACACAATGAGACAACAATTTTATCCATAAAACATATTTATATTGTGGATCGAATGGGATCGATCAAAGGGAATCTCGGTGCCGATACAAATTTGTGTTTTCTGTTGCAACTCGAGCGGGAAAAAGATCGAAAAGAAATATTTTTTTTCCACGCGTCATTTGATTTAATATCCATGAGGATTTCCAACTCAAAGCGACCGCGACGAACAAAGAAAAACGAAATTCCCCACTCGAATATTTCATATTTCCTTTCACTTTTTACGCTCGATTATTTTCCCCATATTTTTCTTCAATTTCTACTTATTTTTTAATTACTCATTTTTACTCACTTCCAATATTGTAAAAATTGCCAGATGGTGTGCGCACCAAACAGGATGGCTCGAGATCGGGATCGCGTTCGTGATCACTGGCTCCGTGACTTCCTGGCAGTCTTCCGTTGATACGGCTCATTGTAGGATTTCGGGGTGGCACATCGGGCGGTCCCCGTGGTGCCGTGTTGTCCAATAAACACCCTGAAAGCAAAAAAGAAAATAAATTATGGTCAAATCCATTTATCGGACTTTGGAAATCTCAAAAAATGTTTTCGCTCATTAAAATCAATGAGGCCACAAAATTCGCTCTCCAAAAAGGATTTCTTCCTTTGGCAAAGGCTCAGGATCCACGAAGAAAAGCAGAAAAAAGGCTTAAGCCGTACTCGATAGTGTAAAAGTCGGAGTAACATGAAGCGGATTATGAGTAGGACGATCCAAAGTTGACAAAAGGTATAGGAGGACGAAGAGCACTCGATGTTGACTTGGCAGGCCACGTGGGACGAGACATAGGCGATTTAAAGCGTAAACGTTTTGAGAAAATAAAAAAATTCGAGAAATTCTTTGAAGTGACAGTAAAAAAAAAAAGAAAAGAAAAAGAGACGAGGAGAAAAATAAGAGGCACCCCTGGACTGTACGCATGGTACTTGTGGGAGTGCTCGAAGGGCCATTGTCCTCTTGGCGAGATGAGAAGCAGAAGCCTCTCAGGAGTGTGCGGAGAGCTCAAGAAATGTGGCTTTTTTGTTGTTGGATGAAGTGGCTCCCTCTGTGTCACATTATCCTCGGTAACAATTTTCTTCTTCCCTTTTATTTTTACTGTTTCCTTTGCATAAAGCGAGTGAAAAGGATCGCAAGGAGAATGCCATTTTCCGGTGTTGTTCTGTGCTGCCTAACACAGTCGCGTGGTCTCGAGGACGAGACTCAAAGGTTCAAAGGACCAACAATCGTCTCGACATCTGGCCCGAGCCTCGCAACCCCGGAAGCCCGAAAATCTCAATTTTTTTCATAAACAATTCTTATTGTTTTTAAGCGACTTGCGTTCTCGCGATTTCAACACTTTCGAATTTAATACGAAGCCGTAGATCGTTGTGTTCCCATTCACAAATGCGTCCAGAGGCCATGAGGCTGGGGATTCGTGCCGTAAGGTCAGCTGCGCGAAGCCCATGAAGCCGGCCTCAGGTCATCGAGAACTTTTTTTAAAATTAGAGGCCGAATTAGCGAGAGAATCCATGAAATTTTTTTTCTTAATTAACAAGAATTCCTAGTAAGGATTTTTTTTTTTTTTTTTCGTTCAACAAATTCGAAAAATATGGCGTCTTGTCGAAGGGCCGGAAGCCCATCCGAGACTCCACGAGCATTCGACGAGCTTCCTGCAGAAATAAATTGGCAGAAAAAATGATTTTCAGCAATTTTGGAATCAAACGAGGTTTTCGTAGACAAGAAGAGTCGTCGGGGTTAAGGAGATCGTTTGACAGATGTCAAGTGATGTTTACGACGTTGGTCGTCCATTAGTTAGAGAGTTGACATGAAAGAACGTGGCCCAGATCATTGACAGAGAGCACGGGCGGGTGGAGACGAGAGTCCGTCTCGAGAAGAGAAAAAGTACAAGAATAGGCTAAGGTCCTCGATTTTCAAGAGGCTCAACGAGAATGATCGTCTGCTGGATCGAATCAAAGTACGCCTGGTTGACCTTGAACGCCCTTTTCAAAACGTCTAGGATTGCTCACGTGAATCAGACACGATTTTCCTTTATTCTTTTCCTTCTGCTCTTCCCCACTCGCTATTTTTCTTCACGTGTAAAAGAAATAAAAGGAGGAGAAGAAAACGTGCGGCGTTGTTGTCGTACCTCGTGGCGTAATGGATGAAAATGGGACATTGAGGTCCTGCAAGGGCCGTGTCAAAACCCCCTCTCGTAACATAATATCCTCGGGCTTCTCATGCGTGCACAATTCCAAGACTAATGGAATTTATTAGAGAATCCTCCGTGTGCCAAGGTAAATATACACAATGAGAGGAATTTCTAGCTTGCAGGACGAAAAAAGGGCCTCCCTGTTTTTCCCAAATCGCAACTTTCGCCCATCCTCAGGTATAAAACTGGCTCATAGTCTTTTCACATATTTCCCCTGCCCCTCCTCATGCCCGATCTTTACGCCATGAAGGCAAAGCCTATTTTTACTATGACATGATACTATTTGCTCTGTACCACGTGCTCAGACATCTGCAGCAGGTCGAAACACTTCAACACCGCCTGAGCGATTCTCCTCAATGATCGAGCTCGCCAAAACACGACGATTTTAACCAACAACTCAAAACTCTCGTTGCCAAGAACTCCCGTTTCACGTGCACCGATTGGGACAAGATTTATCCATTTTTCCCGAGCGGAAATAACTCGATAACAGTTCCCATGCACTCGGGAAACTCTCGTATCATTAATTTCATCAGAATACGAGACTAAGGAGCAAGCTGGCTACACACAACAATGTTGTCATGTTAAAAGCATAGGAAAATTTGAAATAATTAGAATTTTATGAAATTTGGTGAGCATACTCTCTAGTATTAAATATTAATATACAATTTTTTCAAGATTTCCATTCTACATAGTTTTCGAGTTACTGAACACTAGAGTTTACATGCATAAGTATAGGATCCAGATATATATAGGTATATCTTTTGCATATTGTAAAATCAAATTTTTCGACAACTATGTAGACGAAAAATAGAAATAAAATTGTGTCATCGTATTTGATGCAAAAGAATATTATATCACCAAATAATATTAAATTCTTATCATATTGTCGTGAGTAGTTAACCTCCTTGATGCAATATCGGAACGATTAAAGTCGAACTGCAATTAAATTTGCGCCATAAATAGTCGAAAGCGAATATGTTTGTATATTTATTTGATCCCAACGACGTTTTGCCTCAATTTAATTTTTCTCGCTAATTACATAATCTCGAAGCTTTGGCAGGCGAAACAATTGGTCGTAAATGAATCATCGGGAAAGTACCGATTCGTTGATTGAATTTTCTTCCACAAAAGTGCGAGCTCGATTTATTTTCTACGTGCCGAATCGGGACGTGGTTGTTTCTATGGCAAAAACACTTCCGGGGTCATTGACATAGTTTTTTTTTTTTTGCGAATAAGTTGAGCCAAGTTTATAAATTAATGTAATTCATCTCGAGGGTGCTGTCCAAATAAGTCGTATGCAGAAGTGCGTGCCACAAGGGGAATACAATGCCAAGGGCTTGTGGAGAGCCCGAGTGGCTCCGGTTTTGCCGTCATCCCCTTGTCTCACAGCATCCACTCGGCGAGATGCTCCGCCGTCGCACTCTGGGACACTTTTCGGTGGGATTTTTCGACTAGCATGTGTGCGAGAATCGCATCAGTCTCGCTCGTTCGTTCGCCACGCTCAAGGAATCAAAATTCCCTCTTATTTCGCCCCCTCTTTTCCTTTTGGACGGGGATACTTAGAAAGACGCAGACACATTGAGAAATGAGAATGGACCGAGTCCTCGAGCGCTCGGTAAACATTCACGCACGACGTTACGCATTTTGTGCCCGAGAAAAACGCGCGAAGGAAAAAAATCAAGAGAGCCAGAAGCTTCGGAAACTTCAAGTTCGAGCTCGACACAAAGTCACGCGTTAAAAAGGACCAACCGGCGAACAAGGAGAAAAGATAAGCGCGAGAGAAAAAGAAGCTGACTCTCGTTTCCCTCCATCTTTAAAGGGAGACCGACGAGAGTTCACGCTTTTATCGATTACGGACTCTCAGCACGTCGTTCCAGCTCAAAACTCTACCAGCAGCAGACATTCCAAATGATACTCGAGAGCAGGAGAAACTTAGCCACGAGAGTCAAACGTTTCGTCACGATACTCCACCGCCAGGTGAGCAGATCCGCCGGAATCTCTTTTTCTCGGGACACTCTCCTCTCTTTTTATATTTCATTCTCTGTCTCCCTTTTCCCCTGCTCCGTGATCGATCAGCGTGAATAATTGCCCGGCTTCGAGCTCGAGTGCCCTCCGCCACGGCGAAGCTGCAAAAACAACTGGTATATCGGGATGTCCGGCCCTTTAAGGCACGTTGTGCTTTTTCAGCGCCTCCTTTCCTCTCATAATCTTGCTGCTCCGGATTCTCCACCACACAGTCCTACTCGAGACTTTGCTTTTTCAACTTTTCGCTCAAACTGCATTTCCCTTCAAAATATCCCTCCGAGTTTTTCAATTCAAGGCAGCCCTTCGCCTCATTTTTCCCTCAATATTCAGATATTATTTACATATTATTCTTTCTCTAGATATTTATTTATAAGAGTACAATTTTCAACATTAAATATTTCGATTTCTATTAAGTGGTGAAGCTCCTCAAAACTTTGCATACGTTTTTATGTAACATCGAAGAAGCTTCATTTAGTTTTTCAAAAAAATCGGTCGCTCAATTTTTTCGCAATTTTGTTTATTATATAACAAATACATATTAGCTCGAACGATCATGAATTTAAAGTATGTTGTCCTCTAGTCAATTCGTAACAACTTTTTCTAATCAACTTAGGCTCGCAAACCGTTTCGTATGTAAGAAAAAGTGAAGAAAAAAAATCAGAATTGATCGGCGCCATACAACGTCCTTGAAAAAAAAGGTCGAAAAAAATCAGACTTTCTGGTCAATTCATCGAGGAAAGTGGGTAATAGATAATTCAGTATTTCTCAGTGAAAAGACTGGCTCGAATCTGCTTGGTTGAACTGCCCCTCGCAACCCTGAAGGCGAAGAGGGTTGAGCAATAAATATAACTACCGTAATAAATGAAGCCAAGAATAGTCTTAGCAGTCTCACGAGAAAACCATAAGCTGAGACGTGACTTTTGAACGATCCTCTATGTTTGTGTACATAAAGGGTTTTATATTTATAGAACGAGCGAAGGAGAGGAGGGGCAAAAAGGGTAAAGTGCGTGAATGCGTGCTTTACGGAAACTCCAGCAAAGAGAATGAAGCATAAAGAAGAAAAGAGAGGGAGAGGAGGCAGAAAGAAGAGAAAAAAGATAAGGATAACTGTCGAGATATTCGCCCACGCGTATATTTCTCCCTTTTTCTTTCACCATCTCCGTCGGAATCTTTTCTTTTATTTTTTTGCTTTTTTTTTTCCTCAGCAATTTTAGTCGAAGTTCCATTGTGCGAGAGAACCGATCGGAGCCTCTCATTCCGAGAGTTTCTCGCGGTATCGAAGTAAGCGATCGGGAGAATCGCGAGCCTCTTATAAAACCATCTACACCATATATGTATATATGCTTTTATTTATTCACATCTATGTATATAGATTCATATAAATATCTATGGGAAACATAACGATACCGCGAGGAGAAAAGGACCCAAGTTTCGCGTGGGCGATTAAACCACCGATTGCTGACTACCATTCACCTCAATATGTATATCTCCACCAATGTATTCGAATATACACAAGAAACTGCACTTTGTACATATTTCCCGTAACTCCAGCTATGGCAAAGCCACTTTTTATAAATTTCCTCCTAAGAGATAAGTTCCAATTCGAAATACGTACACAATACCCCACCATTCTTTCACTTCAATTCCGAATATCTCGCTATTCCATTTTTCATAAATCACGAGAGATTTTCGGTTGACATCCATAAACGACTATTTCGTTTCACGAGAGAAAGTTATTAAGGACATTGCATGCTGAATTTTCTATCGATAGAATTTCTCAAAATTCGAAATTATTAAAAATTAAAAGTTGCGCAATTTTCCACATTTAATATTTCGATTTCTGAATGGTGAAGCTTCTTAAAACTTTGCCTACACTTTTCTGTAACATCGAAGAAGCTTCATTAATTTTTTCACAAAAATCGGTCTTAAAATTATGTCGAAATTTTGTTTATTACGAAAAAAAATTCATATTAGCTCGGCCGATCTTGAATTAAGAGTATGGTGTTCTTTAGTCAATTAGTAACAACTTCTTTCCATGAACGTAGGCTCGCAAATCATTTTATATGTGAAAAAAACTGAAAAAAAAAATTTAGAATTGGCCGTCGCCATTCGAGGTCCTTAAATCAAACGGATGTAATTATCGATGCATAATTGTTGGAAGAAATATCGTCGAAATAATTGACAGGGCGATGACAGGAGGTTTCGTTAAAAATGAGCGAGTCATTGAGAGTGGGAATGAATTAGGCAATTCGTAAGAGAGGGATAGAGAGAGAGAAAGAACAAGAGGAGGACAGAATCGTAATTCGAGGTAAAACGTTGACACACGTTCCATCAAAGAAACTTTTAACGCCCACGTGTTAATTGAATGAATAATATTGTACGTGGCCACCCGTAGAGATCTCATCTCCACCATTGAGAGAAAAAAAGCTAAACACGTGCATTTTGAAATATATACACAAAGATATTCATACGGCTCGAATAGTACGCGGATGTATCTGTCAAATATAGTACCTGACGATCCCGTGCTGACAGCCTTACGAGCCACTCGCACGTGCTTCGTATTTCGGAAACATTTATTTTGGAATATCGAAAAAAAAAAAAAAAATTCACTCGAACAAAATTTCGCTTTTCCTCAAGATTTTGAATCTGCAAAAAAAAAATTCGGAAAATTCAAATTTTTAGGAAAAAAAAAATGTACGGAATCGACTGTTCTCATTGGCCATTAATTATCGCTCATTGAAAAAAAAACCACAAATTCATTAACACAGACAAATAAATAAAGGAAGGAGGCAGCTCATGGTCATTTTTTCGATAACTCTTTCGATTAGAGGATCGCGATGAGGCAAGCCTGTTAATTAAACTTTTCTTGGGAGAATGGTGGGGAGAAAAAAGTCTGACACAACCAGGATGGTTATTATAAGCCACCTACGCGTTCAAACGGCCGCGCCTATCTCGTACAACGGCCTATATATTATTAGGCCGAGCTCAAGGCAGCGCACCATTGAGCGCGTTGGGTATAAAACTAAAATCTATAAATATAAATATCCACAAGAATAATACCGATTAAATAAATATGCAAAAATGTAGAAAGAGAAAATCGCTGATTTCTAATTACAAAACGTGTGTAATTAATGCTAATAAATCTTCTTAGGGCTGGAAAAGGGATTGGATGAGATTTCGACATTGAATAACGTTCCCCCATAATCGAGGATTCGATCGACTAAATAACCCAACGTTAAGTCGTAAAAAAAGTCATTTTTTATCACGAAATCCTAGAGCTCCTCTCCACCTCGTCCAGAGAGACTTTTCGACCATATCGTTGCGTAAAAACCATCAAAAATAAATGGGCGATTGATTTAAGGAGGTCGGCTACTTACGACAATCCGATAAGAATTTAATAGAATTTTTTGATAATATTCTTTAGCATCAAATACGATGAGAAATTTTTTTTCTATTTTTCGTCTACATAGCTGTCGAATAATTTGTGTTTGCAATATGCAAAAAATATTTCTATATATATATCTGAATCCTAGTAAAGTTTGGTGTTCAATTACGCGAAAACTGAGTAAAAGAAAAATCTTAAAAAATGTGTATAATAATATTTAATACTAAAAAGTATGCTCGCCAGATTTCACGAAATTCTAATACCTTCGAATGTTCCTATGCATTTAACATGGCAACATTGTTGTGTGTAGCCACGCTCCTTAATTTTTGATAAGCTTAAAAAGCGTCAATTATGTTGGTATTTGTGTTTGTTCGTTAAGGTTAAGACCGAATAACCTTTTATAATGGGCCAGGACACTGCTGGTTTGTACTTGAGTTTCGAGAGAATGGAGCACCAATTTAAAATCCTGAGCAAACAATTTTTTTCCTTGCTATCTTATCGCTCTTTTGGCGCGGGCTAAGCCGCAGGGGTTACCTTCAAACAAATGGGACAATAACAATGATAGTGGAAAGATAGACAGAGAGCGAAAGAGAGAAAGGTCCAGTTATCCCATGGTTTATTGGCTGTTTCTCTTACGGTTGCGAGAAGACGAAGAAACAAAAAAAAGAAGCACGAAAAAACCTCGTATATTCACGATGACAAGTTGGCTCGGGGTCACGGAGGTTCAGAGGAACGTCCGACGCGACTGGTGGGGCCTAACGGAATTTTGAATTGCGTAGTAGCAATAACGGACATGCTCGAGAGAAGAAGAAAAAAAAAGCAGCGCGGGAGGGGCCGATAAGGCGGGGGGGGGGGGGGAGGAGCGTTTGTGAAATCCCGATTATTAGTCGCGTCTCTCATTAATCAGCGTTTCGTCCCCTTTCGTACTGGGAGATTGAGAATAATCCCCCTTTAATTCTGGGATTAACTTTGCCCGCGAGTCACCGGCAAACAAACGAGAAACGGAAGAGAATTTTTTTTTATTTTAGTTTTTTTTTTTTTAGATATTTTGGATGCGGGCTCGACGGCTAAAAGAAAATCAGAAAACGGTGGCAAATAAATGATGATCGCACTCCATCATTCAGCCTTTTTCTTTGAACTTCCAATCACGGCCCAAGCCGTAATGCTCGATTGTATTAATGAGCCGTAATTAATCGACTCCCAGGGACAGATGCACTTGAGGCTGATGATTATCGTCCTTTTGAGGGCTGACAAGAAAAATTCCTCTGATTATTGTTTTCATGAGGACAGGAGTGCAAGAGGAATTATAGCGGAGAAGCTTAGTCAGCGGCCATTTTGCGAAGATCCGATAAAGCGCCATTTCGTGTATATCGCTCTCGTAATCGTCGCGCTTCTAATCCACCGAAAATCCATCACATTTGTGCACAGATAATTCGATTGGCCGATTTATCTTTTTCCATCTCTCTCCTTCCTCGAGGACCTTCTCGCGCGATTCGTAAATAATCCCTTCGATTTCCTCCCTTCAACGAAACCTGGAACTGCTGTCTTCGTCGTTGTCGCGACGACGACAAAGATGATATAGTATACGCCATGAGGAATCCGAAATAAATCCGTTGAGCCGGGCTTGAAGATCGATGCGAAGAGTTTTGTGAAAAGGCACGAGGGTCTGGAAGATACAGTGCGAAAGGGAGACGACGAGATGCAAGCGGAGAAACCTAGCAGGAGAGAAGGAGCAAGAGAGAAAGAGGACGGCGGTGGAAAATGCGTAAGACGATAGTGCGGAAAGAAAAAGGGCTCCGACGAGCCTACAGTGCGAGTGTAACCGGTAGAGAGTAGAAAAAAACATGGACCGAGATCGAGAGGATGGGAAAGACGCCGACTGCGTGAGAGGGTGTCCTGAATTTGGCAGGTCGCGGATATTGGACCGAGTCGTATATAAGGGCTACGCGGGAGGGTGTCCTAACGGAGGGAGACTCGGGCTGGCTTGTTCGTCGCTAGGGACGTCACATTTCTGCCTGAACGAGGGTGCCCAACTTCCAAGAAATCCTTTTTCGCCGACAAGTTGCCTCTGAGCTAAGCATTTATCCCCGATTGAGCACCACGGATCATTTCACTTCGATCTATCCAGCTCTGTCTCATCATCCTTCTCTCTCGTGTCCATCCCCAGCCGCTTTACGGTCCACTCGACATCATAAACCCCTGGGATCTATTATGAGCACCGAAAAAAATCACCGATTGCCTTTCACTGCTTTTAGATTTGCACACGATTTTCCCAGCCAAATTCTCGAACGAAAAGTTCTGAGTCATTTTTTTCTACGATCTATCGTTCACGAGATATTAACAGAAATACGCGGATAGGCTGGAGCGTTGGCGTCTCGTGCTAGCCACTCCCACTTTTGTGCGCCGGCCCACCGGATTGGCTGCTTACTAACTATCCGATATCTCGTTAACGATGTGTTCTCGAAAAAAACGGCCAAAAAATTTTCTCCTCGGAATCAAACGCTCTACTAACCCTCGTAACTTTCGATACGAATTTCCAACATCACTCTATGTGCAGCCTTTATACAACGAGTGTATAACTCACAATCGATAACTGAGCACGTGCCTCTAATGAGAATCGCAGCAACGTACGGAACTCGTAATATTGCTACTGGTGTCTTTCGACTCTGTCACCCTCTCGTCTCCACCGTTCGTTAGTTACGTACTTTTGCTACAGTCACCCCTAACACACAGATATAGTTAGATAAAGAGAAACAGAGAGAGAGAGGGAATCGTCCCTGGAGGCTCGTTTTAAAAGAAATTTATTGAACTAATTTAAAACAGAGTGTTGCTAACGCTCTTATTTCATATGCTAATAATATTAAGCGTATACGTAAAAGATAATAAGCTTGAGCTTTGACACGGAGATGAATGAACAAATGGCCTAATCGCAGCATCCCGCTCTTGCAACCAAAGTTCAAGCGTGGTTCAAACTATTGATAATACCGAATTACTAATTAGTACTCGATCAACGTTTTTCGGAACGATTAAAAATATTTAAACAAAAATTACTCGGTGCTTTTGCATATATCATTCGTTTTCGACAAAAAATCGAATTAACGAATACATAATTTCGAAATTACAAACGAAATAATTGGAAATGAATCGAAATTTGTTTAAAAACTTAAAAAACCATAGTTTTTTCACGAAACACGATCTTAAAATTATTTTTTGACCTCAATATGGCGTTTGCATTCTTAGACAGCTAAAGGCTAAAGTCTCAAGGAAAATTGTGAATAAATCGAAATTTTTTCTTAAAAGTTTGAAAACCATAGTTTTTTTTTCAAATGAAAACACCATAAAAAAATTGTTTTTTGAACTGAATATGGCGTTTCCATTTTTATGAGTCTGAAGACAAATGTCTTGAGGTGAATTGCAAATAAATCGAAATTGTTTCATAAAAGTTGAAAAACCATAGTTTTTAATGGGAACACCATAAAAATATTGTTTTTTGACCTCAATATGGCGTTTGCAGTTTTACGAAGCCAAAGGTAAACGTCCTAAGGTAACGAGTAATTATGTTCCATTTTTGGGAGGATAATTTGCAGGAGAAGACAAAGGGGCTGGTATAATGATCGAATGAGTAGGCAGAATGAGCCTCCGATGCAATTAACTACGTTGCCATCGTGGGAGAGAGCAGAATTTATTTTTTAATCATTATTTATCTCTTTTGTTCGATCTATTGTTGTTATTTTCAATAAGACGTCGTGAGGCTTGTTCCCAACGACAGATGGACACACGCCTCCACCAGAAGCAACACAAAACTTCTGACGTTCTTTCCTCTCTTTGCATATACTCGTTTTTTTATTGCCAACTCTATATATCTCATCTCTACACGGTATAATGTTTCAAGGAGCCGCTCTCGGCGGACATATAAAGTTGAACGAGCTCGGGATATACGAGCATGTTATATATACAACCGTATTTACATAGTTGCCTCAAAAAACTACATTTTTTCCCTCGAATCTGACGATTTTCTGTTTTTTCATCACCGGAAATTGTTGAAGTGGGAAATCCGTCATTTGGCGGAATCGGACATGAATTTTTTGAACTTTGTTCACTGTTTTGCGTGACGAAATAATTTTTCGGCCTATTCTATTCAGATGTTTGATTCTATCGTGCAGGCGAATGAAATTTCCATGACTAGCAACGTGCGCGATGAAATGTCAATGACAGGTCGATTTTCCGGAGTCTGGATCGGAAAAAAACGATTGAAATCTCGCTGCAAGTTGCAAAAAGTTGGAAAAGAATGTAAATCACGAAAATTGCAGCGAAAGATTTGATTTTATTCTTTACGAAGCTCTCGGACGAATTTTTTTTTTTTTTATCGAACGGAATTTGCGAGGAAAATTAACGGGGGAAAAAAGGTGATGGGAAAATTTCCAACAAGGTGGAAAAAGTCTTTCTGCTTGATATTATTGTTGCAGAGAACGACAGCTGAGCTCTATTTCAACGATTCTAAAACCGCCACATGGGGCATTTCAGCACGGTCTCTATATTTCTCTGTTATTTTTCTTGCTCTCTTTCTTGCCACATCGTGTATAGATTGCGAGGGCTATAGCTCGAATCCTGCATCGGAGCTTTGCCTCAGGGAGCACGCGATCTTTTATTATGCAGATGTAATATCGGCATCGTGACGTCACTGGGAGAAAGAGGAAGAGAAAAAGCGAGAAGGCTTGAGCGAAAGAGAGAGAGAGAGAGAGAGAGAGAGCGAGAGAGGGAGGCCGAGAGGAAAAAATATATATAGGGTTGTAAAGCTTTCAGGGTGGAAAGTGCGAAAGCACGCGAGGGTTGAGCAAAAAATATAAAACGAATTAAAATGAAATGAAAATCAAGTCTAAATAAAAAAATGCGCGCGTTTTTATGCAGAATTTCCTGTTTTTTTTTTCTCTCTCTATACGTCTTTCACAACCCATCCCACACGATTTAGACGCACTTTCGACGTCTCGAAGTGTCGCGCGATAAAATTCTTCACCGTTCCTCCGAACGAGAGAAAAAATATCATTGTTTATGCAACGTTTATTACTTTATTATTTCCATGGAGTTTATTTTTGAGCTTTATCGGATGTGTCATTAGGAAAATGCCAAAAATATGTTTATGCGTGGGTTTTAAGTTAAACAAAACACTCGATAGAAAATTTCAAGTGCGGACATTTTTCGGAGCAGAGAAATTCATTTTTTTTTGTTTTTTTTTCAATCACTACGAATTTTATTCACGCACTGTTTCCTACGGATTCGCTTTTTGTTTCTCGTTTCGAAAACTTGTAATCGCGTCATACGAGGACTCGATCATATGAAATTCATCATGGATTTTTCTTCAATTTTTTTATTTACGCAGCGAACATCAGTTTTAGTCTCGAAATTATATTTTTAATTTAATATCAATTTGATTTTAATTTTTATTTTTTTTACGCACCTCGACCATCACCGTAGCAATATGTGTACTCGTTGTAATCCATGTTGGGCTTTTTGAGTAATCCTTCGCCTGGTACCAGATCCAAAAGCGCCACAGGATCGCACATTTAACGTAAATGTGATAGACGATCAATTATTGATTATTTTTCTCGTTGTTTTCATTATAAAAACCGAAGTGACGATGTGATTTTTATTTTTTTATGCAACGATTTCCATTCGGGGTCTCGAAAGAATTGTTTTGGAATAAAAAACACGTTCGTTGATCAGTCTATCCCTTTAAGCTCGTCGATTATTTTTTTTTAACTCCGTTTCTCGATCGAATTAAAATTTCGCGATTGAATTAAATGTCGCACAATTTTTTAATTCCTACGCACTTTCCACACGAGATTGCACCTTAATTCGATAAAACTTCACACTTTGTTCGTGCGCCGGAAAGAAATTGAATTTTTTTTTAATTTCATGCTCGAATTAAATTGAACAATTATTATCATATTCCACGTTGAGTTTCGTCGTTGATAATGTTAAACTTTTGCTCGCATTTAAATCAGCCAAGAAAGCCCCCAAGAAAGCAGCAGATTCATAAAACGCCGTTTCATTTATTTCGGAATTTAAAATCCTCAATTAAAATAAATCCTACCCCAGAGAATTATGCACTTACGATGATTGGGGTATCCAGAATCGGTCAGTATATCCGGCGGAAGCATGGGCTCTCATGGACCACGAATAACAACGATAACAACAACAAATATCACTCGTTCTCTTTCCTCAGCGATTTCACCTCACAAAAACCTATTTTTCCTTCACTTGAGAACTAAAAACGAAATTCCCACTCGGAAATAAAAGTTGCGAAGAGAATAATTATTTTTTTTTTATTCCCGAGAAATTCGTTGACTAAAAAATTTCGCTATTCACTCCGAAATAAATTTTCGATTTTGAACGACCCTCAGAAATGATCGAAAACGAAAAATAAGACGAAAAAATAAACATAAACAAAAAATTGTAAGAAATGAGAAAAAAAACGAGAAGAAATAGTCAATTCGTGCTCGTGCCTTCCCGATTCGAAGGGACGATCCGCACGGTTGCGCGGTCGACGGTAGACTGAGCATCTAGCAGCGCAAACCATTCCTTGGCATACTGTAATCAATGCACCATCCTCAGATTCTGCTGCCCCCTGACGGACGCTCTCGCATCTTTCAAAAAGTATGGGATCCCCAATGTATATATATTGATACTTTCTCTCACGTAGTCTCCCTATATCTATATATCCCCATCTTTGTGAGAGCAATACATAGATATATACATGCAAGTAGGATGATGCGTGAAAGACGAGGGTGAGAGTGTTCGCCGGCTGGTTTTTTAAGCGAGGGTGTAGAGAGTAAGAGAGAGAGAGAGAGAGAGAGAGAGAGAGAGAGAGAGAGAGAGAGAAAAAAAAGAATGTGGAAGGAAAGGGAGGGGGGAGAGTGAATTCACAGGCACTGCTGGAGCATCGGGAGTCTGTGCTCCGGACTACAGGAGATGAAGAGCATCGGAATGTCTTTCTCGATCTTTTCCATGATTTTCCGTGCGTATTAATTTTGGTCGCACTCAAAAAAAAATAAAAAAATAACGTGATTTTTCGTAAAATCACGGAATTTTGTCTGGAATTTTTTTTTCTTCTCGTGGCTGTAGATTCAACAATACTTTTTGTTTTTTAACTTAAAAAAGACGCATAAACGTATTTTTAGCATTTTCCTCATGAAACTGCGAATAAAGCTCGAAAATAAACGCCATGGAAATAATAAATTAAATGATAAATTATATAAATATAAATAATAACTTTATTATCCCTCCTTGGGGACGGTGAAGAATTTTATCACGCGACACTTCGAGACGTTGAAAGTGCGTCTAAATCGTGTGGACGGGATGAATTTTGTCGAAAAATCATTTTTTTATTTTTCTCGCTGTAATTAGATTCGTCGGTCGCATTGAAACTGGTAGGATATTTCTCATAATCCCTTTTATCGTTGTTCTCATTCGGACTCTAATTGAAACGGTAAAGGTTTAACGAAAACACGTTTAACTAGATCTGTAATTATGCAAAATGCAGAGAGAGAGAGAGAGAGAGAGAGGTATGTGTGAAGACATGAATGTGTTACGCAGGTGTACGGAGCTGCATATATATGCGGGGACATCTGCGTGATTTTAATGTATTCATGAGATATCTCTCAATCCGTGTAGTCGGTCCACCGTAACTTCTTCTTTTCCTTCCAGGCTTTTTAATGCGAATGTCCGGACGAATAAGAAAAGCATCAGCTCGGAGTCTGGCTCTCCGGATTAATGTGCTAGTCCGGGGTGTGTGCTGCAGCTGGTCAGTGGCGATTTTGTCAACGAGAAACAATCGAATGATAAATAATATCGTGAATAAAAATAAAATGATCGTAAAGTATCGGGCGTCGATACTGCGCAAGCTAAATAAATCTTATCCGCGGCTTCATTGTAATTGCATTTTCATCCACTCTGCGTGTCTAATTTTGTGCTTGCGACATTTTTTTCTTGATGTCTTTTATACTCGAATTTTTTCATTTAATTTTTCACCGCGCCATTTTCCTTCGTATAAAAGTAATAAAAATTACGCTGAGCGCTTTTCGCTCTCTCTCTCGGCTCTCCGGCTTCTCTGATGGTCTCGTATTTTTTGCGGGGGCGTAAAGCAGCCACCATCGCTAGATAGAAAAGCAACAGAGACGGAGGGAATAAGATAGAAAGTGTGCGAGAGGGAGGGAGACCGATGAGAAACGAGTTTAGGTTTGAGGGGGCGAGAGGGAATGAGAAAATCCCTCAGGCTTTCCACACCAACTCGTTACATTTATATATATATATATATATATATATATATGTGTATGTTATGTTCACGCGGATGATAGCTTCGTAAATTGCTGCCCTTACGGCAATGGCCCTTGCCGGTAAAGTCGCTCTGTCCATTTTTCCTTTTCCTTCTTTTTCTTCTCAATTCCTTTCCCCCTGTTCGCTGCCCTTTCTTATTCTTTATTTCCTCTCTCTCCCCCTCCCCTCCTTTTTCTTCATCTTTCTCTCTTTCTTAACATCCGAGCATTACGTACGTTACTTTCGTGGCATATTATATGCGCACGCGTGCACGTATGCCAATCTTGCCTCCGGCTTTGAATATATTTTCTTCCCTCTTTGCCACCCCCACACCCCTCGGCCCCTTTGCCACCTCTTCAGGCTTCATTACGGAGTTGGATAAAGACGGAATGATATTCCCTGAATTCTCATAATCTCCCTACGTCGTATTATCTCGAAAATAACATTTACGAGAACATTTTTTTACTTTGAATTATTTTTTGTTGACTATCGAATTTTTTTTGTCACTTTGTGTGTGCGTTTTTTTTCACAACGGTACACGATACCGTACTATGCATTCAAGCGCTTAACCTCATTTGAACAACATCGCCAATTCCTTTGATGCAAAAGATAAATAAATTTCATTTTTACTGATGAAGTTACATTTTTGTCCTTTTTTTTCCTTCCATTCGACAGAAAGTTCTTGCAAAGTCTCCCATGAACGGACTTTGAGGTAAACAGGATATAAAGCTCGAAAATTTTCCCACACCCTTTACATTCAACCGACTCGTGCTCCATACTCATTTTATATTTAAGCTTGCGCGACCATACATTGAATATTCGGTCAGTGTAGGTTACATGGATTATTCTGCTCGTGTTATTTTGCACCTCGGGGGCAAATCGCCCTACGAGCTCTCGCCCCGTAGCTTTTGTCGTCCAGGCAAAGCAGGTCGTCACGATACGTTATAAAATACATATACACATGTATAAAGGCTTATAAATGGACGTGTACAGGGTGACCAGATGGCTCAGCGAATGAGTTTGTCCCGAGGAAAATTCGAGACCACATACTCTTGCATTTTTTCCGAAAAACGAACTAATTTGAAAAATCGTCTTTCCCCTCCAATCTCACTCGTAGATTTGGGAAAAAAAATAAGCCATGGGATGATTTAGGCGAAAATTTAATACGAAAAATGAATTTTTGCATTATTTTTAAAATGCAATTTAAAATAATTGTCTTGTTTCCTCATTTTTCACGTAAATTTAAGGAAAAATAAGCCATCAACGACGTGGCCCAACATTTTTAAAATCCTTCGAAAAATAAATTTTCGCATATTTATTTTTACACAAAATGAAAGGAAAATTGTGTTTTTTCTTTCTTTGAATTTTCATGAAAATTTTGAGAACAATATAGAGCAAAGATACGAGAAAAAAAAAAAATAATCCGACAAAGGGACGAATTTTCGATATTTGTTACGTTTTAAAAGAAAAGAATTTCTTATAAATTTTTGTGATTTGTGACAATTTTGAGGAAAAACTTTGGATTATTTTGGAATACGTAAAAATATGAACTTTCGTGAATAAAAGACACCCTGTACATTCGTACAGACCTAAATTTTCCTACATTTTATATACATAGATATATATTTAAATTGATAGAGTGTAATATGCATATGTATGGGTAAATGCATGCCCATGGTTGTATAACGTTAAGGAGTCGTCGTGCACAGGGTGCTAACCTCGTGGTCACGCAAAAGCGTGAGTCCGAGGTGGTATTAATACAACTCTCCTAGTTCATTTATATACGAAGCTTCATGCCATCGAGCAAACCTTCCTCCAACGCTTTCTCACCCATATAAATACATAAATATATATTTATACCTCTGTGCACAGAGTACGTTTCTGTATTTTTGTGTCGCGTGTATATTTATCTTTCTATGTATGAATTCCAGCAACAAATCGGGCTTTAAATTTCGAGCGTAACGTATGAAACCGCAGGTACGACCCTAAACACTCTTTGAGGGATTAATACTTAATATTTGGTCTTCACTCAGGTCCCTGTGATGTCATCGTTTATTATTTTTTTTGTGAACTTTCACGAGGTGTTGACGAAACTTGCGTAAAGTCCTGTTGGATTTTTTTTTTTTTTCATTTCTTTTTTCATGTGTGAGCTCGCCGGGATCATTGAGGGGGATGTTTACATCCGGATGGGGGATGAAAATCCTTTTTTTTTTGTACTATTCATATTTTTCAATTTTTTTTTCCGAGCACTGGGCCATTCATTAGTTAATTTAAAATGTTTTCGTCAAAACGTTGCGTCGTTTCGACGTCAAACTCCCCGGATCGGGTGCAGCCTCGTAAAATAATTTCTTTCAACACCATATGAAAACGTTGGCGATGATTCAATGCAGACAAATCTCGACAACTCTTTGTTGCTATTTATTATAGTCATGGGAATATCAACAATGAAAATCCGATGCGTTTCTTGCGATCATTGCACCCCGCACCCTCGAGAGGAAGGTGTGTGTCTCGAAATTCATTTCGGTCCGCTTTACAGCATCCTGTGTATTTTGATAGAGAAAAGAAAAAAGAAGCAGGCTGAAAGGTCGCTTTTAAAAGGGCGCCTCGGCGCTGGAAGACGGAACGAGAAGAATCACCATTGACCAAACTCATGAAAGGACCTTCCACCAGCATCCTTGTCGACTCACCCTTTTTTTTCCTCCATTTTTAAATATTTTTATCGAGAATCAGCCTCGGTGATTGATCAGGAAAAATCGTTTTTTTTTTTTCATTTTTATCCTCCGAATGAGTCACCTCAATTTTTTCTCCACAGTCCACAGTATTTCCCCGTGGACTCGCGATATTAATTACATTTTCGTGGCTCGAAGATCCTTCCCGTAGTTGCTAGTTTTTTCGGGATTTTTTAGTCCGCGCTATGGAGCGAGAATTGAGGAGAAAAAAGACGAAGCAATCGTTTTCTTGCAGTGCATAATCTTGTGTACCAGCTCACAAGACATATCTATAGTTAATGTTGCGTATGGGTTAAGGATGAAGCAAGTTCGGCAGACTGGCGCGCCTGCCATCTGGCCGATAGGAGCTCGGCCTTTTTTTTTCCATCACTTTCTTAGCCGCGCAGCCCTTTTCGTCTTTCTCTCGATTCACACACGTACCCAGCGCGAGAGGTAAGCTGAGACGATTTCCAATCTGCGATGAGAAACTTTTTCTTCTCCGCAGCCCTTCGTTTTACTTTCTTTCTATCTCCCGTCCATTCTTTCGAACTCCCAGTCTCCTTCAAAGGAGTTTTTTTTTTTTTTTTTTTTTTTTTTTTTTTTTTTTTTTTTTTTTTTTTTTTTTTTTTTTTTTTTTTCTTACAAATTTCTTGCCTCCTATTTTTTTCGAAAATTTTTTTATGTTATTTATAAAAAAATACAATTTTCATATTTATTTATTCAATTGAAAAGTTTGGATAAAAACAAAATGTTTCTTTTTTATTGGGGGAGGATTTTTTAATTACTAAAAATGTAGCCGCTAGTGAGCTCTCGAGGGAACATGAAATTTTTAGTTTGTTGTCATGGAAAATTCGATATTTCGCGATGAAGTAGTTTTTTCCTTCGCGTAAAAAAGCTGAGGAATATATTCCACGGATTTTTTCCATTTCCCGTGCAAACATTTCAATTATTTTTTTCATCCTATTTCAAAACGCTTTTCCTTTTTCCGCCCACAGACCACCAGCGCAGATATATGTGTGAGCCATTTTTTTTCACGTCACGAAACGTACCAGATTTTCTTGCCGGACGCACGACACTGGATTATACGTCATTTCCTTACTGGATGCACTTCCGGCTCTACGCGGTGGTCGTACTAGATTTTATCTTTCGCGGCTTCTCTTCTCTATCTCGCCTAGCCGGGGGGACAGGTTTTCTCTTTTGAGACTCGGGGTTGAGGCTGGCGCAAGAAATTCAAGGCAAAAACCCCGAGCGAACGAACAGAAAGCAGTCTTACCGCCCTTATCTTTGAATAAGGGAGAGAAACGTTTTTCTCCGTATACATATATTTATATACGATGATAAAAGTAGAGAAGCGCCGCCAGGCCACTTCCGGTATATTCCTTCCAGCTTGCCCCGAGCTTGGGAGCGAGCATTGCGAACGAGCCACGAAAGCAAAGTGTGAGAGAAACGGACAAGTGCAAAGTGCGAGGTAAAAAATTAAATCACAGCAACAAACTGCCAAGGATTTCGAATGAAATCTCTAGAATGTGTCCCGACGACGTAAATATGGAAGAAAAAAATAATTGGAGAAATTACCCGGCCGAGTACACACTGGGTCAATTTGACCCCAAAATTTTTTTTCACGGATTCTGTTGCATTCGATGCCAACGATCGTTTTGGCATAAAAGAACGGACCGAAAAATGCATTTTGACCGAAAACAACCGTTTTAAAAACGCTCCGGGTCAAATCGACCCAATATGCACTCATGGGTATGCTGTCGAAGGACTAATAGTCATAATAATGAGGCAGGCTTCTCTCCTCGATGAATTAATCGGCCGATAATGAATAGAAAGGAAAATTTCGAAGAAAGTCACGATCGATCGAGAGACACGAATAAATATAAATATAAAGGTGAACGTGTGCAGCACGCGACTAAAGAACTCTGCATGACGTCACAAAGATCAAAAACCAACCAAGAGGTAAAAAAACGAATGGAGGGCGTCGGGATGAAAGGGAGAGAGAGAATAAATGTGAGGAAAAAAAGGATCGAAGAAGAAGAAGAAGAACAAAAAATAGAGAGGCACGCTCGGCGAGTAAACTTCATCAAGCCAATGAGTCGTTCTTTCTCTTAGCCACGCGTGAGTAAGCAAATCATGTATGCCACGCGCGCAGCAAGGTGTACCAAGATGGCGTATGTGTGAAGAAGCCTGACACTTTGACATTTCCTGTCGAACCGACAATTCCGTGAATCAGTCACTCGAAATGTTTTTTTTTTTTTTTTTATCCCTCTTCCTCCTCCAGCCTTCTTCCTGCGGGTGTGGGCAATCGAACAATGATTTTCATCAGCCGTTACGTATTTATACATCCCATCGAATAATTTAATTAAATCGTGCCTATTTTCGTTATTTACTCCACGACGCACGACAGGAAATTTGACAAAGAGCGTTTAGTTGCTTACGTGACCGGAATTCTCTGGACAAAAAATTTCCATTTTTTTTCAACAAACTCACCAACTCGCTGAAGCCATAACCAATTTTTATTTATTTTTTTACTACAATTATCAACCACTTTTTTTTAACAAAAAAAGTTCAAACTTTCGTCGAAAACTTTTGATCTCGTTTTTGAAGAGAAAATATTAATGAATCGTGTGAGATCCAGGATTTGAAATTTATAGGACAGCATTAGAGAAACAAAGTGTTTCGTTGTGTTATAAAATTAGTTTCCTCCACGATAATCTCCAATAAATCAGAGCTAACTGCGGAGGCTCGAGATACATTTACTCCTCGAGAGGCACCCGAAAACTGGCCACCTACGAGAGCATTGGAATTTCGATTTTTCCTTCGATCCATGTTGCTGAGAGAAAGAGTGTTTGATCGTGAGATCAGACACCGGCGACTTTATTTTTCGAAGCCTTGAAAAGTCTCCGATGTATTTCGTCGTGTCTCCCAAATTTACGACTTTTTTTTCGTCACGTTGACATTTTATGAGAATAAAATTAAATTGTTATTTATTTTCGAATTAAAAAAAAAAAACAAAACATCAAGTACAACGTGAATTTTTTTTTTTTTTTAACGATATTTTTTCACCTCTTCCCCGATCTTCGTGCACTTTGTTTTCTCACGCCCACCACTTAGCTCCGATCTGGTGTTTTTTTTGTCGGATAAAAGTTGAGGCCGAAAAAATCATTTTTTTCCCGCATTTTATTTCTGTATTGGATTTTGAATCCTCTGGCTGTTATGCAGCCTGGCTCATCGTGAATCAAGAATCAGACTCGCGCTTCGTTTGCAGCATCGAGATCGCCAGAACCGAAAACTCTTGTGTCCACGGGTGGATATGTATGTGCCGGAGAAGGAAAGATCCTTATCGAAGAAACGAGGAGTGCACATCCCCGAGCTAAATTCGACCCTCCCTCCCTCCCTCCCTCGCACACACAATGTAACTGCCTTGGATATATCTCCGAAAGATATATCTTTCGACAAGCTCGCTAACACCTTTCTCTTCGTAAGCTGCGTTTCGTGAACCCGATCCGCGGGCAGAGCACAAAAAGGAGGGAAAAAAGTCACTCGGGTGGTCCCCGATGATCTCACGCTAGTCGATTCTTCCTAAAGTAGTTTTTTCTCAAAAACAAATCTTTTCCTTACTCCAGGATGATGATTAAAAAAAAAAATAAAAAAAAAAGTCGTTACAATGAAATAAATTTTTCGATTTTTCCGTTTCTTCACTTTTCATAATTATTGATGATCAATTTTCATTGAAAAAGTGTTGTTTTCCCTCGGAGTATAAAAAATCGATAATTAAGTCACTCAGGTGGTCCTTGACAATCTCACGTTGGTAGATTTTTCATGAAACAAGTTTTTCTTAGAAAAAAACAAAAACAAAACAAATCATTTCCTTGCTCCATGAAAATTAAAAATACAAAATATTAATTTTTTCGATTATTTTTCAATGTTTCCATTTTTTCTTACTGCATAAAGATAAATATTTGAAAAAACGTTGAAATGGATAACATTTTTAGATTTAAAAAAATGTTCTATTTGTTCACTTCGCGTAATTGTTGTTAATAAATTTTTAATGTAAAAATGTTGTTTTTTGATGAAAATAAAAATAGTCGATGGGGTTTCAGTGAATGGAGTTATTATGGCTGTGTGACGGTATGACGAGGAGAGAGAGAGACAGAGAGAGAAAGAGAGAAAGGGAGAGGCAGAAAGAGCATACGAGTCATGTATTTGGAACAAGGACTGTATGTAGAGAAGGTTCGTGGGCGGGCATATTAGCATAATCGGCTAAGCCGGCTGCTCCCCTTTCATGTACACGAAAAATTCAAAGAACGAGGTAGGAAGAGAGCAGAGGGATAAAAAAAGGAAAATGACAAAATAAGCAAAACGTATAAGCAAGAAAAAGGGAATAAACGAGGGAGAGAAAAACCGAAAGATCGCCGGGAGCAAAAAAATAAGGAGTACAAAGACGAAGGATGGATAGAGAAGGAGAGAGAGAAAGAGAGAACGAGCTCGGAGCAAAAATACGAACTGCACAGGTTGACCGAGGACAATTGAAATTTTTTCCATCTCCCTTTTTTTTATCTCTTCCTTCTTCCGCCTCATTTATCGTCCATTCTTTTAGGAATCGTCGGCCAAATGTTTGTCATTCCACCGCGCAGACCCAGCGGTCGGGAATTTAAAGATGCGTATACACGAAGATGGAGGACTGCGATTCTCGAGAGGAAGTGGATTCGTCTGCCTATATATATATATATATATATATATGTGCATCGGTATAAAGATTAGCATCTCTTGGTGCGACCGTAATTGATGTCCAAGCCGAAACACCCAAAGAACGAGTAATTAACGGAGCGACAGGCTCAGAGAAACGCGAAACAAAGGACAAAGGAAAGGACTGAAGGATGCCCGGGAATAAAACTATCAGGGTTCTTTACTTTTTCATTTAAGGACGTTGTATGCTAAATTTTCTATCGATAGAATTCCTCAAAATTTGCACTACATAAAGAGAATAGTCATATCTAACAGTTCGCGCAATTTTAAGAGATGTGGAAGTTGAGATATTTATTTATAAAAATCACAACTCCCAGTAGTTTCTCATAGGAGCTTGTTTTAAAAGTTTCAATTTTCAACATTAAATATTTCGATTTCTAAATGGTGTAGCCTCTTAAAACTTTGCATACGCTTTTATGCAACATCGAAGAAGCTTCATTTGGTTTTTCAAAAAAATCGGTTGTAAATTTTTTTCGAAAATTTGTTTGTTATATAACAAATACATATTCGCTCGGACGATCTTGAATTCAGAGTATGTTGACCTTCAGTCAATTAGTAACAACTTTTTTGAATGAATTTGGGTTTGCGAACCATTTTGTATGAAAGAAAAACTGAAAACAAAAATTTATAATTGACCATCGCCATACAACGTCCTTAAAAAAAAGAATTTTTGATTAAGCGAAATTTTTTTGTTTTTTTTTTGAAACTTCGTTTACAATTATACGTGAGATATAATTTCATTACATTCCTCGCAGCAGCAGGTAGAAGGAACAAGGGAAAAAAAGGGAGAAGGAAGAGAGAAAAATTCATATGACGGGCGAAATATAATCGTTGGATCGTGTAAGAACGTTATTCGTTTTCATCCATTTCAACGGGATCCCTTTCACTAGGAGGAGGGCAGAAGCAGACAAATACGAATTTTCCTAGCTATTTGGTCCTGGTGAGATGCGACGACACGTACGTCGCGGAAGCTGCGAAAGGTGTCTTGCGCCACAAGGGAGCGATGTAGATGAATTATTATAAGAGCGAGTGAGAGAGAGGGAGAGAGCGAGAGAGAGAGAGAGAGAGAGAGAGAGAGAGAGAGAGAGAGAGAGAGAGAGAGAGAGAGAGAGAGAGAGAGAGAGAGAGAGAGAGAGAGAGCAGCCGCAACTGGCAGTTAGGAAAATTTCGCACGTGAGCCACGTGGCAAAGGCGGAATTATCCGGTCATAAAGTGTGACGTCGCGAAGGAAAGAATTTTTCCACCAAAAATGACCATGAAGGATCTCGTTCATTTTTCTCTGCCATTTATCCGGCATGAGGAGTGTCGCCAAAAAGCAGAAAAAAGAATGAGGCCTGTAAGAGAAATAAATAAAAATTAAGTTGCAATGAAATTTGGGGATCGAATGAAAACTGGAAAAATGGGCATTTGCAACAACCATCCTAGTGAGAGGAGTAGTTTGGTCTAACCGAGACGGCCATTAATCCAATTCCATATACCGAGGTAGCGAGTTATTGTGCGCGTGAGCAGACCGATCGAACGTTATGTACACGAGACGAGGAGGTTGTTGGAGCTCGTGTGGAAGGATGAGGTTGAAAAGGTTGGGGGGGGGGGGGGGGAAGGAAGGGAGAGGGAGGAACGAGTCGTGTATACTCCGGGGTAGCTGATTTAGTACGCTCGTCGAATTCGCAAAACAGCCACATCAAACGAAATCGATGCGCCGGGTTGCGCGGGGCCACAAGGGAATTTTACTCGAATGGACCAGCCAAACAAACGAACCAACGCGAGAGCCAAACAAAAACGTAAAAAACATAAAAATTGTCCGCGTAGCATCGATATAATCACGAGGAGCAAGCACTTTGCAATGTTAAACAAAACAAAAACGGTTTATTGACGGAGAACTCATGGTTGGAGAGCATGGATCTGGTTAGGGCTCGTTGGCCATGCAGGGATTGGGTACGTCGACGATATAGGCCCCTCGGGGCCACTAGAAAAATCGAGGGGGGGTATTGAAAGACGTTTGCAGCTTGAACTGGGGTAACGACAGGTTTGGCTGTTCTAATGAAAATATTTACCGACTTTGAGATAGGGGTCCCCTGGACCCGAGGTTCGTAATCCGGAGCCTGAACAATGTGCAACTTGCAAATCCAGTCAATGGAGTCAAAGTGGATGAATTGCAATGAGCAGCAACAAAAAGAATCTATTAATTTATGTGAGCACGTAACTGTTCTATTTTTTGTGGAATGATAAAGCGCAGGGGAGTTGGTGCTGGATGAAGAAATTTTATTGATCACTAGACTCCCCTGGCAAAGGGTCCAGTTGTCCTGCTCACAGGCGTCCAGGGAATAGAGCATTCGCTGAATAAAAGCTTGCTCGAGTGCCAAGCAAGATGACGGATGGACGTGCTGATCGTTCGTCGGCTGGCGAGGCCTTTCAAGTCTCCGAGAATGGGAGGGAGCCCAGCATAGAAAAGGGAGACATTGGTAGAGAAAAAAGTGGTATTAACCCTCTAACTGTCCCTGGGTGATTATCTAATACGAATACATGACCAGGTTACATAATGTAAGGTACACCCAAAGCATACAACCTACCAGCCTATCCATTTTATGTTCCATCTCTATGGCGGAGTAAACCTAGGACAAACCTTCCGAAATGAATAGACCTTGCTCTAGGGTTAGGGTGATGATCTGATGTTGGGTTATACTCTGCCCGGGCATTATCAATGGATGAAAGGGCGACTGGCTTTTCACCACTCGGATACATTGGCGATCCAGCACCAAACATACCAATATCGTTGCTCGAATGGCTGATACAGACACGAACTGTGATCGAACCCTTTTCAGCATATTCGGAGCTTCAGGAGCTTGCCAATCATTCGGGCAATCATTCATCTCGTTCTACCGGACTCTCAACTCAAGTTTCGAGCCTTTATTATCAATCCTCGAGGCTTAAGTTGACCCAATCGCTGGTCGATGCCAACTGATCCAGTTTCTAGATCCAGAGGCAAAAGCATCCAACTTAAGGAACTGGATCAAGTTCGATGGTAGCACGACATTACATCCCGGAAAATTAAAATTATTTGACCAAAATTTTAAGAAAAAAAAATACTGTCAAAAATATCACGGGTCATAATACTATTGGGTGAAAATATCTCATGCTCAAAATGCCCTTGCTCAATTTGCACCCTCGTGCAAATTTGCACTTCGACTTTTTAAACTTTGTATTTCCTTGATGAATGCGTGAGATTAATCTTGAAGCCATACTTTTTGGGGGTAAAATATCGTGAGTAATCGATTGCAATGATTTTGAAAATTGAAAAATGAAATTTCATTGTCGAAAAGTGGCTGAACTGAAGAATGGAATTTTGAAAAACTGTCACACTTGAAATTTTCGTGGGTGCAAATTTACCACCATGATGGTAGGTTTCCAATCGGAACGGGACGTTGAAGTGGATCTTGAGGTTCCGCGCGGGCTTTTCCAACAGCGATCCTAATTTATTTCTAATCGACTAATTCGGGTGAACCCTTTTGGATATTGAGAGAAATCCAGAGCAGGGCAACAGCAGCGGAGCGGCGACGTCACAGTGGAACGGTAACATAAGGCAAGGTAGCGAGAGGTTTTGGATTGTAAGGGTACGGTGGAAATATAAAAAAAGGAAGGAACCCTTCCAACTATTGGGCGCATTATAACATGTCGCCTCGTGCGGATTGTACAAGAGAAGAGAATATGCGAGTGACACAGAGGGAAAGAGAATAACACGAATGGAGTGAGATGGAGTTCAATCGGGTTCGCCTTTTTCCGGAGGGGCTTTGCTCCTGGCTGGGTGCTGGCAAAACCAAAAGGAGAGGAAGGCACCCGGTGGGTTGAGGGGGGAAAGGGCTGGGCGTACAAATTGCTGGCTGCCACTCAAATTGGCCCGACAACGAACAATCGCTCCTATTACGTCGCATTTGTCGGTTTCCGCGCGCGCTACCCGTGTCTCTTCTCACATTTACTTTTTTCTCTCTCTTTCTCCCTATCTAGTTCCTTCATTGCACTGTCCTTCTTTCTCACCCCTGTTGCTCTGGTCTCGTGTTACGTTTTTACGTACGTGTGCGCCAGCACCGTGACCGCCACGATCTCCCGGTTCTCTATGAGCTTTTCTTCCATGTAACTGTTCCACGCTCCTCCACAAATACACATCCGAGTTACATATCCATATGGATTTTACGAGGGCTTGAGGGGAGGGGGACACACGAATTAGGGGTTGTTTCGGGGTTGCGGAAGTGCCATTGCGACGCCTGATGGCCTTCCCCCTTACCTCCACACTTTATAATCGTTTTCCTCTTGAATTTATTCTGCTATTGTTGATACCGAGCAGGGCTCCTGCATTTAGTTGATGATTTTGTTGGACCCTCATGTGTGGTCTTGTTCGTCACCTGATGCCACGTTCCTGCCGTTTTCTTTCCAGTTATTCCCACATCTACCAACTTCAGATTTTGGCTGATGAGTCATTGTCCGATTAATTCCGATGTCCCCATCACTCGTCATGTGCCATTGACGTTTCCAAATCAGCACTATCTCTCACGATAGCGTTGAATCCCAGGCTCCTCAAATTACGAGTAGTTATTTTTATTCAACCAAAAGAAGCTCTTAATTGCTATTGCTAATGGCTATTTAATCGATTGTTATGGGAACAAGCTGATAAATGAAGAACAACAAATCCGGGAAAGGCTCGGATGACGTGGCTGGTTTCCAGAGGCCTCATGCTCCATCCTCCGCCTCCAATGACATCCATGCCGCTCTTAATGACTGCCTTTTCCATTCAGCTTCGTTGATACGCCTTTGGAACACACCACACGGTCTTTTCGGGGAAAACACTCGTGGAGACTACGACAGGCGAGAAACGATGAGGGTTTCTCTTCACATTTTGTGTCTGCCACTGTTTTTCCTGTTGATCCTCCATGTCTCGATGATGACTGGGAACGAGGGAGTCCTTTTGTAAACAGACCTCCGCTATATCCACTCGTTCGTATATGCCACATGGCAGCGAGTGTTAAAGATAACTACGACCAAGAAACACGCCTTTTTCTTTCCACCTCGTGCATGTCTTTTCCTTACCGCGCGCATTTGCCCGTTAAACTATTTGTTTGTCCAACCACTCGGAACGCGTTGCTCTTACTTTTACATTTTTACATCTTCACCATCGGTGTCCAATGACTCCTGACCTTTTGAAACCCCGGTTCACTACCGCAACCACGGGTTACCCTCCATTTCAAAAATATTTGGAAAAATACAGCTGGTCCCAAGGAAAATGTAATTCTTCACTGAAATGAAAATTTTGTTGGAAAAGATGGATATTTTTTCGAACACGTTCGATTAAACTTTTTAAATCAGTAATTGCAGCGAGAAATTTTGTGGAAAGTTTCTCGGGAAAGTCAATTTTTGTCATTCCAATCGTAAATTTAGCAATAGAAATGGAAAATATTGTCGACATAACGAAAATTGTGACACTATCAAAAAATATTGAGTATTCAACGAAATATCGATTTTTTTTGACGAAATTTCATTTACACTGTTTCGGGAAATTCTCAAAGAGATCACACAACAATGTTGCCGTGTTAAAAGCATAGGACAATTCGAAATGATGAGAATTTGATAAAATTTGGTGACCATATTCTTTAGTATTAAATATGAATATCAATTTTTTTTTAAAGATTTTTTTTCTACATAGTTTTCGAGTTATTGAACACTAGAATTTGTATGCATAAGCATAGGATTGCGATGCATATTGCAAACTTAAATTATTCGACAACTATGTAGACGAAACATAGGAAAAAAATAGTGTCATCGTATTTGATGCTAAAGAATATTATCACGAAACTTAAATAAAATTCTTATGACATTGTCGTATGTAGCCAAGCTCCTTAACCGTTTCATATTAGTTGCTTCAAGTTTCGAGCTCATTTTGATTTTTGACAGTTTCCAACATTATTTCAATTAACAGGAAGCCATGCTCCGCAACGAGCATGGCTTCCTGTCACTGGAAGATCAGGATGCTGCGAGTCAAAGAGTAGCAAAGAGGGAAATCTCACAGCTGGACCAGTCAAAATTCCCTTTATAGACTCTGAAGCGTATGTGGAAAGGAAGGGTTTCTCTTTCTCTTTCCAGCTCCAGCAGGAGTTGCGATAATAATAACGTCTTTTAACAGCTCACCGGTTCCGATTTAGCCAGCTTGGATGGACGGGTCCAGGCGGAATGCTTTTACGGCAACATGGCTTGCCACTATACCACTCTAATTATCGAGCTCGCTTGTTCCCCGAGTGCGTACACTGTTGCAACAACGTTGGTACTTTCTTCTCGTACCGCAGAGAGAGAGAAAGACAGAGAGAGCGAGAGAGAGAGAGAGAGAGAGAGAGAGAGAGAGTTGGCAACAAAATCCCAGGACAGAATGGCTGAAGCTTCTGCAGCATCTTCTGGACCTCGATCCACTTGGCGTCTTGTTCGCTCGTATTAGCGTCTCGAGTTCGAGTCTTATCCTTCGTTTGTTCAACGACAAAGCTCAGTCTCGTGGGAATCCCCCAACACTTTGCCATCTTCGTTGGGCTCTTCCTAATCGACCTCGTAACTCCGACTGTGTCATAACCAAACTCATTCCTTCAGAAAAGTCTCCCAATTATTCCACAACTCCCTTCATTCCGTACATTGACCTTTGAAACGACGAAGCTCGAGCATTAACTCGGAGGAGACTTTGGAGAAGAATAAACGAGTATCCATTTGAGTAAAACTTACTATTCCATGTATTTACGTGTCCAACTCTTTGCAGAAGCCAAACTCTCATTACAATTACTTTTGTATCATAATTTTATGGGGAACGATCTTTTGGTGCATTTTCCCCGAGCGACTAATCGTTTCCAAGTGACAAGTTGGCCAAAAAGGGCATACATTTTTTTCCAAGATCTTTATCCTTTTCCCTGGACCAGGACAATCGTCATTGACTTTTGATTCAAGTTTACCAGCCGAAGATTGGGAGCCAAAAAGCCACAAATGTCTTGGAAAATCGAAGGAAAGGTCGAGGGGCTATTGGCTGTCCAGAAATCCAATCGAACGTTATTGGATCCTTATTTCACTGCAGACTCGAACGTTTCTTCTGCTTGGAGAAGGAAAAATCTTCGTATCGTCAGGCAGTTCTTTTACTTATTATATTGACCTTGGGTTTGCACGAGTGCGCCGAAAGTCGAGTACCTTTTCGAGGGCTGTCGCGTCCACCTTCGGAGCCGTCCTCTCCCAGTCTTGTCTTTTATTTCGAAACACACATATCGTCTCGCGTCCTTCCCTTTTCTGGCCGCACTATTCGATCAGCCACTCTGACGTTTCGCTCTATTTATTGACCGACCCTCTTGGCTCTTTGCTTCCAGACTATTTTTGTTTGCTTCCGTCTCCATCTCGTGCTTCCATTCGTGAGGTGATTGATCCCTAGTTTTTTAACCCTTCGAGTATACACTGGGTCATTTTGACCCCCACGGTTTTTTGTTACCAATTCCTTGGCCTTTAACGGCAAAGTGCTGTCCGGCACTTATTTCTCGTTTTCAAAAGAAAAAAAAAATTCCAGGCCATAAAAATTGAAAATTACTCCAAAAAATGTCTCGGGTCAGATTGACCCAATATATGAACTTATACTCGACAAAATAAAATCAGTAATAAATTGACAATCGAACGAGGTGGAAAAAAATGTCAAGGCAAAAGGCTCAAAGGTATATTCGGTATTGACGAGTACAAAGACTCTTCCGCGAAGCTTTGACGGTCCTTTCAAGCAGACAAAGTCGAATGAGGGCTCCCACAAGTACAATAGAGTAGAATAGCGTAATTATATCACAAGGTGAATATCTCGTCTCGTCTATACTTTACGTGGATGTTTTCTCATGGCTCGAGATGACGATGAAGAAGGATCTTCAATGCAGCTAAATTCGAGGGAGTAAATGTAAAGAAGAAAGGAAATGCGTAGGGCCAAGAGAGCAGCCAATTGATAAGCCAAGGAAGCAACTTTGCAGAAATAAGCGAAGGCTTTTTCCTTCCCTATCTTTCTGCCTCTTTCTCTCATCGGGGATCGTCGAAACGTTCGATTATTCTCTAGAGACTTCAAACGATATACCCGCCCGAGCATAGGCAAAGCGAACAAGCCGGAGGAGCAAGAACGACCGAGAACTCGTTATAAAGTCCCTTCCTCATATCCTACCTCTTTCTTTTCTTCTTTTCGCCTCTTGCGAAAATTTCAATTTCAACATTTTCCAACAGCTCCTCTTCGTTTATTAATATTTATCCTGATAAACGCACCACCACCAATTTACAGTAAAAATTTAATATTATTCAAATCTTAATTATTATTAATTATTAATAATAAATATTATTAATTTATTATAAAAATCTCGAGTCCTCGAACTTGAAAAAAAGAATCGTAAGAAAATAAATAAATGCCGACCTTATCGATCACTGACTCGAAACATCATCGTCAAATTCGTGATTCCGCTCCATATAAGAAAACCAATTTAACGAATAAACGTTGATCCAGGCGTAACCAAACGAAACTGTCACTTGTGACAATAATTGTCATGACAGCACGAACAAGTAGATGGATTTTTTTTCCTATCAAAATATCGTGGAAAAAAGCAGGAGAGAGAGAGAGAGAGAGGGAGACTCGAAAGAATTTAGAGGCGTCTTCTAATTGCTTGGAAGCCTGTCAAGCAGTGAGGCATGGTTGATATCACCTCGCTGTTGGAGGGCTCCAGAACCACATGATTGATGGATCTTAAAATATATATCTATGTATACAAACACATTGTAATTTAAACTACGAATTCTCAAGGACACGTGTAGCATTTAAAAATAAATAAATATATATTTATAATTGAAAAGAATCGTGCATCACGTATCGACAAATAGAAATAAAAAAGAACAGAAAAAAATTGTACTCTGAATCGAAAAAAAATTTTGACCGTTTTCAATTTATTTTTTTTTCAAATTTTCGTGCTCTACGTATTCACAGCTGAATGGTGAAGAGAAAAAAGGAATAAGAACATCAGTATGCGTCACGTATTGACAATAAAAATACAAATATTACGAAAATTAAAAAAACTGTTGATCATTTTGAATTTTATTTTTCTTTCTCAATCTATCCGTGCCCTAGAAATCCACAGCTGAGTAGTGAAGGAAAAAAAGGAAGGAAATTAACATGCGGACTGGAGATGTATCAGTTCTACGAGCTGGATCAACAATACAAAGTCACAAAGTTTCACTCCCTCTATCACGAAATGATCCGTGTATTATAATAAGTATTTTTGAGGCATGAATTAATCTACATAATAATTGAGTTCACGGACCCCTGGATCTATGTTGAAAATAATACAGACTCGTATCTCTCTCCAAGAAGCACACGAGAGTAGAATTATCGAAAAGAAGACGAAACAGCTTGTGCGCTCGAGGCTCTTAGAAATTGTGAGCATTTTTTTTTTAAACTCAGGATTAAGGATTATTGATGGAAATCCAATTATCATGGAGAAGAATATGTTGGCTTTGCTGTCAAAAATTTTCTTTCAAATTGTTTTCATAAGTGATTCTTTTTCTTCCTTTCAATTTATTACAATGAGCTCCAATACTTTGGTTCATAAATATTTATTGTTTTGATGTTACGTAACGATGTTCGGATTTTTTGAGAGAAAATTTGAACGATCTTTTGGAGAATTGTTTATTTTACGGTAGGGATTGCTTTTTCAAATTGCAGTTGAAAAATTACGTTCCGAAATGGAAAATTTTGCTTCTCCATAGAGAAAGCTATATGATGGTGGAATTTGTTTTTCCAGATATCAATGTCAATGTTCTTAAAATGTCCAAAAACATGAAAAAATAATTTCTAACAATTTTTTTAATTTTATTAATAGAGTATCATAATAGGAAGGTTGGTATTGAATTTGGAGAATATTGATCGAACGGTTTAAGCTTTATGATCTTTCGAATTTGACGAAAATCTGAGATTTTTGAAAAATTGTCGAACCGCATTAATTTCTGCAAATATTGTAAAATATTGTGTATAAGTTTTTGCTTCCTCTTTACTTTCTATTCTGAAAGTCTGTTATCCAGGTGTGCCGAGCCTCAAAAAATAATTATTCGAGTTGTTATTGGTAGTGAGCATTGTACATTTATTTATCTGCATTCCAAACAATTGGGAACGTGACATTTCTGGCTGGCATATTGTGTGTCCATCTGGATGCAACTGAATCTATAAAAGATCGAAGAAAATAAAAAGGAACGTGAGGAGAAGTCGTCTCGTCACGTTTCCAGCTCGAAATTTCACTCTGTGTTGCGTGTATTTTTTTTTGCTGTTCGCTTTTGTACACATCTGTTTGAGAGCGCGCGAAAAGATGGTACGAGATTTCGTGTCGATTGTTCCCGATCACGTTTGGCTCGTCCACGAGAGAATCTCGAAACATCCCTCCGTAAACCGTGACTCTCTTTGACGAGGCTCCGTGTCCGATATTTTCGTTGCTGTAAACTCCAAAATTGGAGGTTTTTTTTTTTCCTTTCAGTCTCGAAGTGTGTCCGGAGCGGCTCTTTATTAGACTTGGACGCCTTGAGGGCACGTGGTCCGCAAACCTCGATGACCATGTGTGTCTTCCTCTTTTCTCTCTCCTTCTTCCTACCTCCTTGTTTTCCACTCTTTCTTTCGCCATCTCTCATTCCAGATTGCTACGGAACAGTATCCCGTGGAGTCTTATTTTATTCAGGAATGCGCGAGCCCCCTAAACGCTTGAATAAATTCAAATTCCGACTAATACATTTTTTTTCGTTCACTTTTGCCAAAATTATTTTACGTAACTATTGTTCCAGCTTCCGAAAACATTTTTCGCAGAATTTCAATTTAAAATGCAAAAAACAGTGACATGGAGGAGGCAGATATTTTTTTTAACGTGGATTCCTATAATTGTTTTCCAACATATTCATCCTTCCAGCGCATTTGGATCAAATGGATTTTATTAAGGAATGCGGCAGCTCCATTAAGGCTTGAAAACATTTGAATTCCGACCAAAACATTTTTTTTCTTTTATTGTTGTTGAAATTATTTTACGTAATCATAGTTGCAGGTTCCGAAAATATTTTGCGCAGAATTTCAATCTGAAATGCAAAAAATTGTGACACGGAGGGATCAGATTTTGTTTTTTGTTGTTGTTAAACGTGGATTTCTATCGGTTTTCCAACATTTTTATCCTTCCAGGGTATTTGGATCAAGTGCATGGTCAGCTTAGCGAGGAGGATGGGGATCCAAGTTCGTAATAAACGAACGTCAGGGCGTTCGGTGACCGCACACGGAACAACGCCGTCTCTTGAAAATGCCTGGGGCTCTTATGGTTCGAGTCGAGAGCAGAAAGAGAGAATGAGAGAGAGAGAGGGAAAGAGAGAAAAAGAGTCATTTAAAGAAACGACTCCGAAGGTCGGTGTCTGGTGCACACGTTTTGAGTAGAAATTGCTATGGTGAGAGAGGAAGAGAGGTCATCGAGACAAAACCACCCAGGATGGGACGTAGGATGGTCATGCTCGACACCCTGTGGTTGTGGCGACACTCTGTTCGACCACCGGGACAGAAATTTATCTACAAATTGACAACTGCTCAATTTTAATAAAAAATCCATTCAAAAACCGAATAAAAAAACAAATAATCGGACACGATTCGATATTTGAAACAGTAAAAATAATTAATATTCCCCATAAGTAATTTAATCCATGAGGAATTCATGGGACGTGCCACCGAATTGACCATTGCTTAATTTTACTAAAAAATTATATTAAAAATCGAATAAAAAAAATATTCGGACTCGATTCGACAATCGAAACAGGAAAAAAAATTCAGATTCCCCATAAATGATCAACTTCATGGGGACGTGCCACCGAATCGACCACTGCTTAATTTTACTAAAAAATTATATTAAAAATCGAATAAAAAAAATATTCGGAATCGATTCGATAATTGAAAAAGAAAAAAAAATTCAGATTCCCCATAAATGATTAAATTCATGGAGAATTCATGGGACGTGCCACCGAATCGACCACTGCTTAATTTGAATAAAAAATTATGTCAAAAATCGAATAAAAAAAATATTCGGACTCGATTCGATAATTGCAACAGGAAAAAAATTCAGATTCCCCGTAAATAATTGAATCCATGGGGAGTTCATAGGACTTGCCACTGAATTGACGTAATCGATGCTTAACAGTGATAAAGTTGGTCTCGATCTATCGAGGCCTGATGGTCGTAAAATTTCTGTGGGCTATCCGCAGAAACACAATTTTCAATGTTCCCATAAAACGAGGTTATACCTGCGGAAAGCCTTCGGCAGGCCTTTCAAGAGCTTTGTTCGCTGCGGTTGTGAATTTGCATCTACAGACCAAAAACATTGCCTGTCGGGGGTCGTTTCTCCTGAGGACAGTCAAGTTTCTATAACTAAAGGCTCCGAGGCGATTTACAGGCAGATATATCGACAGAAGTCGAGAAAAAGGCGGTTGAGGGAAGAGACAGGAAAAGAAAAAGGACCGGCGCCTACTGAGGAACGTCGTGAGCCACTTAGCCGACATCGCCAGACCCCCGGCTGGGTGGCCATTTTTTTGCTCCACTCTTTATGAAGGATCGTCGTCGAAGAAACACGTTTAGGTCGCCTTTTTCCTTCTCTCTCGTTCGACAAACACCTAACGGACCTTTTACCCAACCTACTCAATGTTTTTTTTCTTTCAAATGGGAATTATACGCATTATAGAAAATTCACCACACACAGCCTCTCACTGACCCATCGAGATGCACGTATCTATACGCTTTTCTCTCTATGGACCCCCGGGGCACTTTTGTTTACTTTTCCAAGATCCTAATTTCGTCAGGGCCAAACAATTAGCCACTGTTGGCTACCCAGACCGCCTTTTCCACGCGGTACTCTTTTGCCAAAGCGATTGATACCTCCAAAGATACGAAACTCACTTTCCTACTGAATTTTCAAACAAAAATTTCATTTTTTCCAAAGAAATTCCTATTTTTCGAGTTCCCTATGTCAATAACTCGCGGAAGCTCCGACTCATTTTCCGGACTCGTGTTTATCACCGTTCCGGCCAATTGGAAAAGTAAGCAGCCTCCTTCCTTCCCAGTGAGTACACTCGGCCCCGCACAACTTTTCCTATTTGTCCATCTCGAGTTACCGACTTTACCAAACTTTTTGTCACGGTCCATTAATTATTTGAATATAAAGCCAAGATTCTTTCCGAGTTTCCGGAGACGTTGCGCGTACGGTAAATATTTCGAAAATCTCTTGTTTCCCAACGTCTGGACCGCCTGCCTTAACCGAGACTAGTGAATTTTTTTTTGCACTGATCAGGCTGCATTTTTTTTGATAAAATTGTTTTATTTACGGGGCGCGAACGGTTATGAGGAAAAAAAAAAAAAAATTGTCAATTTACAGATCGGAGCAGCAGAGACGGATATGTTTCGATGTTTTTTTTACAAAAAATCCACATATTTTCATGGATTCGTGAAGAAATTAGGTATCTGCAGTATTAATGCCTCGTTAAGGACCTTGTATCGCGATGATCAATTATAAATTATTCTTTTCCGATTTTTTCATACACGAATTGGTTTGCGAGCCTAAGTTCATTGAAATAAGTTGTTACAAATTGACTAAAGAACAACATACTCGAAATCCAAGAACTTCCGAGCTAATATGTATTTATTACATAGTAAACAAAATTTTGAATAAATTTTATGACCGATTTTTTTGAAAAACTGAATGAAGCTTCTTCCATTTCACATAAAAACGTGGGCAAAGTTTTAATAAGCTTGACAAAGAAGAATAGGGAGGAAAACGTTGGTGCGTCAAGGGCATGAATCGTGAGGAAAAAGAATGACGTTCACCAAAGATATTCACCCTTGTTATCGCATGTTCGTCATGCTCTTTTATTCCTCCCATTTCCCTGGTTCCTTAAGCTTCTAGTTTCGTCATAATTTTTCTATGGATCGTAGACCCAAGCAACAGAACCACCTACGATCCTATCCAAATAGGCTTTTTACATTACAATGCCAGAACTAATTCGACCGTACAGAAAAAAGCGAGTGAGAGAGAGAGAGAGAGAGAGAAAGAAAGATGCGGAGAAAAAAGTTCCCTCACGATCGAACAGAAGGCTTTTGCCCTTTTTTCCTTCAGATAAACATACCAGCTTCAAATTACACTCGACTGTTGGAAAAACAAAGTTATTGTCACGTGGTTACCATTAGACATGACGAGTGCGAACAAAGAAAAGAAAAAGGTGAATAAGACTCTGCCAGCTCAGAATGATTGAGTCTGCTTTGTCGTGCAGTTATGATAATATATTTAACCGGAAACGAATGATGAATTATCCGACCCAACGTTTTCTTTCCTTTTCCAGAGTCTTCCACTCCCAGTTCGTGCCCGAAAAAAATATTTTTTTCTCAAACTTTCACACTTCTCGATATTTCACCGAACGTGTATGTTCGTCAAAAACTATCGATCAAAATTAATTACCTAACTATCGATAGAATTCCTTTAAATTCACTCCACAAAGAAAATAGTCATATCCAATAACTCGCGCAATTTTAAAAAGCTTCACTATGTAAAGTCGAGATATTTATTTTTGAAAATCACAATTTTCAGGATGTTAAAGGTTCCAATTTTCAACATTAAATATTTTCAATTCTAAACGGTGCACCCCCTCAAAACTTTGCATACGCTTTTTTCTAACATTGAAGAAGCTTCATTCAATTTTTCAGAAAAATCGGTCGTGAAATTTATTCGAAATTTTGTTTATTATATAAGAAATACAAATTAATTCGGACGATCATGAATTTAGAGTCTGTCGTTCTTTAGTCAATTAGTAACAACTTTTTTTCATAAACTTAGGCTCGCAAGCCATTTCGTATGTAAGAAAAACTAAAAACAAAAATGTATAATTGTCTTTTGCCATACGACGTCTCCAAAAAAGATCGATAGCTACCAATATTTTGCTCCTCTACGATTTATTTATTTCCTCGAAAAAAAAGCGAAACTTTCAATAAACAAAATGGTCAGAAAACGTTAAGTTGCCCTGAGGCATTAATAATAAAATAAATCTGGAAAAAAACATTCAAGGTCGGAAGCTGAGCCTCTCTATAAATATAAAAAAACAACAGGCAGTTCCGATCGAAGAGTTGAGCGTGCTCACAGGTATTAAATTCGGAAAGACGAACAGATGCCCCAAGGAAAAGGGTACACAACAATATAAGAGGGGCAAGATTCTCACAGCAGGTTGTTTGCCGAGGTCCACTCTTTCCTTTCGCGCCCTTCAATCTCTCATACTCTTTCTTCCTTGGTACACGTCCCAGTCATCCTGCAATCTTTTCAACTTTTAGGATCCTCGCCTCATTTCTTTCTCGCCTTCCGTATGTCGTCGTTCAGCGCGCACGCAGTTATCGGGTTACGAATTTGAGGTTAACTTCTATTATTTTTAAAACCTTTCATCTTTTATTCCCATAACCTTATTTTTTTCACCTTTTTTTTTCGGGCACAGATTCTCAGCTGACGCTTGTTTTTACGTTTTTTTTCTCTATCATCGCCGAGTTTGAAATGTTCCAGTCAATTATTACGCAATGATGAGAAATTTTCACACGGAAATGCATTTTCTGCAGATGTTCGTAAGAATTTTTTCAAAATTTCGTACGAAAAAAATTAAAGACTCAAAACTAAATAAATTTAAAAATTCGATTGCAATGATTTTTACAAATATTCAAAATTGTAAAATTTCGACGAATTTCCGTGGAAAATTGGAGGTGAATTTGTACTAACAATAAAAATTGCCAATTTTTTAACATTTTCCCGAAATTTTCAATATCCAAATCGAGAAAATTATCGAAATATTCTTAAACTTAATTTCCTTCAATTTTTTTGACCGAATTTTTAGTTCAGAATGATGATTGATGAAGAGAAACGTTCCGAAAGAATTAAACGATTCAATTTGTCTTAACGAAGGGATGAAAAAAGGTCATCGCATTTGGTTGACGAGGATGACGATAATATTTGACAAACGAGACCGAGAGTTGAACGACTTTTTGTTCAGAAGCTTGTATATACACGTATAATCTCGTAAACTTCCGGCCTGACGAAAAATTCTCAGGCTCTGATGTTCCTAAGACCACGCGGTCGTTAAACGACGAGGGCGGAAATTCCGGCCCGCAGGCTTCCGTCACAAGATTTCTTTGGGAATCGTAAACTTATTTATCGAGCATAAAAATACTGTCTGTATAAACACGTACGTCTTAGACTCACTCGTTAATCCAGAAAAAACAGTCCCGCAAGAAGCTTCATTGGTATAATTGAAGAAGAACAAAAACAAAACGAAAAAATTACGACAACTTTCAAAAAAAAAAAATAAAATAAAATAAAAGTTAATTAATCGTCACCGCCGGGTGGACTCTTAAGAATCCAAAAAATTTCTCCGTACGTACCTGAAACACAAAAAAAGTTCATTTTTGAGAAAAAATGTCTCATTATTTTATTTCATTATTCAATTATTATTATCAATTTATTTTTATTTTCTAATTTTCATTGATTATTTATTTATTCATTAAGTTATATAATGACAATGAAAATGTTCATTTCTAATAAAATTGACATTAAATTATTATTTATTTATTTTTCCCTCATACGAAAATAAAAAAATTTCACAATTTTTTTGTCGAATAATAATTCTTATGGTGTGTCGAGAGTTTTTGCATCACGTGACAAAATCAGCCTTGCATGATGCTCGAATGTGACATGTGTAGCAGTCGAGGGTGACGATTTTAGCACAAGGGGGTTGAATCAAATGGCGCGAAAATATGAGAAGAAGAAGAAGCAGAAAAAAAAGATTGGTGGAACGAAGAGCTCTGGTATGAACTTTAAAAGCTTTCGATTTTTCCGCGCTGAGGCTACCGAGTGCTCCGTCCATGACTTGCAGATCTCGGAGACTGGCAAAAATCTACCCCTATGAGCGACCCCTTTGGATTCCCATTATGTACGGAGCGGAGTATATGTCACCATCAATCTTCGTGCGGGACAAACGTGGCGTATCGCAAGATTTTCGTGACTCTCATAAAGTTGAATCTCAACCCTTAGCAACCCTGACAAACTTGTCAACATATATTAATGAAATTTTTTTTAAATTTCATTAAAAAATCAATTCTTTGCTTTATTTTTCACGAAAAAAAAAAATTGTAAAAATATCAATTTAGCAATTTTTCAATCCACTAAGAAATAATTGCAAGTCCGTGCAAGTTCATTTTCCGCAAATGTTCGTAAGCGATTTTCCAAAATTTCTCCGAGACGAAAAAAATTCTAGATTTAAACCTGAAAAAATAAAAAAATCGAGGCCAATAATTTTTATAAATATTCAAAATTGAACAAATTTTGAAGGATTCCCGTAAAAAATAAAGTAGAACTTGTACCAACGATTCAAATTTGAAAATATTCAACATTTTTCAAAATTGTTCAACATCTAAATCGAGAAAATCATGGAAATATTTTTAAATTTAATTTCCTTCAAATTTTTCGAACGGATTCTTAGTTCTGAATATAACCTGACGATTCAGCAGTGAACAGAAAATTGGGCAGTCTTCCATTTCGTGTCATTTGACTCGGACACAGGGGGCCTAATTTGGCAAATTAGTCGTTAAAGGAGGAAGAGGCTGGGAGGGCAAAGAGTACAAGGAGACACGATAATAGCTGTGAACGTTGGAGCAAGTGCTTGGATGTAAAACGACAAGCAGAAGAAGGGTGGGGGGGAGGTGGAGAGGAATTAATGTCCAGACAATCTTGGGGGACGTTGAGAGTTGTGCTTCACTTCTCTGGCTCATCTCACAAGTCACTTATGTTTCTTAATCGTGTGATGGCTCAATGTCCTATCAGAAGAAAGTATTTTTTCACTTAAGCTGTATCGAATGGGAAAAGAAAAAAAAAAAGATGAAAACGGAGATGATGAATAGAAATTGACAGAAAAAAAAACAAGCGATAAAGATGGAGGAAAAAACAGAAACAGAGATGTTGAATAATCGCCCGAGAGAATGAGAAAAAAAAATGGAGATTGTAGAGAGCTGGGCTACTGTCCCTCGTCGCGTTTCTTTATATCAAGGCGTGGGCGCTCGTCAATGGGAACGAGCCACTATAACTCACGCTCTCTATAAACGCATAAAAGACATTTTGAATATAAAATGGGAAGTCTCAAACTGGAAAGGAATGATAACGTAACTGGCAACCGATAGCAAAGTCCACTGCCATTTTGAATTGACTTTCATTTATCAATGATTACAAAAATCAACATTTTTTTCATTCAGCATCTCCGGAGCGGCTTACAAAAAGGCGCAATCTCTTTGAAGTTTTTTCTATCCATTTTTTTTAAATCCTGTATTCGTAGGCGTACACGCGACGAGGCTGCGGACAAATGTGTGTATGGTTTTTGCATAAATCAAATTTCATTATATTTCGTTACTTTTTCTGATTTTAATATAATCGTTTTTTTTCAGTTCAATTAATTTTTTTAATTTTAATTAAATTAATTTTTTTAATTTAAACTTGATTAAATTTAATTTAATAATTATGTATACATCGGGCAAATTTTGGAAAATATTGGACAAATTTCTTACAGGTCCGAAAAACTTTAGAATTAAAAAAAAAAAAAAAAAAAACTTCGTCACTTTCGATGTCAGAATTCCGATCTTTATAGATCGTAGAAATTTGACTAGCGAAAAAAATGGAATTGAAAGGATAATTGTCGATTATTTTAATTAATCATTAGCCCATCTAATTAGTAGGAATTTTTTTTTTCAATTGTCAAACAATCGGAAAACCGTGACCACCCAAACTCCGAATGAATCATGTTAACCAAGAAGACAAAGGCTCGCTGAAATAGGAAAGAGAAATCAAGAGCATTCGGACAGCTCGGTGTGAATGTTACGATCGAGGATCAACCAGTACTGTGACGTTAAATGTATACGAGAGCTTGTCAATAAGACTCGTTAAACTGGACGTTGGCTTTCGGTCTTGCGTCGAATTAACGTCGATTAGTATTCCCATTAGCCAGACGTTGAACCGCTACCAAGAGGTAACAATATCCATATATATATTTGTATATAGTTATCCGATCGTATTCCATCATTCACCAAAGTGCCAGAAGTGAATACTCGAATTGAAAAAAAAAAAACAAGAATGTTCAGGCTACGAAAATTAGAACTCGATTCAATTATTTTCTTCAGTTGACATGTTCTCATCCATGATTTCGAGTCATTTTTTCCACGAAATTTCCACAGCCTCTGAATAATGATGATAATTTATTTGGACCGATAAAAATTTGATACTTTTTCGATTACAAGACGATGAAGAAGCTGTTTATTCAACAATTGACATTAACAAATTTCATGGGCACTCAGCATCCTCAAGGCGAAATTGTATTTCTCGGAGCAAACTAGTTTTTCTTCCTCTCAAACGTTTCCCAAGTTCTGGACAATTTGTCATCTGTTCAAAGAGCTGTCAGGGGAGAGAGAGAGAGAGAGAGAGAGAGAGAGAGAGAGCGAGAGAGAGAGAGAGAGAGAGAGAGAGAGAGAGAGAGAGAGAGAGAGAGAGAGGGGAGGAAGGAAAAGAAACTCCAAGAGTTATTTGCTTAGGACTGGTTTTTCTCGGCCCTTGTCGTTGGTATACAAAAGCTAATAGGTGGACAGTGCTCCCGAAGAGATCGGCCATTTTTATTTTGTGTGGGTAAAAAAATGGAATAAAGAATCCGAGTGACACGCGCTCGAGAGGGTTTCACGATCGATGGGACGAAAGATGAAGTCTTCTCTGGCGATGCGAAGCATTTGAAAAAAACCGAATCTCTTGCTTTCAATTTGTAAAATTTTCCCTGACAACAATGCGTGCATTTTCGAGAAGAAGAAAAAAAAATTGCAGCATCATGGACATTAGATCCATTTGGGTCGGTATAGTCCCCTTAATCGCTTCGAGGAATGAAAAGAAATCGATGAAGATGAAAAGGGCCACACGTCGTGTGACGTCTCAAAGGGCTCCGAAGACCCAGGTCCCCGCATGTCCGATCGCGATTCTAAATTCTGGATTACCTTTGAGAAAGCAGCCGGTGGGTGATCGCTGACGAAAATTTTTACGATGATCAAAATAAATTTTGACATAAAAGTTGCGACAGCCATTTTCGTTTAATTACAAAAAATGTCGACATCAAATTTTTATTCGACAATAAACTCTCTACAAAGTTACGACAATAAAATTTGAAGAAATTGGATGTTTAGTTGAGGACGCCACCACGAGGTGGCGCCACTCCGAGCGCTGCTCGGCAATCCCAGCGCGTGCCTAACTCTTTCACTTTTTTTTCTGTTTTCTTTTTTTTTATTATTCATTCTCGCAAGATACAGAGGAATTTCGGTTGTAAATACATGGAAAAGGGTCGTATAGTAATTCACGATGACAAAGAAGAGACGATCTGGTCCACTGGTGGCTCGCACGTTTCTTCTTGTAGGATTCTAACCTCCAATACTGTTTCCCCCTCGATACGCGATCCCAGGGACCTTTGGCTCGTCCCTTGGGTCACAAATGGCTCGATCGTAACCCAGGCCAAGTCTTGAAATGAAACTGAAGAGAGTAAGGACGGAGAAAGAGCGAGAGATGGAAGCAGCAGCAGCAGCAGCAGCAGCAGCGAGGAAAAGGCGAAGAGTGAAGAGACGCGTGGAACGACAAGCGTGCGCCTTGTGCTCTCCATTTGCAACGCTCGTTTTCCGTAAATAGCTAATGGCTCGGGTCGTGGCTCCTCTTAGGTGTCGTATTTCTATCCCTATGAAATGTCCCCTCACCCAAACGAACCGACCCACTTCATGAACGTTTTTTCTTTTCGCTTCTCCTTTTTTCACCATTTTCTCCATTTTTTATGGCGCCGCTTTTTAAAGGTACAATTTTTACGGTCTACCATGCTTCCCAAGTTGAAATCAGCTGCTTCCATAAAAATCCACGAATCTCGCCCACTTTCTGGGACCGAAAAAAAATCACGAAACCATTTTTCCATATTTAATCCTCGAACCATTTTTTATTTGTCTTAATTTTTTTCCACCTTTCAAATGGACCAGGAGACAAAGAATATTTTTCGAAATCAATGAATGTCCACATTTAATTCTCAAACCATTTTTGTTTTTCAATTTTTTTATTCTATTTTTTTTTCCTTTCCAATGGACCAGGAGGAATAAAATATTTTTCAAAATGGACTGGATGGGGTTGAAAATATTCGAGGAACGAGTCTCGCGCGCCTACTACCGTCGAACAAAAAAATTAGGAAGCCTTGTGTCCTGGGTTAGTTTTCAAACCATTTTTTATTTTTTCAATTTTTTTTTTCTATTTTTTATTACATTCTTCTAATTTTTTCAATGGACGCGGAGCAAATATTTTGAAAAATCATCTCGATGGGGTTAAAAGTATTCGAGGCCAGATGGATAAGGCTTGGAAATTACGATGAAATCTTGACGAGGATCAAGACCGTTGCAGATGCTCACTAAGTCGAAATGATAAAAAAAGAACTGAAGAATCGTACGAGTCGGAAAAAAGGGCAGAGGGAGGTCGAAAAGGAAGAATGGGATGAAACTAAGCTTCGAAAAAAGGGATAAAAAAAATGATATCGCTTGAGAATATCGCTGGCACAGATTCTACGAGTGATAAGGCGCCAGAGGGAAAGAGAAAAAAAGTTATAGGTCGGGCTAGTGCACTTCTTTCACTGCAGGGTGCAATGCGAATTATTACGAATGGTAGATCACGTGGGTCACGAGCGAGAAAAACGTATGGCCAGCAGAATGGCTGGGTGAGAGAGAGAGAGCATCTCGATATCGAAGGGAGAAAAAAACAAGGCTACGAAAGAAAGAGAGAGAAAAAAAATGGTGCACGAAGAAGAGAACGAAAAAGAGACGACAACTGCGGGACCAGGTGCTCTTATAAAAGGATCAAAGAGATCGAGAGCTCCGATTTAGAATTTCGTGCATTGATTCTGGGCCAACCCTCTCCAGAGTCCAGCAACAACATTTTAACTCGACAATGCCACAAATCAGTTCTCCCCGAGACGTCCCTACAGTACAAAACAAACAAAAAACAACCAAAAGGATTGAATGTATCAAAAAACGAATCCTTAAAAATGTTTATCAAAATTTGATTAATTCCTCCATCAGGAACTCATTTTTCCAAGTTTCTTGAGCAGAGAAAAATTCTCACGAAACTCGAAATTTTCATTGAAAATGCGTAAAGGAATGTATCGAGACGAGGCAAATACACACTGGGTCAAATTGACCCCAAAACTGTTCTGTTACAGAATTTATTGGCATTTGATCGTAACGAATGTTTTGGCACTTCAAGAACGTCTCCACAAAAACAAAAACAAAAACGAAAATTGCATATTTACTGGAATACTACGATTTGAAAAACGCCTTGGGTCAGATTGACCCAATTTGGACTCATAATACGTTTTTTTCCGATCAAAGAAAAATTCTCACGCATCTCCAAATGTTTGTTGGGAATGAATCGATTTAATTCGTGGCCAATAAAAATGAATTAGTTGTCAATTTGTAACGATAAATTTAGTACTCGAATTTCTAAAGATTTTCTATGACGTCAATAAATTTCGTGATATTCCCAGAATCAACGAATTTTCAACGGTTTAATAATAGAGCATGCACGAACCATTTCGAGTGCGACTCATAATAGAAACTGTAACGGTTTTGCTTCGCCGACAGAAATTCGAATTGCCATCCTGGACCGAGACGAAAAACCTCGTCCCCTCAGTCTCGAGTCGCTCATTTGCCCGCATGAGAATAAAAAAAAAAACAGAAATGTCGCACATCTCGGTGCACCGGAAGTCTTTGATTGTATACGATTTTTTCGAGCGGTCGCGCGGTCCCGTAAAAATTTTTTTACTCATTATTTTGAGCAGGGGGAGGACGAAAAAAAAGCAGGACAACTTGGATCTGAATTTCGTAAAATTGAGAGAAAACAGAACCGGAAAATCCAGTTCTATTTTTTTCTATTGGATTCCGATGGATTTTCCATGTCAATAATTTTATGATGAAAATTCACGTGTCAGTCCGTAGTTTGAGAAATTTCCTGAACGTTCATTACAGAGAAGAAAGCCAACGAGCTTTTGTGTGTTTCAGGCTTCGGCCATTTTTCATGTCACCGCGTAATTGTGTCTCTCACTAATTTTCCCACAATTGCGAGGTGAGAAAAAAAAACTATTATTAAATAAAATGAAAAATGGGAGATGAAAAATAAAAGCAGAAAAGAAACTGCGACAAAATCTTGTCAAGAAAACTAAATAACATTATTTTCATTCGTAATACTAATATTTACTCCAGGAAATCGCGGAATCCCTGGACCTAAAACGACGAGGAATAATGAAAAAAAAAAAAAAAAATAGCAAATTAAAACAATCCTTGATATTTCGCTTTCTTATGGAGGAACCTAGGTGACGGTAAATTTTTTTCCACATTTCAATGTCAATGTGCGTGGGTGTTTTATGGCGCTGTCAAATTCGAATGTTTATAACTCGAGAACGGTTTGAGCTACAGAGCTCCCGTTTTGCACAGACGTTAATCTATACAAGTTCTACGTTCTCTGAGAATTATATTGGAATTTCTTCGAAAATAGGAATTGTACAGCATTTTGAAATTTTCCAAAAAAACGGTCGACGCTCTAATTTCCGCAAATTTTCAGATTTATTGCTAATGTTTTTTTTTTCATGGATAGAGTATCGTTATTGAAAGGTTGGTATTGAATTTGGGTAATATCGGTCGAACGGTTTAAATGTTATGATCTTTTGAATTTTACGAAAATGTGAGATTTTTGGAAAAATTTTCCAACCGCATTAATTTCTTCAAATTTTATGAAATATTGTGGATAAGTGTGTCCTTTTTTTTTTATTTCACATCCACAGAGCAGTCTCAATAAAAAAATCCATATAATACGGGATTGAACGATGGACGATAACAAAGTAGTGAGGAAATGGAAGAAAATAGTCAAATGGAGAAGAGGAAGAGAGCCTGGAGGAGCAGGAAGATGGGTAAGATAAAACACGTTATAACGGTTGTCGAGGAGGAGCAAGGTGGGAGTTTTGAATAAGGATCAGGGAGCAGTTCTTGTGACAGACTGGAGGATCTCAACAAAGCAAAAGAGGCGTTGGAATCACGAGAGAACATGCTGTGTACGAGGAGAAGAAACGTTGAAAAGAAGAAAAAGAAGAGACGAAATTACGTGATTTGATCGAAGATCAAAACTCCCAGGAATTTTTTGTTGTTGTGACTGGCGAGTCATCCCAAACATCAAGAAATTAAACTGGAGATTGTAAATACATGCGAGACTCGATGCACGAAATTACGAAGCATTTATCGTCGGAATATATCGACAGTAATGCGAGAAGAGAAAGGGAATGAGTCTGATTTTTTTTTCCATTCATAATCAACGTGTCTGTAAATAATGAGATTCAAGTGCTAATTTCGTGGCTTCAAGCAACGGTGGAGACTGTTTGGTAAGTAATAATCCTGTTAAAACTTTTTTCTCTACACCGATTTATTTTTCACACTTGCTCAAATGAATATCCGGACTCAATTAAGACGCAATTATCAAGCCCAATCACTGTGATGAAATTACCCCTTCGAGGACATACTGGGTCATTTTGACCCCGGGAATCTTCTGTCATCGATTCTTTGGCGTTTTAGTGAAAGAAAAAAAAAAGAAAAATGCATATTTACCGGGATACAACGATTTGAAGAAACGTCCTGGGTCAGATTGACCCAATACGCATTTGTAGGGGTCGCGGACTCAACGGATTAACCAAAACGCGTTAAAAGAATTTTCAACTTTTTTTTTTCTAAATATAGAATCGAAAATATATTTGCTGATAAAAATTTCAATTATAAATTTTGAAGAGCGGAACCACCAGCCGTTAGCCCGTAGAAAAGCCGATCGTAATTATCGATTCGAATGATTTATTTCAGCCATTTCCGTCAAGTCTCATGCCTAATCTGGTTGAACGCAGTTCGAGGCTGCAGGAAAAATGAACTGGGACGTTTTCGATCGGAAAAACGTCTTGGTCGATGTATCGGGTGATTAATCGTGTCCTAATAACCTTTCACACACGATTACATCGAATGGTGAGGAAACTAGAAGGGGTGGACTTGAGATAAGAGCGAGGGGCGTTCTCGTGGGGTATCTCGACGAGATCGTCGTTGAAAATTAAAAAAAGATTCCGATGAATCGGAAGCCGGTCGATACCAGCAGCGAGGTTTAGAATTTCATGGGTGCGTCGAAGACGCAGGGGAGCGAAAGGCTCACGTAGCATTCCGGACGTTTTTGTGATGCATTTTGTCCCGGCGATGCATAAAATAGATGATAGTTCATTCATTGATAGGAGGATATGGCTGGATGCTTGGACAACGGAATCGCCAGCTCCGCTCGAATGACCAAGAGGTGGCTAACTCCCGATACGAACTCTCCTGCCAACCCTAACCATATCAATCCCCGCAGTCGGAGGGAGCTGCTGCATTTTCCAGGATTACACAGCAGCCGCCATGTTGCCGAGAGGCTGGGCTATTCAACTCCAGCAAAACTCGTCAACAATACCCACGGACAATACAGCCCTGAATGGGAGCGAAAAAGGATGAAGCGCGGAGATGAGCCAGACTGGTCGACACTGTCTCTTCAACTCATTCTACTAAATCGTCACAATAGATTGATAAAAAGGAAACCAACTAAATACGAGCGAAGGGAAAAGTGAATGGAACACATAGGATCGGATGCAAGAGGATGAGGCAAACCATGGAGCTTTGTCTCGTTACCCTTTTAGAAATTATATTAATGAAAGCCATTGCAATGCTGAAACAATGGGATCCGCTGATGGGATGTCTCGCATCAGGCCTGGCATCCTGACTAGGGGGTTACAAGATGACCTTTTTTCCAGACTCTCGCAACAAGCCAGCAACGATACTGGCACAACGAAATTTTTCATTGCAGATGTATTGGAACTCATTGGAACTCAATTGCCACGAAAACTAGCAGGAAGGTTATTTAAGCCATTGCTGGAGAGCCTGGAGGTCAGCAAACTAGGAAATTGTCCAAAAGTTTGTACAACTGTGGAAAGTTGAAGAAGCTAGTTGGTGGCTTAAGCTCTTGATCAAGATTCATTTAGGATGGTCAGCCTGAAGGATCGCAAGTTGTCTTGCTCGATTGGCCTGTAATTGGGGAGGCATCATTCGAGTTGAGGGTTGAACTTGATCATTGCCATCAGTGGGTAACTCAGTTACGAAGCAGATTCCGTTTCCTCGGGGGGGGGGGGGGGGGGGGGGGGGGGGGGGGGGGGGGGCGGGGCGGAGGCGGCGCCAAACGGAACACACTCCCAGAGCAAATGCCATTTCCAGTTGCAACTTTCCCGGACCCCTTGTCTGGATGTTCCTGATGATCCGTCCAATCAGGATTGATCACAAGGAAATCAGGCAAAGGGCGAGTCAAGTGAGATGGAAGAGCTGCACATGGAGTTTCGAAAATCGACCTACGAACCCAGACACATCTTGCTAGCTTTTGGGCCAAGCGAGATGCTTCCGACGCAAAAGACTCCATCTTTTATCGTCACTCACCAAAGCCCTATCTCGCTGGCTCTAATGGATGGCAAAGCCGCGGCCAAAACTGGCCTCAGTCAAAAGTGTTGCTTCCTCGTAACGCAGTTTTATGGTCAGCACCGGATTTACCACGTTATTATATCTCCACAGTAGCGAGACTGTGCCGGAGCCACTCGAAGACATTAAGGCTCTAGCTTTCCAAGTGGAATTCCCTTATCTTCTATGGCCACCGTGATTACCGCCAAGACCGAAACTCCCTTGGACCTGCAGGCTACTTTATCGATACTTTGGCGGCAACTAATTGACTGGGTCTTTGCTCCAAGGCTAAGAGGTCTCTCATGCTTCATCAGTCTCTCAATCGGAATGCCTCATCCGAGTCTGCCTGTCATCAACAATACACCCAGCTATTCAAGCTTTTATTATGTCTCCCGGATTTTATGATGAATGACGCCAACATTCGGGTGCGAAATGTTGGCCCCCTGACGCACAGATAGCGTCTGGCTCTGGGAAGCTGCGACCATATTGATTCATCCCAATGATAATCTTTATGGTCTCTAAATGTTTAGTCACAACGGCACGTCGTTCATCCTTCGCGCGGTCACTTTTCTGAATCATTGGCAAACGAAACTATTGTTGGTCCAGCTGTCCGGCCAAACGGCCACTCCGTCCGTTTTAAATCTTCGTAAAGAGAGTTGTTGACTCTGATAATTACTATCTTCGGCATTCCAGAATGCCAGAATTTGAAATTTCGCATCTATCGCTTGAATGATTCTTAGATCGATATCCCAAAGATTATATACCCCAAAGTACGTGGTTCGAACTGCGTAAAAACTGCTTTAAGGACGGTGCATACAAAATTTTCTACCGATAGATTTTTTTTAAATTTCCGTGCCACATGAAGAGCTCGCGCCTTTTTAAGAGCTTTCATCATGTAGAAGTCGAGATATTCATTTATGAAAATCACTATTTTCAGTAGTTTTTCATAAAAGGGCCTGTTAAATTTCCGATTTTTAACATGAAATATTTCGATTTCTAAATGGTGAAGCTTTTTAAAACTTTGCATACGTTTTTATGTAACATCGAAGAAGCTTCATTTAGTTTTTCAAAAAAATCAGTCGTAAAATTTTTTCGAAATTTTGATAATCATACAAAAAATACATATTAGCTCGGACGACCTTGAGTTTAGAGTATGTTGTTCTTTAGTCAATTAGTAAACCATTTTGTATGTAAGAAAAACTGAAAAGAAAATTTTTAGAATTGATCGTCGCGATAAAATGTGCTCAAGACTTGTTTTTTTATTCATGGCTGAAAATTTTTCACTACGCGAGAAACAAATGGATTGAAGTGGTAGGATGGAGGTTCAGGTCCTGGGAAAACGAACGGTAAAAAGGAGAGAATCTTGTCTCGCGGATTGCCTCAGTCAGCAGGCTGGTGGTATAAAAATATATGCATATATTGGCGTATACATAAAACTGGAGGTTGCCACGAACGCATCAGCGCCGCCGAGGCAATTTTCGCACGTCGAACTTTCGATACAAGTTCCGGGGCTTGGTGCGCGTGAATTGAGGTACACAAGGGGGGATAAGGGAGCGGGGCAAGCTTTGGTACTTTTCAACGTTCAACTAGACCACCCCACGTCGGATTTTGAGAAACACCCTCCATTATTCATGGCAGAGTTCGCGTGCTCTGGATCACCCTATTCTCTTACCCTCCTCCCTCCCTCTCTCTCTCTCTCTCTCTCTCTCTTTCTCTCTTCGTTCACTTTTCTTCTGGCTCTTTCGACAGGAGCCAAAGGGTGCCGTGGCCGTACATCCCAGCTTCGAAAAACCTCTCGCACTCCGGAGAGAGCGTGACTACTTTTAGATATATAAGTACTCGGAGAGCCACGTCAACGCGGAACAACGTCGCCGCTAAAGAAATTGTTTTTTCCTTCGTTCTCTGTACTAACGAATGACGAGGCTACTGTGGAACATTTTTGACGATACGTCAATTCTCTCCCAGCACATACGAACTAAAATTTTAACCTCGGGGCTCACAACGGTCATTGCTGATTTTCCCTTTGACACGACGATTCACGATCAGCTCCATTGCTTGTTGCTAATGAACAACCATTTAAGGACGTTCTATGCAAAGCTTTCCATCGATAGAATTCCTTCAAATTTGCACTACATAAAGAGAATAGCTCGCGCTATTTCGAGAGGTTCCACCACGTAGAAGTGGAGATATTTATTTACAAAAATCACAATTTTCAGTAGTTTCTCACAAGAGGGAGTGTTAAAATAAAAAAATTCCAACATTAAATATTTCGATTTCTGAATGGCGAAGCTTCTTAACACTTTGCACACGCTTTAGTGTAACATCGAAGAAGCTTCATCCAGTTTGTCAAAAAAATCGGTCATACATTTTTTTCAAAAATTTGTTCATTATACAACAAGAACATATTAGCTCGGACGATGTTTAATTTAGAGTATGTTGTTCGCTAACTGACGGTCGCCATAGAGCGTGCTTAATGAATAAATATCTCGAGAATATCGGTAAAAAATAATTATTATCAGAGTTGGATGTTTTGTTTGCGTTATAAAAATATTATGATGATTTATGGCATAGAATTAATAATGCACTAGTAACAAGAATAATGCTAATAATAATGATGAATAGAAAGAGACTGGTGGGAGAGAGGAGGGTAGACTATCTTTTGATCTGGCAAATGTAATACATGAATAGAGTGAGCCTTTCACAGGAAGTCAATTTTCCAGAGGCTCGATTCTCGTCTCTTTGGTAAAAGCCACACTGCTCTCGGAGTTATATCGTGAACGAATACGCGGCGGCACTACTGCGAGAATATATATGAACGAGTGTATGTGCTTGTACGTGAAGCATTATGTCGTTTTGATAATTGCCAGTATGAATGCATATATGTGCCCCATAGAAATGCATATCTGAACCTTGGGCATACGCGTTGGCCGGTTGGCCCATTCTCCTCAAACTACTCAATGCTCCATTCGGAGTCTGTGTTGACTTTGCTCGTAAACACGCGACGCGACTAACATTTCTATGGACCAATCACATATCATTATAATTACCGATCTGCATCGACTTAATCAGCTCCGCCGAACAAAACATCGAAAAATATCGTCTGCACTGAATAAACTCAGTTTTCTATCAACCTTTTTGATCAACTTATCAAAGGATGAGTTTTTCATGCTAAAAAGAATCTTTTTTTTCCCTCCACGAACTCATTCATGTTTAGCCACTTTGATACGTCCCTGCACACGATAATCCTTAACCTCGAGTCTCTATATTAACAGCCTTCGTTAATTTGCAAACGTGTATGTAGCCGATGCTTAACGCTGGATTCCGATGCACGCCATAGTCATTTCCGGGATGTATTAAGGACGTTCCATAGCCTGTAGCAAATTTTGATTCCCAGATCAACGCGTCTCGTCATTAGTGAATCCGACTGCCCGCATCAAGGCGACAACGCGCTATCCCTCTGATGTGAAAATCCATTGGCAAAGGAAGGTGGCGCATCCACAGGGTTGCTTAGTGGTTCGTTTCAAAATTATCGACGAAATTTCGTGCGGAGTTTTCTTCAAATTTGCGTGAGGAATTTTATTTTATTTTTTCATCAATTTTTCCCTGCTCGATCGACGAGCCAGGACCACGATGAAGGATCGCCCAGTACAATTTTGCGCATTGACAATCTGCTGGAAGGTTTCGTGTAAAAATTACGAACATTTATGAAATCTCCTGTACGTGCTCTCAGCAACGTCCCATTTATGTGGCCAACAAGCCCGAGGGCTAACGTCGGTGGCCGACGAACGAGGGTGCGATGACGAGAGGGGTCCAGCATTTCGTCATCATTTCTGTGCTGTCCAGAGAGCAAGGGAAGCCGAGAGAGGGGGGAGGTGCTGAATCGACTGATAGAAAAGGGGATTGGCAGGGTGTAAAGTAGAAAATACGCGGAGAGGCCGTCGAAGGCACGGGGTAGTAAAGGGGGTAGTATCTATGGAGCCAAATGCAAATTCCGAAGCAATCGCCTTCGTTTTACTGTGGAATTTGATCGGGACACCAGACGCTCCTTGGCTGCTGATGAAAATCATCCTTTTTTTATCCGAATAAGCACGAAGTTCTAAGATATATGTTGCAAGCCATGAATAAACCCCAAGTGGAAATACAGGAATGATTAATGAGCGGAGGGTCTATTAATAATGCTTTCCAAACGTTATGAAAATTCCCGCATCGTAATTTCTTCAAATTGAACGATTCTCCATAATAAAGAGAGAAAAAACTCCCGAGAGCCATTATTTTAACTCTTCGAATGCATACTGGGTCATTTTGACCCCGACAATTTTTTGTCCCCGATACTTCAGTATTTATTAGCAACGAACGTTATGGCAGGCAATTTTCGTTTTCGTAAAAGAAAAAAAATTATTCATTTATAAATATTTATTATAAGTGGGGTCATTGTGACCCCGAAAATGTTCTGTCCCCAATTATTTGGCATCTGATGGCATGAATGTGTTGTGGCATTCAATTATCGTCAAAATATAATTCTATTTATATATATGTTTATTAGTAATATGGGGTCATTTTGACCCCACCAATATTCCGTCACCAATCCTTTAGCATTCAATTTCCATTTTCATAAAAAAATACAAATTTATCGGAATAGAACGATTTAAAAAACGCCCCGAGTCAGATTGACCCAACGTGCACTCGAAGGGTCAAAGAAATAGTGCAATAAATGAATAAAAAATCGTCCACCCTGGACTTGCATCGGCCACCATTTTTCCCGATCAGTCCTCGATGAGAGAAACTATGGCAACAATTCTTCCACGCGTAAGATCCGATCTATGGCTCGATCTTCGGAAGAGGATTACCCAGACGTTTTTTCTTCTTCATTCGTTTCTCCCGATCGTCCGGATCTCGTTATACGAGCATCATACTTAAGCGTTTAAAAAAATCCTTCCTCGCACCAATACGATGCTTAAACTTAGACATTCTTCGAGGACACTAAACAGCTTATTGCTAAAGCGACAGCTAAACGGTATCGAATGAATGGAAGACATAAAGAGAAAGAGAAAGAGAATCTTCACAACGTTATAATAGCATTATACCTACAATGGCTTGTCCCCATAACAGGCTAGCATTGCTAGAAATGGCCATTGCCCTTCGTACCACCATTTTTACTTTTCCAACGAATATCACATTCCTCCACCACTAACACAGCTCAGCGCTACTCGAGAATGGACTCCCTTAAGCCGATCTACGCAGTCGCCCTGAAGATAAGGGTCCGGCCGAACAGGAAATATCTAGTCCTGTATAAATATACCTTTTCTATGGGACATTCCACGTGAAGTAATAAAAAAACGCTGTCTCAACATTATTTTGTTTCCTTCAAGTTAAAATTATTGAAAAAATTCCTCAAAATTTTTTGCAGCGTTCCCCAAAAAGATTCGTTTGCCCATGCGATTAGTATTAATATTTTTCATTAATATTATTATTACTTCTTATTTTATTATTTTTAACTATTATTATTTTCATTTATTTTATTTTTTTAAATAATTATTGTAATGATTTTTCGTAATTCGTCAAAAAATACGACTAGCTGTTTTTCAAGTTTTTTCTTTAATCAGAAAGGATTTTTGAGAAGTAGGACAATTTACGAGGAATTTAATTTGGAATTTCAGAATAAAATTGTTTCGCATGAAAATCAGAAAATTGTTGTGTTTCTTCGATTGAATTATTTTTTGAAATTTGATTTTATAATTAAATGGAAAAATTGTGCAATAAAAAATAAAAATATTCAAGGTCGAATGGGGAAAATATTTATGAGCTACAAAGTGTTGGTTAGTCTGACTCGAAAAGCCTCGTATGGGGAAGTGAGCATGAAAGATCGAAGGAGAGACGGGGGAGGAGGCGAACAATCGCCATTATGTGTTGTCCACCTTTTGTCCTGTTGCGAATATTGTTACGGCATTAAGGTCTGGAGGAACAAGGCTGGGATTAGAGGACAGGGGAAATTGGCCCATGGGAGATGTGTTTTGGCACTTGGTCCATCAGGATGCAGGCATCTCAGTGAACTGTCCGCGACTCGTGAATAAAGACGAAAAATATTGTTTCGTGCGTGAAAGTATTCGTGTGCGTATTTGTGGTCAGTCACTCGGGATTTTATACGACGTGCTTGAAAAAGGTGTAGGATGAAAATCCTTGTTCAATGGGTTGTGTCTGGACCTTGAGGTTTCCGATATTCTTTGACGTCGTCTTCCGGGCTTTTTACTCTCTATTTTCCGGCTCTCCAATTTTTTCGCTATTTCATTTACTTCCTCTCTACATCCCGAATATTCTGCATCCTCGACAACTCGCTACAGAACAACGACCGAAGATCGAAATCTCAAAAAACGTTTGAAAATATTTCCACAGTCCATTCTGCTTGTAATTTTCTCGATTCATTTTTTTTCTAATTGAGGGCGAAGGGAATTTCTTCCGGATAAAAATAATTAGCCATCAGGTTCATATTGTCACGAATTTAAAAAATGTTCCCTTATCATTTGTACGTGCCATATCTTCGTGACAATTTTCCTCCCATTTCCGGCTGCCCATTCAGCCATATCGAGTGTTTAGCTCGGCTTGCCTCTCCTAGAAGCATCCATGGGTCGCCGTTTGAATATTTTCCACTTTAAAATTCATTATTCTGTGTTGTTATTATTATTATTGTTGTTATTATTTAAAAGGCGTATTTCATCTCACGAACTACTTGCGGAATTATACCATGAAATAGTCCAAGATTTTTTCCCGGAAAACAAAGGAAAAACAAAAATGTATAACGCAGGGAGGATCTTCTGAGAATTCCCACAACTTGCAATTTGCGTACGAGAGAAACAAATGACTTATTACGCGTGTGTGGTTAACCTAGCTGCTTCGCCAAGGAATTTCATTCAAAAAACTTGCTCAGCTCAACACGAAACACGAAGACGCTTCGCTCCCTATTCCTCAGTCCACCAGAGCAATCTTGCACTTGGTCTCTGCGCAACATATTTTTCAATACACCTGGAGAAATGGCATTACCAAGTACAGAAGGTTCTCAACTTATCGAACCCTCCGGACATCTCCATCCGAACTATCGATCTTTAAGGACGTTGTATGCTCAATTTTCTAGCCATAGAATTCCTTCAAATTTATATCACATGAGGAGAATAATGATATTTAATAGCTCGCGCTATTTGAAGAGATTTCATCATGGAGACGTTGAGATATCTATTTATAAAAATTAGTTTTTTCGGCAGTTTCTCATAAGAGCGCGTGTTGAATTAAAAAATTTTAACATTTAAGATTCCGATTTCTAAATAGTGAAGCTTCTTGAAACTTTGCATACGTTTCGATGTAACATCGAAGGAGCTTCATTAAATTTTTCAAAAAAATCGATCGCAAATTTTTTTCGAAATTTTGGTTATTATATAACAAATACACATTTGCTCGGATAATCTTGAATTTAAAGTATGTTGTCCTTTCGTCGATTTGTATATAATAGCTTTTCAAAGTTAACTCAGACTCCTGAAGCATTTTTTAAGAAAAAACTGAAAAACTACCAACATTTTGCTCGCCCACGATTTTTTCATTCCCAATAATGAAATGAATCTGAAAAAAAAGTGAAGACCAAAAACTCAGCCTCTCTATAAATAGTAAAAAAAAAAAGCATTTCGCCTTACAACGTCCTTGGATACAATTAAACGAAATTGAATTAACGACGAAATTGGGTCACGGGAAAACAAGATTTTTTGGAATTTCAATAAACCATCTAGCGATTAATAATTCACAACTGATCAAGACTTGATCGAATTTACTCATCGATAAATAATTCCGCTTGTTCCTTTCCCAAATTGGGAATAAAAACGGACGATCCGGTGTGCCAAAGTTGAAGGCAAAATTCATCAGCTGATAATATACGGTCAATGAAAATCGTCATCGAAGTAAAAATATGTCAGCTAATAAGTCTTTCGCGGTGATCGATGGACAGAATGGTCTCTGCGTTTTTAAACAGAGCCGAAATAAATTCGACTAAAAGTTTGGGGAATTGTGCGAGGCGTAAATTATCGAAAGGAAGGAAAATCGTAAAGAAAGAAAAAGGAGATAAAAAAAGATATATTGTAGGAAATTATGGCGAGTCTTTGGGTCGAGTATGAAGTGAGTTTAGAGGAAGAACTCACGTATAGACCGTAGACCCGTTACGGCCGTTACCTTTATGATCTTTTTTATCGTTTCATCGGGCCCTATTCGCGCCACGTACGAGACAAAACTTCCAAGATTCAGGATACAAGGCAAGCGAGAAGAGAGAAACCTCCTGCGACCAGCCAAGGGCGCTTCCACTTTCATATCACCACAACTTTCAAAGACAGAGACGTTATAAATAATGAAAGAATTGATCAATCTCCTCAACACTTCGAATTTATCGAAATAAAGATGAATAAGTACTACGTGAGTCCAGTTCTTCTCTGGATATCCAAGGTTACGAGTTTTCCTATCCATCTGCTCCATACTTTCAACGAAATATTATTCTTGTTATCCTCCAGAAATGCGATAATTGAAAAAACAAGGTCACTCACTCGAAGTGGACGAGAGTGAAAATCGATTGAGTGTAAAAATGCACAGTCAATTTCTTTTTAAATCATCCTCAATCGAAAATCGACAAAAATCCAAATTTCCAGTCAATTCTTAAAACGTTTTTACATAAAAGATTGTCGTATTTTTTTTTTATTGATTCACAATTTGAATTTTTGGGTTTCTCCGGGTTTTAATTTATTGTTTTTTGGAATTGATTCGTAAATTTTCATTATTCGAATCGATTGGATTCAAATTTGTCATTTTTCAAAATTGATTCGTACATTTTAATTTTTGGAATTGGTTGGGTTTTAATTTCTTGTTTTTTCGAATTGATTCGTAAATTTGTATTTTTTTAATTGTTTGAGTTTGGATTTGTTATTTTTAAGAATTTATTCGGACTTTTGTATTTTTCGAATTATTTGGGTTTGAATTTGTTATTTTTAAGAATTCGAAGGTCGATCGTGGAATTGTGAGAAATTTTGAAAACCGCGGACAAGATTGGAAAAAAACCACATTAATAAAATAATTGTCGTGATTCATGAGAGCCTCTGAGGAATTCAAGGAGTTAATATAAAAGGAGGTATATGCTGAGTAGTTATGAATGAATATGAATATGATTAAAAGTATGTTGATAGTGGGACAAGCTGACGGCGTGGATAATCGATTGGTCTCGTATCCCTTATTCGCACATGTCGCTTAATAAAGTTGGCCCTTTCCTCTCCCTTCATACCCAGGGCGATGCCTAATATACTATTTTTTCCTCCCCACACGCACAGCTAAATTTTTTTTCTTTTTTCTTCCCTTATGTTGCTTTTTATCTCGACAAATTTACGAGTGTTGGACGTCGCAATATTTTCACGCTCGTAAACTCATTTCTGTTAAATTTGTTCATTTTTTTTCCTATTATATTTCATCCGGAATGTTGCTCGTCAAGATTTCTGTGCAAAATGAGAAAATAAAATTGAAGAATTTTAAATTTCTGTGCTCGAAAGTGGAAACATTAAAAAATAGAAACTCGGCAAGTTGAACGTTGAGAGGAAAAATTTACAAAGAATAAAGTTGCATCCGGTCTACGATTCGTTGATGAAAAAGTAAATTATTTCCTGGCTAATTAATTGCCGAGAGAAAAAATGATTGAAAAAAAGAAAAAAACGAATAGAATTTTTTGTCGAAACAAACATTGAATTATTCGGATCCAAGAATAAGCCGAGAGAGTGGAAACGTTTCGATGGAATACATGGAGGATCGATGTGAAAAAGGAGAAATTTTCGCCCCTCGGTACTTTTCACCCCCTGGGGGTGAAAGAGGGGGAGGGAAAAAACTCAAGCGTGAAAAATCGCGTCGAGATTGGACATTCTCGGGTGTTCTGGTGTTACATGGAGTGTTGCAAAAGTGACCTTCATACTGCGTGATCCCCATGGATATATATACGAATGAAAATATATATAAATATATATTTGATGCCGGGAAATAGCGAGCGGCACAGAGCTCGGTGATCGATGAGTCCTTCGGGCCTCACGAGGGGGCGCCATCGTGAGTGTAAGCCCCGCGAGCGTGCACACGCGGTATTTCCCTTCAAATAAGAAGAAGTTAATGACGTTGCAACGAACGCGAATTATCCGATGGTAAGAGGGGTTGCTAACAAAAAAATATCTTTCCTCCCTCTCTTCTCCATCCCTCGCTCAGCATGTCGAGAAAATAAAAGAGCCGCCCACGAGAAGAGAAAATAAGAGAAAAAGAAAGGATAGCGCTCCGCAAGACAAAGGGATGCTGCGGCGATACTTTCTCTTTATCATCCCTTTTCCTTCCCAATCTTTCAGCATTTTTGTGATCGATGCACTGTCCGAACGGATAATGAACGAAGAATCCGATTTTTTTTTTATCAATCATAATTAATCATCATAAAAATGTTTGTAATTATTTTTGCACGATTCAGATCGTCGTTGTGATTAATTTGTCATAATCTTCGATTCAGCGATCGACCCAGGAAGCGAAATCGATCAAATAATCTTCGTGTTGTTTTTTTTCGTTTTTATTTTAATGCCGCATTTTTTTGCGTCATGCACTTTTGTGCTTTACGTAAATTTCACTCAAGAATTTCCTCTTTCGATACTCCACCGCGAGATCCATTTGAATTTTTTGCATTTTTTTATTTTTTTTATTTTCTACTGTTATTATTATTCCCTTGAAGTACATCCCATAATGGTACAATGTGTGTACAATACATGTATATTGTGAAATACGTATAAAGTGTATACGTATCATCGAGCAAACGCTATAGTTTGCCCGGGGCTTTTCCTTCATCCATTATCCTTTGTGAATGTTTGATTTATAACGTAGTGAAAAAGAGCACGATATCGCGAGAAGCTCGAGCTTCGTTCCTTGCTTCGTTTCTCCTTTTCAACTTTTTTCCATTTTTTTTTTTATTTTTTTATTTTTTTCATCTATTTTCTTTTTTTTCGCGCTCTCCCGCTCTCGGTCTCACCTGCTCGTTGATCTTTCGCTGCACGCAGTTTTGATACATGGGCTTGCACACCTCGACATACGTGAGCTCGTGCCAAAATGGACCATTTTTTATGTCTCTTATTATTTGATTTATAAATTAATTGTATTTGGCTTTCTCATGGAGGAAGCTATGTGAGGGTGAAAGTTTTTATTTCCAGATTTCAATGTCAATCTGCTGAAAATGTCCCAAAACATCGAAAAATCATTTCCAGATAAAAATGTCCGGATGTGTGTGTATGTCATGGCATTGTAAAATTCGAACGTTCGTAACTCGACAACGGTTTGAGCTACAGGGCTCCCGTTTTGCACAGACGTTAATCCATACAAGCTTTTCATTCTCTGAGAATTTGATTGAAATTGCTTGAAGAATAGGAATTGTGGAACATTTTGAAATTTTCAAAAAAAACGTGTCGACGCTTTAATTTCGGCAATTTTTCGAATTTATTGCCAATGTTTTTTTTTTATATAAATAGAATATCATAATAGGAAGGTTTGTATTGAATTTGGGAAATATCGGTCAAAGGAATTTCATGATCTTTCGAATTTTACGAAAATCAGAGATATTTCAAAAATCGTCCAATCGCATTAATTTTTATAAATTTTGTTAAATATGGTGTAAAAGTTAATATTCAGCAGTGATTGATTTTTGTATGTTCGACGAAAATGCCCGAAAATCCCAGGCGGTTCGATTTTATAACAGAAAGATTCTGGATCGCATGATGGAGCAAAGAAATCGCGACAAATATCGTTTGCGGTTAACAAATAACTCAGAGGGTAGTTTGGGGGTGATTTTTTGTATGAGGGGTGAGAAAAAGGGGGGTTGGAATGGGTGAAATGTAGTGAAGGAATCGGGTTGCTTTGGCATGAATTATTCAAGCGCGCCTTGGCAGCTCGGGCGCGATAAATTCCTCGGATAAACTAGTAATAATATATATATACATATATATAGCATCTGTTCTGAAATATTAATCAACGACTTTCATTGGCGCGATTCACAACCGCAACCCTGTCGCTCTCTCCGCGTTTGCTCCGAGTCCTCAGAATGCGATATTCTGTTTCCGGTAACGCTCCATATAAATTCGATAAAGCTTTTGCTTCTCAAATTGATAAGGAATCTCTTCTCGACGAGAAATATGCTCCACGAATCTTCGTTCCCGAATGAATTTCTTTGGAAATTCCTTCGTCATTTTCAACCGAGTTGTACAGTCTATTATTAATTTACTAATTAGTCTTAATAGTGTTATTTAATTCGTTGATAAATTTCTATAAAATAGCGCGTTTATTATGCGATTCAGGGAAATTAATGATATTATTATTTTGAGGAAATTTTCGACGTTTAATCGATCATTTTGGACTCAAACCTGTACATCCTTGCATGACTCGAGAGAGAGAACGAGAGAGAGAGAGAGAGAGAGAGAGAGAGAGAGAGAGAGTAAGAAGAGGAAATTGAAGCCTTAAACCGCAGCAAGCGGATAATACGTAATTAGAGATCGTTGCGCAGTCGGTGGTTTATGGCGGACCGTGTTTCTGTGGTTTGCAAAAGGTTTGCCCCATGCTTGTTCAACAAAACTCTCATATTGAAACAAAGCCCACCCTGGGTGGTTGCTACATTTTCTTCTTTCTTATTCCGCAGCCTATACCGCCCCGCGCGCGTTGTCTAAAGAAATTACTATCATTCGAGGATGAGCCATGGAAAACTAGACTCATCTCTGCACAAAACTGCACAACGTTGTGTTACTAAGTTCTGCATCGTAATCAAGAAATTTCCGGTTCCAGGCTCCACCAGCGGTTATGATTCATCTCAATAATCCAATTATTTCAATTTAATCATAAAATTTAATCGCGTGGTCAGATTCGTCGACATTATGTTTAAATTCCAAGCACCAAATGGGGAATAAGTAACGTTGGGTCACATTTAGAAACTGGGTCGAGCCAAATCCAATGAAATCAAATCATTTATTATTATTGAAATATGAATAAATTTTTTTATAAATTAATAATAACATTGTTATTCAAATTAAAAAAAAATTTAACAAAATCATAATAGTATAAAATAATGAAGTATAAATAAACGAAATAAAAACAAAAATAAAATTCTGGACGAATTAGATGAAATTCAATAGATTTATTATTAATAAAATATATGAATGAATTTTTTTATCAATAAATAATAATATCGTTATTCAAATAAAAACAATAATAAAGATATGAAATCATAATAATGTAAATGAATAACATATGAATGAATTAATAAAAAGAAAAATAAAATTCGGGCCAAATTCGATTAAATTCAAATGATTGATTATTATTAGAAGATGAATAATAATTTATATGAATGAATAATAATTGTCATTATTAAAATATGAACAATAATAAAAATATAAAATAATAAGAATATAAATAAAAGAATTCCAAACGAAAATGAAATTTTTGAAATTATTATACGAGCTCATGCGATTTAAAGAAATTTCTTTTTAATTCAAATAATTTCCTTGATTGATTTCGTATTTCGTATAAATATTAGATTTCACATATTAAATTGAGTAAATTTCGAATATTAAATATTAAATTTAATAAATATTAAATATTGAATGTTATACGCGGATGAATATTAATTAAAAGAGAAAAAGAATAAAATTTGGTCGCGGCGGAACTTTTCTACCCAAGTACCTCAAATGCTGTTTTCACAAGAATACACCATTAGGATGCCAGGAGATTAATTGGACAAATAAAATATTAAGTTGTCGACATGCTTGATTGAGCATCCACTCGTTTCTGTATTATCTTTCTCTATCTCTTTTTCTCTCGTTCTTCATGGTTCTCACTCCCATTGAGCAGAGCATACGCATCTCGAGATAAACAATCGACGGCATTGTGCTCTTGGTATTTTCGTTTTTCTTTTCTCTTTTTTTTTTTTTAATTCCTTCATTCTCGGTGGTTCGAGATGAAATCGGCCAGTGTTCATCTCATCTTCGAGCACGTGCGAGAAAACAGAATAGGGAGACAGACAGCGCGAGCTGGCGATGCGCGAACAACGGACAGTGGCCTGGCTTGTGTCTGCGATGAGAGAAATACTTGAAAAAATCAAGCTCAGCCCAAAGTTTATTTAACTTTTTTTTTCATCTCAGAACGTCAAACATGTGCAACTAAATTTCATACGATGGCGATTTCAAATTTACGAGTTTCCCACGAAATTGAGTCACGTCGGAATTCCAGAAGAAAAAAAAATCAAATAAAATAAACAACTGAAAATGGAAAAAAAAGACCAATTTTTATTTTCTTAAAAAGAAGTTTAAAGCAACCTCCGGAAATCTAAATGCACTTTTTTGCTTTGTCCTCGCTCCTCGCCTCTCGGGATTATTATTTTTTCTCGCTTTCATTCTTTATTAAGTCTTAACCCACCCTCTCTGTCCCTTTCTCTGCGTTTATTAATGCAATCCAAGCAGGAGAAGCTATCACGGAGTTAATTAGTTCGTCGAGATGACTACCACGTCGACGACTATACGAGCATAATAAGTACAATAATACGACGAACTTGGTGCGAATTAAATTGACTCGCGCAGTCGAGAATTTCGAGTAAAGTAAAAGCGAAGCATCTCGAGAGAGAAACGAGAAATTGAAAGAAGAAAAAAAAACTAAATAACAATGAAGATGATAATAAAAATAATAATATTATAAGATCCGAGGTTGTTCAGGGAGCAGACGTTATTTTCAAGCTCAGCTAAAAACACAGGCACCGAAGCAGAAAGAACAAAATTACGAAAATAAAAAAAAAAAAAATTAAATGCACGGAGTTAATTCCAGAGAAAATCCTTTCCGAAGCATTCTTCATTAAGATTTCCTTGCAATCAAAATTAACGACTCATAACCTTCGGAAAAATATGCGACCCAAGGAACAGCCCATATGATATTTTTGGTCCACCATTTCCTCCAGTCGCGAGATCTTTTCGCGCTCGTGGCAATTCGCTTTAATTAATCCCCCTCGGTCTTCGTCAGTCGAGAAACGAGAATGAGCATTTTAGAAAGAGGAGGAAAGTACGAGAGAGCGAGATGAACGCAGGAAAGACACTCATATTTATCTCTCCATCTCACTCATTTTTCTCATCTCCCCCCCCCTCCACTCCCTACTATTGCTTATGTCCCTCTCTCATCTTTGCGTAATAAATACGCCACTCTCGGCGCTGAAGTCATCTCTCAATTAACGTACAACAATGCTCGCTTAATCGCCTTACGTGTCACAATTAACAAGAGCTTTCCTAATATCTTTCCCCTTTTTCTTTGCTTTTCACTTTTATTCCTCGTATTAAAAAAAAAAAAGAATAAACGCGATTAAATCGGGAAAAATCGACTGTATTGTCGAATTAGCCGTTCGAGTACACACTGGGTCGTATTGACCCGAAAAATTTCACTCTCGCTTTTCAATTTTTTTTCTCGTATTGTCAAAAAAATTAAAACCGAATGAACGCGATTATTTCGTGAAAAAATCGACTTTATTGTCGGATTGACCCTACGAGTATATACTGGGTCGTTTTGACCCGAAAAATGTTCTGTCACTGATTCTTCGGAATTGAAAGGCAACCAATGTTTCGGCGACGTCTCTACGACGAAAAAAAAATGCACATTTACCGGAATAGAATTATTTGAAAAACGCCGCGGGTCAGATTGACCCGGAGCACTTATTGTTTGAATCGTGCACTTGCTAACGTTTGACGTGGGTTTTACTGAAGTTTCGTCGCTTTCGTCTTTGGCATGACGATCGAACGATTGAAAAACTTTTTGTCGACATTCAGGCTTCGAGATTGAGGCAAAAAAAAAACTCTCTCAATTGATAGTTCTGCTCGCAGCGAGAAAATCCTTTGTTTCGATATATGCGGAGGAAAGAAAAGGAATAACGAGAATTGGCTTGATTAACGTTACCGACGTACGCCGCGTTTACGGCCCCGCCTCTGTGCAGCGGAGGTGAGAAAACAATAGACACAAAACGCAGCAAATGCATTTTCGTCCAAAATAATTTTCGTCATTTCATATATTCAAATGTATCGGGACACCTAAAAGTTGTGTTCGAGATCAAAGGGATCGATGAATAAAAAGATTTTCAACGGATCAGTTACCAGTCATTTTTCTTCGCGATATTCATTAGCGTCGTTAATGATTCAGGGAGCAGCTGATCGGCCGGGCATTGCGCAAGGATGCGAAGCAGAGGCAGGTCACGCGATTCCGCCTCTTCTGCATCGCGAAATAAAAATAGCTCAAACATTGTTTCCTCATTCGAGCTCCACAAATAAATGAAGCGGAATGTTGTGATTTTTTTTGTTGGTATAGCCTGTATCGGAATAAAATGGAAATTCGTATAAAATTTAACCGCTCGCTCGTTTTGTGGAGCTCCGCGAGGTTATTTACCGAAACGTTAATGACCAGTTTAATTACGAAACGGGGTCAGCAAATTTACTTCCTTGGCCATTCGATTCTCGAGTGCGTATTGTGTACGAAGCTTGTTCAGAGTTTTGTACGACAACCTCGTGTAAAATTCAATAGAGCGGTGTGTACATTTTCGTACCCTACTTTTCGATAATCAATTTTTATTGTTAGCTGTGCTAATAATAAAATATTGGAAACAGCTGAAAATTTCAGATCCAGCCCCAACGAATCATTAATAACAGCAAGCTCGAGTTCAACTAATTTTTACACCATTTTGCCCTATTTTTCCAAAAAACAATATTTTTTACTCACGACATTTACCGCCCAATATATTACGCTTCCAAATTCTCTGAGCCATTGAACATACCTGGAACAATAAAAAATAATTTGCCATTAATTATTAGGAGCCACGTTTTTATTACCGGAATATTCAATCAAAATTATTTAATTTTTTTCATTTTAATCTAATTATAATAATGGTAATATTTATTAATAATTATCAGTATTTATTTCTTCATTGAATTTATTTGTTTATCGGATTTATTTATGTATTAAATTTATTTGTTTATCGGATTTATTTATGTATTAAATTTATTTGTTTATCGGATTTATTTATGTATTAAATTTATTTCTTCATTTATTGAATTTATTTATTTATTGAATTAATAAATATTGATATTTATTTTAAACGAGCCTGATGAATATTTGTATCCCAAAATCTTTGCCAGAAAACTGCAGCGAATTTGGGTCATCAATTCCGCAGAGTTTTGCAAATTTTTTTAAAATCACGCGGTGTGATACAATTTTGAATTTCACAAGCGATGAGTTTGTTTATTTAACTTGGCCTGAAATCTTGTTCAAATTTTCGCACTCCATTGAGCAACGTATTACGGTAATTGCCCTAATTTATAGATTTTCCATTGTTTATAGATTGTTAATTAAAAATAACGCGATGATTGCGTTATTTGTTAATTGATTTTGGATTTTCATGGATTTTGTTGCTTGCCAGTAATTAAAAGGAAAATAATTGAATTTATGGGCGCAGGAGCGAGAAGAGAATGAGTAATGTAAGACTCCTCAATTATCGTTATCATACGTTATCATTTGGCCGTATTTTAAGTTGTGTATATAACACATATGATATCGGAACGGTATAGTAGCGATAGAGGCAAAATGCCGGAGGCTAATTTCCCGTGCCACTGAAAATTGTTCACTATATGCCATATCCCATTGCAGCCCCCTCCGGCAATATTAACGCACAGAGTTATTAATGAAGTTAATTACCGAGAGCGTAACCCTACCATTCGAATAAGTCTGCTCGCATTCGGATTCACAAGCCCCGGCCATAATAAATCCATGATACGTACTAATTTCTTTTTCGCACCGATCTAACCACTTAATCATCACATGTGCGTTTTTATATCAGTTTTACTTGCAGCCGTTTGTTTCATAAACAAAAAACGATAGCAATAAAAAAATTTGTAAAACAATGAATATTTGATAAAATCTCTTAAGGACCTCGTATGCAAAGTTTTCTATCGATAGAATTCTTCCAAATTTGCACCACAAAAAATCGCAATTTTCGGTAATTTCTCATAAGAGCGTGTGTTAAAAGGTGCAATTTTCAACATCAAATATTTCGATTCCTAAATGGTGAAGCTTCTTAAAACTTTGCATACCTTTTTATGTAACATCGAAGAAGCTTCATTTAGTTTTTCAAAAAAATCAATCGCAAATTTTTTTCGAAATATTGATTATTATGTAACAAATATACATATTATCTCGGAGGATCTTGAATTTAGAGTATGTTGTCCTTTAGTCAATTTGGAAAAACCTTTTTAAATGAACTTGCAAACCGCCATTTTGTATGTAATAAAAGCTCGAGTTTATTTTTTTCAGTGATTCGCTTTCGTTTTATTGAGCAGTTTATTGTTGAGACAAATCCGAAAGGAATCGGCCTCATACAAGCATAAAAAAATGTTTCCGTAAAAACGTGAGATTTCGGACAAGGAATTTTAATTTTCCCATAAACTGACAGTGGCATGGATAAGATGAGGGGACTACAATGATTCTGTGATATGAAACCAACGATTCCGAGTAAATATCGTATTTAACAGTTTGCAGTCATTTATGATGGGGTGGTTTGTACAAATGTCGTATTTATGTGACATTGGAGTACATGAATGCCAGTAGGGGTGTGGGAACATAATTACGGAACGTCACGCATTTGAAGCGATATAGCATAACTGTTATTAGCAGGAAGACCAGCAGTTCGTCAACGTTATTATAACTGTAGTCGGTTCGCATAGGCCCCTTCTCTTTGCCCCTCGATGTGTCTCTGTCGCGCTATCAATCAACGATTACCATGTAACGCTTGATTTAACGTGTGTTAACGACCGCACGCTGTCGTTGGACCGTCGAGTTACTCTCGAATGAGAAATGCTTAACCCGATGCGCGATATGTGTACCCTCGCGTGTAATCTACGTAATTCCATCGTTCCAGTATATTCTTCCAAGAATATACTGATTTACAAGGTGTCCCTTAATTTACTAGACTCGGAAACCCAGTAGATGGATAGACCGTGTAATTGCGAATGGAAAAGTCCTTAAGCATTTTCCTCTACGACGCAGCCTTCCCGTGGAATTCGTGAATTACTCCACAGCCAATGGAGAGCGCGGAAGAGCCGCGTAGGGCGGGGCGTTGTCGGAGCGCCGCATTAGCTGCCTCATAATCGACCGATATCTCGGCAACAGTGCATCCTGGAGTAAAATCCTCAAAGACTTTTCTCTCCGAAATTGCGAGATCTTGATGATCGTCACGTCCAAACGCGGTTTCGGAAACACCTTCTATGTTGATCATAAAATACAGCCACTTTCGTGGACAATGTGAACACGATCCCAACTCAAGAGTATCGAACACGAGATATTGTCCAATCGCTAACCAACCGTTAAAAGCCCACTTCATTGCAGCAACTGTTACTTGAATGTGTCATTCGATTTCTGCTCGATTAAGCCATCTGGGGATAATTAATCGCGGATGATCGATTCTCAATCTCGTATAATTATAGTGTCTCTCGAAATTGTCCACTTTATAGACTCAACGGGGACAACTTTGGTCCCTAATTTTCTTATACTTGTTTTCAACTATTCCACTGACACTCTGCTCTCGAATAAATCACAGATAATTGGAAATTAATCCGAGATAAATAATGCAGATTCCAATAAATTCTGTCCCGTTCGTGGTGAGCAAAAAAAAATAGGAACCAGGATAATTACTTCAACATTAAAGCCCAAACACTCTTCTAGTTTCGGTCAGTCGTCGTAATTAACAAAAACTTTTAATCAAGGCTAGATAATTAATTAACGGCGAAAATGATCCGAGGAATACAAGAAAAGCGGAAATAACTCGGTAGCTAAAGTCGTCGACGAAAACATCGACCGAGAGTTCCAAATTTCACCTTATGTAGATTTTCCTCTTACCAAGCCTCCCCAGGATCTTGGACCAGAAGATCCTTTTGACGAAACTTTGTCCTCCCTGCTACGATATCCACGTACAACCACAACGAGACAACTCCAAGTCATTTCCAAACTTGGGAATAGAGTTATTCGGCTCAACACCCTCGGGAATCTCCAGTTTCGACCATTGCTTTGCTTTTCTACTCACCACTGTTTGCACAGCACTGCACTTCTTGCCCTCAACAACAATTCCCTTCAACCATCACGAAACACCAGAAATTTCATATTTTTCTCCATCAATTAGGCTCAAATAACAAATTTCATTTAAGAATACTCCCTTTCTGATACAATTATTCAATCTTTCTCAAAATTACTTGGTCGGTTCGTGAAAATTCAACTCGGGAAGCGCAAATCTTTAAAAACGCAATGAAATATTCAAACTCATTACCAATTCCCTTGATTAAAAATCTTAAGTCAATTTCCTGTGTGTCTGAGAGACGGACATTTTGTAGGACGTTGTGAGCTAAATTTTTTATCGATTCAATTGTTCAAAATGTGCATTATATAAAGAGAATAGTGACATCTAATAGCTCGCGCAATTTTTGGAGGTTTCACCATGTAGAAGTCGAGATATTTATTTATAAAAATCACAATTTCTTTTTTCGTAAGAGGGCGTGCTAAAAGTTGCAATTTTCAACATTAAATATTTCGATTTCTATAGGATGAAACTTCCTGAAATTTTGTATACGCTTTCATATGACTTTGAAGAAGCTTCATTTAGTTTTTCAAAAAAATCGGTCGTAAAATTTTTTCGAAATTTTGTTTATTATATAACAAATACATATCACGTCGGACGATCTTCACTTTAGAGTACGTTGTTCCTTAGTCAATTCGTAACAATTTTATTTAATGGACTTAGGCTCCCGAACCATTTTTCACGTAAAAAAAAAAACCGAAAACAAAAATTGAAAACAAAAATTCAAACTGACTTTCCAGTATCATGGTGTCAGCACTTTAATGGGATTTTTTATCGATGAAGAAAAAACGAATATAACGAGAATTGGCTTGATTAACGTTACCGACGAAATTTACTATTTTCGTTCACTAATTAGGTCCAAATAGCAAATTTCAATTAAGGATACTGTCTCATGAAGACAAATATTCATTTTTTTTCGAAATCCCCTGGCCGCGTCGTCGTGATTTGTCTCGAATAAAAAAAATCATTCAGAAAACAACAAAACATTGAAATTCATATTAAGGCACTTTGGTAAAGTGCAGCCACGGCCGGATGCAAACCTTAATGGGATTTTCTACCAATGAATATCGAAAATCGATGTCACGACGATTCGGAGGGAGAAGGAGGCTGGAGGATCGTGATTGAACGAGAGATGACGTATCGTGCGAACAATTTAATCGAGTCTTTAACGTTCAGCCTTGCTCTCTCTTGCTCTATCCGGGTCTTTTGCTCGCTCGTCATACTCGAAGTCCGTGCAAGCACGTTCCATTATCCCAATTATGGAATCTCGTTCATATATTGGTCACCGGTGAAGAGTCGATCGCTCAGGAACTTTCGTTGAAATAAGCGAAAGGCAGATAATCCGTTTTCCCTAAGGATCATCGTCCAAGATTGACATTTCAATTTCGGCCCAATTTCATTGTTCCAACATAAAAAGAAAAAAATTATCAATCGGTTTGTACGAGATAAATATTTTTTTCGTTGCATGCCACATTTTTTTTATTTTTTATTATTTTACCATTCGATTAATTTCCCAGTCGAATTTTTTCTGTCGATTTCAACTAATTTTCCATTATTTACCAATCTGACCATTTTTTGAACGAAACAAAAAAACAAGTGTGAGGTTTACCTTTTCGTACAAATTTTTTTCAGTTCAAAAATCGTAGAAAAAAAAAAAAATTCGAAATCGTCGGTTTTTTATTTTTATTTTATTTTTTTAATTAATTTTTATCACCGATCGACTGATGAGAAATAAGAAAAGATGGAGAGTCGCCGAAAAGACGTGAAGAAAATCGCAAGAAAAATGGAAGAGAGCGAAGGAAGTGATGGGACACGAAATTCCGTCGCCGCGTATACGAAGGGAAGAAAAAAAGGAGAAGAAAATGTTGGAAAGTGGAGAAAGTAGCGGAAAGCTCGAGCTTACCGTTTGGCAACGTAATTGAACCGACACATAAGTACTCTTTTTATATCGTTGCGAAATGATCGAGAAGATTACCGTAAATCCCATTCGGATATAGGGCCAAGGAGCAAAATGTATGAGATAAAAAAATATGGCGATATTTAGGTGAAGGAAAAAAAACGTGAAGCGAGCAACTGAGGAGGTTTTGAGATGAGCTTGATTCGAGGGTTCGTTCCAAAGGGACAGCAGGAGAACAAACTCTACGTTATGTCTTTATGGCGGAGCTCGAATCAGCGACTCGTCGAGTCAGCTCAGCGTTTCTCTCTTCCTTCCTATTTCCCCTCCCGATGTGTCGCACTCCTCGCGAAGGCTAAACTTTTGATACGTTCAATTTAAAAAAAAAATCACAATTCTCCAATTCTCTATGGCCCTCCCTCTGCCATTTCGCTTCCTTACGAAACTATTATAACTATGAATAATAATAAATATGATTACCCATTCGAGTACACACTGGGTCAATTTGACCCCAATTTTTTTTGTCACCAATGGCTTGGTATTTAATGAGACCAAATGTTTTGGCATGAAATTTTCGTTTTCGTCACGAAATAAATTCAGAGGACAATAAAACATCGATAATTTACTACAAAAAATGTTTTCACAAAAAAAAAATCATATTCACCGGAATAGGATGACTTGAAAAACGTTTCGGGTCAGATTGACCCAATATGAACCTCAGGAGGTGTGCACTCGAACGGTTAATTACTGAGGCCGTACGGAGACGATGGAAAAATGCAAATTCCAATTCCAGAAATTGTCAACAGATTTTTTTTCCAATTCTTCTCAATCGGAGCTCAGCGGCGAGCCAGAAATAAAATCGGGCATTAGTATTCTCAGAAGCAAGCTTCGTGACGCGGACAAAAAGACGAAAGAGTCATGTCGAATTTTTCTTCTTAAGGCCTCACTTCCAATTAACGAGATTGTAATCGAAAAACTTTTGGTTTTAGGATGTGCACGGCCCCCGAGACTATAGTCGGAATGTTTTTAGGTCAAACGATCGATATTTCATTCCACCATATCATTTATGAAAGATTATTTGCAATTTATCGTGTCTACACGTTTTCTCGTGCATAGAACGAGGCAAGAAAGAGAGAGGAGGAGAAGACAGAGAGCGAGAGAGAGAGAGAGGGAGATCAATAGCGATCTTTCGTGTTCTGCCATTTGTCGACACTCCTGAAAGCAAAGTATATACACGTTGGTTGATTCGACGTCCATCGAATCGTAAAGAGCGGATTGGAGTGCTACGGAAATCAACGTTGGACTATCCAGGCCACAAGTACCTACACAGGAGTGTTTTGGTGAGGCAAAAAGAAAGACAGAGATGCCCAGAGGGAGAGAGAGAGAGAGAGAGAGAGAGAGAGAGAGAGAAAACGAGGGATTCGTCCAGTCGATGGAGTTCACGTTCCGTCCACATAAATTCTATAGCGAGTGTAGTATCGTTGATACACAAAGTTGTCGTGGATGAGGGAAAAGCAGGGAGGGCTGCAAGAGGCTTGTTCGCCTTTGGCCAAGCACACGGTTTCGCCTACATGCATCACGCTGTGTAAAACGCTATGCCAGGTTCCCTGGGTCATTCCGACAAACGCTCGATAGTAATATACACGCGAGCCCAACGGAAATACACAGTGTCCCGGAATTTGCGATTCAGCATAGTAGCAATCCAAACACAACGTCAAATTCTGCCAAAATTTATTTTTTACACCCTGGCGTCGCCAAGATTTCAATGAATCACTGAGAGCCAATCGGAGCAGCCGGAAAATAAATCGATTCAAGTTTCAAAAATTTCATTTATTCAAATAAAATTGAAATCAATCATTTTCTCATCGATTTTTTTATTTATTTATAATTTTTTAAACTTTTGAAAAATGAATTGTTTTGAAAAATTAGTTGTTGCGAAAAATTAACTATTTTGCAAAATAAATTGTTTTGAAAAATTATAGTATTGAAAAATATACTTGTTTCAAAAAATGAATTATTTTTCAAAATTTATTGTTTTGAAAAAATCATATTTTTAAAAAATTGTCAGTTTTCATTTGTTTTTTTTTTTATAAAAGTCCCACGCAAAGACTCATCGGCGGTCGGCGTTTGATCCGCATGGGGTTTCGGACACCTTCTATAAAGCATGAATATAGAGAGACACCACCCACTCCTGTTTCTCTTTTCCTCTCTAGGCTACTCACGTTCTCTTTACCGCACGTACTCTAGTCGTTTTCTCCCTTCTGCATCTGCGGTGGACGCGCCGGCCATACACATAACCTTCTGCTACCGGACAGTCTGCGCGCAGGCCAAACGTAGATCAAAGGAGCCATTCATCGGCGCGGAGTATATTCGTGTGTGCCTTCGACGATATGCTACATATATGTCTCGTCGTATGTAGTACAACGGGCGACAGCGTTCTCTAAGCTACCATGACAACCACCCGATGATCCTGCCTGGCTGTTCCCCATACACACACCATACGAGTCTTTTATCAACGACGCTACTTTGTCTCTCACGACGATCCTCTCTTTTTTTTTCCTCGCTGTACCAACCCGTAGTTACGAAACTGGACAAGACCCCAGGACAGAAAAAGTCACTCAAATCCCACTCACTGTCACTCAGCCTTTCAATTAAGCAGAAAACCGATTATATCCCATGATAAATCTCCATGTACCACCATGGACGAGAATCCATACGCGACCCAGATCCGCACAACGTTTCTGTTCCCCATTTTCTTCATTACGATCTACGCCTCAATACGAATTTCTCACTTTGTCCCAATGTCGACAATTTCCTAATGGTTTGTTCGCTGCAACGGAACTGCATTAGGATTAATCGATGCATGCGGTATGCCCGCATTATCCCACTGCGGACACGTACCCAGAGGGACAGCCTCTCTCTCTCTCTCTGTCTCCCTGGACGATAGTGCGTCTCGAAATTCACGAAAGATCGCTGAACGGGGCGAAGGAATTTTTTACGGAAACTTTTGTATGCGGCGAGGTATCGAGTGTCTTGAAGCGACGTCTGTAACGTCGGTCCAGATTGTTTGGCACTAATTTGGCGATACATCGCGTGGATGCTGCATTCCGAAGAAAAATAATGCCTCGAGGCTTTTCTCTTCGCAATCTCACGGTAAATGTGCCTCATCGCCCCTACCCATCGTGTGTATTGTGGACTTTGACATGACGCACGAACCTCGCGTACCAAATCAGCCAACTTCTGTTGACTCTCCTGACGCACCGAATTAATCGAGACAATTATTCTGGTACGCGGTTACGAATCATCCACACATAAGCCTCGCGGCTTACGTGTGCAACATTCCCATTCACGCATCGTTCGAGAACGCTCCTTAATAAATCATGTTTCTATAAAAAATTGAATAACCCGATAGAACAGACAATGGTACGTGTTTCGAATTATTCGTTATCAGGAAATGGTTTTTTTCGATCGAGCATCAAGATTGAAAATCTCGATGACCTAATTTTCCAAGCTCATCACGATTCCTTCATTATTAGGTCACCAATGAAATAAAAAACTAAATGAAATAATTAACTATTTATTAAATTAAAAATTACATTAAAAAATGAATTATTAATCGAATTAAAAATTTAATTAAAAATCAAATGATCAATTAAATAAAAAATTGAATAAAAAAAGTTGATCATTAATGAAATTAAGGATTAACTTGGAAAATTAATTATCCAATAAATTGACAGTTCAAAATTTGCATGAAACATGATTTTTTTTTTGTTGAATCCGATATAATTTGACGTATCGATAAACTCGAACAGTTTGTAGCTTTATTCCACGTAATCAGTTCACCAACAAAATTAAGGGGGTATTTCGATAAAATATTGCCTCAAAGGGATAAAATGTGATTTTTTGTTGTTGTTTAATCCAACCCAATTTGACGATAAACTCGGTCAGTTCCTGGCTTCATTTTCTCGTAATTGATCATCATAACTAGTACAATCACTCTCTCGATATTCATTTGGACAGAGAGATAAAAAAGAAATAGAAAAAAAAACAAACGAATACACAGAGATTAGTTCCGGATTCTCTGGTTTCTCCAGCATCCGCTTAATCGAGCATTCGTGGGGAGAATCTCTGGTGAATGAAATATTTGGAGAAGTGAACATTGTACCACGATTCAATGGAGATTCTCGAAAGCGTGGAACGTGAACAATGTTAGTTATTATCGTAGGCGAGGGGTTCCGAGTCCGTTGCATATCCGGGGAGGAGTTATGAGGGGCTGTTGCGAATCTTCTTTCCCGAGGATGAGGCCAAGAGGAGATTTTCAAGTTACTTTTCGTTCAATACGTTCGAGATCGAGCCTGACCAATCAATAAACTCGCCACTGATATATTTTATGTTGTATATTGGGTATGTTTGTGTATATGTCGGTGTAGGACGCGGAGTTGGACGTGATGAAGCTCGCGCGCAGTATTCCGCGTCAATATTCACGAGCCTGGGCAAATCCTGGCTCCCTCGACGCGTCCCTGACCAATGCCACCGCTTCCTCCGTGACCCTTTCGCCTTTTCAACCGCGTCTATCTCTATAGTATGATCTGCACTGTGCAAACCTTACTCCAAATATGTTCGAGCACTCCAGCTCCATGAATATGCAATAATGTAATTAATAATCGCGGTTCGTCCATTATTTCGTTAATGAAGGAGAATTTGTTCATAACGTTACGAATAAACCAAATTTCGACCTGAAAAATCTGCTTTCTTCGACTATTGCTCGATCATCATTTTCGTATCAATTAATTTACCAAAAATTTTCGCCTAAATACATCATTTATAATAATTATATTTACATTCATTATTTTATTATTATTCATATAACCGAAAATAATACATATAACAAAAATATGAATTCAATTATATAATATAATAGTAATATAAATATAATAAAAATATAAATATAATAAAAACATAAATATAATAATATAATATAATTATTTAATAATTATATTAAATAAATATGAATAAAAATAATTTTTTTTTCTTTGCGAACGCGAAGAAAGTTTTGAAAGAAGTTTTGTTGTTGTTGAGAATATTGGTTTTTAATTTCTGGCTCTCAGAAAGAATTCAGTCCGCTTGTTCGACGTTGGTAAGGCTTCGTCGCCCGGGGATCAGAAATTACTTTCCGATCGGTGATTGTCGATCGCGAAGAGAGGGAAACACACACGCGTCGTTCGCGAAGCGAGTAAGAGTAAGCGATCCGAACGAGCGACCATCAGCCGATAAATCAACCGAGCGTGATCCTTAACGCCCGTTACTCGCCCGTGACTCGATCCCTCACCATTAACCATACCCATCGTTTCAGCGATTGTACACAATTTTCATTTTTTTCCTCTCATTGACTCCTTGCCAGTTCGATCCTTTTTTTTCACCTCGGAATCCGATGCCGGAGTTTGCGACAAAGATTCAAATGCAGTTTCGCAAGAATTGACCTTCCGGTTCCCCGATTTATTTTTTTGATTCGTCACTAAAATGACTTTTTCAACAGCCTATACAATTTTTTTCTATACCGTGCGATTCATCCGATAAAAAATCAATCGAATAAGCTCGCGGTGCTCGATTACGTTTCGTCGAAATTTTCTATGAGGTGATTGAACCTCCTCGCCGAGTCTTCCTTCTTATAAAATCATGCTGCTTCTTCATTATGGAAAATATATTTACGATACGCCGAGATATACGTTTCTTCCGTCCATTATACATGCCCAGGTATATACGCGCGGTTCGATTTCACAGCCAGATTCACCGTGTCTATACGCTCTTTTACATTTTAATATCGATTGTATGTAAATATTTCGTTTATACTCCTCGAGACTGTCTAACCGCTCGACCGTTCTAGGAAATTGCTCCACTTATCGAATTTCACTTTTTTTTTTATAAATTCTTTTTTTTCATTCACTTTTTCTTACAAAATCCCGATTGCTTAACATAAAAAGTAAATCAGCTCAATAAAAAATTATGCTGTGGCGATAGAAAAAGCCTTTTCCATCATTTTCAACATTCTCTATAAAATTCCTGATTTTTTTTCAAATTGAATAAATTATTTTAACCAAAAAGTTTGACCGGAAAGATTTAAAAAAAAAAATTCTTTTTTTTTGAGCTGAAACGTTTCCTGGTTCTCTATTCATTCATTTTTTTCAATTTTTTTGTGGTGTTTTTCCAGTTGGGATTATCGGAATTGAATTAAATGATATTTCAATGGAGAACCCAGTGGGACAAATTTTTTAAGTCACAAAGTTTGGATCGTAGGAATTGATTCCCAAGGCCGTTGTTATGCAGTTCAGGTGGTTGTCAGTTTAACTATCGGATCCTACGTGACTTGGCCCTCCCTTGGACAACTTATGGCCCGGAGAGTTCTCGGTTGCTCTGGTCCCGTGGAAAACAGGGGGGTCGGGGATTAACTATAGAGGGAGCTAGTCAGACACTCGAGAGACTGCGCCATTACTCGTTCCGGCACAATCAGGACGCGACAAACGTGAGGAATACTGATGGCGAACCTGCTACTACGTCCTGAAATGTTCGATGCATAAATGAAAAAAAAAAAAAAAAAAACACGGAAAAAGGTTAAAAAATACAAAAGTAACACAGCGACGACATGAAAAAGAGGTGTCGAAGAGTCTTCCGGGACAAGAATCATCTCTCAAACTTTTCGTACTAATAGTCCAGGGCAAATGTGTAACTTTGAGTACTTTGTATGGTGACGGTCAACTCTAAATTTTTCTTCTTAGTTTTTTTTACATACAAAACGATTTGCGAGCCTAAGTTCATGGGAAAAAGTAGTTACAAATTGCGTAAAGAACAACATACTCTAAATTCAAAATCGTCCGAGCTAATATTTATTTGTTATATAAGAAACAAAATTAGGAAAAAATTTAACGATCCATTTTTTGAAAAATTAAATGAAGTTTCTTCGATGTTACGTTAAAACGTATGCAAAGTTTGAAGAAACTCCACCATTTGGAAATCGAAATACTTAATGTTGAAAATTGCAACTTTTAACACTCGCTCTTATGAGAAATTACTGAAAATTACGATTGGATATCATTATTCTCTTTATGTAGTATAAATTCAAAGGAATTATATCAATGGAAAATTTAACATAGAACGGCCTTAAGGGGACGAAAAACGTTGCCAAGAAACTTGGATGAACCTACAGGAGCCAAAATAAACTCGAAATAATTGAATCGAAGCCAAAAAAAAACCAAAAACCTGCAACTTTTTCAAAGAGGGCTGAACGAAAACTTGGACGTCCGAAAGCAGAAAAAATTGGATGGATTCCTTTTTTGAAAATTTACAAATTTTTAATCGTTTTTATTTGTTCGTAAAAAATTCTATTTTTTTTTTATCGCGAATTTATTATAAGAATTTTGAGTGAGGAATAAGTTGAAGTTATATCGTGGGATGTTGGAGTCGGATATAGAATAGTGAATCGAGGGAGGTAGGTGGACTGGAAATATAGGGCTGGACGCCCGCAGGCTTGTGCAGTCCGCGGAGCCCAAGAGTGTTCCTCCAATTCGATCCTTTATTTGTATCATCCTCGATTTGATCGGGGTCTTGTAATATTCATCGGAAAGTAGAAATCGATTCGAAATTAGATTTTTCTTAAGGTCTCGGTTGGTTCTCTCTTAAAACTTTATCAACGACGAGGTTGCAAAGTATTGGAGGGATTTTCGGGTTCGTGGCGTTTTGTGAAAATGCTCGTAAGTTTTTTTCCATGTTTCCTCAAGTTTTTCTTTCCTGGCGCGGGCGAGGGGGAAGAAAAATTGATTAATTCAGGGGTGGCCTCGAGGGGTGAGTTTGGGCAGGTCCACTGCTGCAATCACAGAGGTAAGTACATTTTTATGGGCTTTCTAGATGAATCCAAAGGCGGCTATTCAACTGGCAGAGTCTCACGCGATCTTGGGTCTTGTTTTCTTTTCGATTTGTGGCTTCTTGTTCGCTTTGGCGTTTTCTCTTCTCCATGGGCGTGCTGGTATCAGCAAATTTCGTATCGGCATAATGATCCTATGTAGATATATACAGAAGGATATAATCGAATGAAAAGCCGTAGGGGCTTGGCCACATCCCAGACATAATGCGTGAGAGCATGGGATCGTTACGTTCTCTGATTAAAACTATAACTATATAGTTCGAGGAGTGTATAAACGACATACTTGTTCTTTCGCTATCGTTCCCAAGGCCTGATAACGCTCGACGTTTTGTCAAGCGTCGAAATTAAAAGCCGCATGAGCCACTCCGTATGCGCTTGTGTTTATAGATACCCGCGTTACCCTTCAACGTGCCCTCGAGACTTCTTCTCTTCCGACACAATCTTCCCCAGCAAATTCTTAACGTCGCTAAATTTCCATTTGATATATACCTAATTAATGTATGTTGGAGATTTGATCTCCGGACTTAACCATTTTTATTGCAAATTGAGCCATTTTAACCCCCGGAAACAATTCTTATCTCCTTTATTTTCCGCGCGTTGGATTAAATGCCACTAAAATATCATCGCGTCGCGGATAAACATTTTTTTCCATTTTGCTTTCTCATAGAAAGCTGTGATGCGGTGAAATTTTTTTTTTCCAGATTTTTATGTCAATGTGCTTAAAATGTCCCGAAACATCGGAATATCATTTCTAGAAAAATAGGCCGGATATGCGTGTGTGTATATTTCGGCGGTGGAAAATTCAAACATCCATAACTCGAGAACGGTTCGAGCTACAGGACTCCCGTTTCGCACAGATGTTAATCCTTACAAGCTCTTCATTCTCTGATAATTTTGATGGAACTGATAGAAAAATACGAATTGGACAGCATTTTGAAATTTTCAAAAAAAGCGTGTCGACGTTCTAATTTCCGCAAATTTTCAAATTTATTGCTAATGTTTTTTTTATGAATTGAGCATCATAATGGGAAGGTTGGTATTGAATTTGGGGTATATCGGTCGAACGGTTGGAATTTTATGTATTTTCGAATTTTTCGAAAATGTGAGATTTTTAAAAAATCGTCCAACCCCATTCATTTCTGCCAATTTTGTAAAATATTGTGTATGTCAAAATTTGTGTACTCGATTGAAAGACTTTTCGAGCCCGAAAAGACGCCATTTCGAATACAAGTTTTTTTATTTTCTCAACGCCGAGCTAACAAGCCTGCTCACTCGCACTCCTTATCCTTTTATATTTATTAGGAGCACCCCCGGCGCTCTGTTAATCTGTCGGACCACCGGAGCTCGATATAAATTCGACTCGGGATGGTGATAATTCAGCGAGACGAGACTGGACTATCCAAGACTACTATAGCTCGCTGGACTCTTCACTCTTTTCTCCTTCAGCTTTTTCTCCTCGGGCAAGGGCTCGAGGCTAGTATACCGAAGGACTTGCTTTGCTACGAAAGATACGAGCCCATATAGACGGACATAAAAATTGATTTCTGTTTTCTAGATACGTGCGTATTATCGAGGGCATTTTTTTTCAACCCCCTGCTTCGGCCACCTTTTGAGGTTTTATCAAATTGCTCTGGCCCTCTCCCCAAAGGTCAATGATCGAGTTATTTACAGCATTAAAAACTACTGCGATTTATAAAAAACGGAAAATTCAGATTTTCTCATTTTTTTTCTATTTTCAATTATTTTATTTTTTTCAAAAGGAAAAATAAATTCGATTGATTTCGAACGAGATAATGAAACATCGTCCCCTAATTAGTGGGAAAGAAATTTGGAAAACCGGGCGAAGGACCTTAAAAGGAAACTTGAAAGACTCCCGAGGTCTCGGAGGAGTGTTAGTTTTGAAGGGCAAGGGGGGTGGAGAATAGGGGTAGTTGAAGAAGCTTGAGGGTTGGTTGGAAAAGAATAAGAGGAACGCGGAGGGGACCAAGACGATGAATCGAGGACGAGGCTAGGGGTTGGCTGGGGGATGCGATTCCTTGATATTTCCTTCGGCCATGAAGTCTACGTGGATGAGAAAAGTGAGACGAGACGGTGGGTGGAGGGAGGGGGAAGGGGGATGAAGCGACGCTCGCGTGAGCTCGGTTACTCCTTCAAGCTCCTACCCCCTTCCATCCCAGCCCCGTCCTGCACCCCTGATACGAATACTGTCGGGGCTCTTGGTAAATTTGCATTTTTGGCGAATTTACAATTTGATTAGAAAGCTCGAGCGCGTTTCTCCCTTGGTTTTTCACCCCCTTAACCCCTCCCACCCCACATAGATACGTCCTACGTCTTCTTGCCTATCTACGAGCGTGAGATAGTCGGATTGAGAAATGGGAATCGTCGACGATTCCTGTCAGCTGAATTCAGACAGTTAGCGAGAGTGAGGGGGTTGAGAGGCAGCAAGGGATAAGCGAGGGGCGGAAAAACGATATCCAGCGAAGAAGGCGAAAGTGTAGGTGACCTAGAAACAAAAGGGAGTGGAAATTCTCCAACCACCCTTTCGCAACAGAGCCAGGATCAATATCTCTGCTTTGAAATCAAGCGAAAGTCTTTCCGATCGAAGATTTTCGAAAAACTACCCCCTCGAATTTCAACCCTGTGCAAAAGAAATCCTCATGACCGATATTTCATTTTTTTCTCCAAATTTTCCGTCCACAAGCAACAGCAAATCTCTAAAAAATAAATGTCACTTCGAAAATACGTTCGACACATTTTTCCTCCCATTTTATTTCAGACTCGATGGAAAATTCGCAGATTTTTATTTTGCACACATTGTTCACATTATATTACGAAATTCTCTGTGTTCTGCTTTTTCCGTTTTCCAGAAAAAAGGGCATCTTGGTCTTGGAACTCGGCGCCGGACAAAAAAAAGCTTATCGGCTTATGCTCTCTCAGAAAAGAAAGTACGGGCTCGCTGCGCTCAAGCTCGACTTTTAATCCACCGCTTTTCAATCTGGCGAAACATCGTCAACAAAAAAAAAAAATCATGTACATCCTCATTTTAAAATTCTCTTATAATTATTCTGCAGACGGTGAGATGCATCGCAGAATTCATAGAAAATGAAAAGAGCACTAAATGCCAGGATGGATTACGACTTTCTCAAGTCCAGCAGCTTTCAAATCTCATTTTTTCCCTCGTAACGTGTAAACCTTCGGATTTATTCCGCTCCTAATTTACTCAAAACGGTTTTATCCTATTTCCCGCGAATTTGTGTACGAATTTAATTCCAAACGCATGAGAACCGCCAGCGAATGTTTATCCCATAATAATCATGTGTGCGCACGAGAAAAACTTTGACGAAACGCTGCAAATTGTTTTCGAGGCTGCAGCATTTTTTCCTTCAAAATCAATCGAAAATACTCACCCCCTACGATTCCACCCTTGTTTCGAGCTCCCGAGTATTGGCAACCGCGTCACACACTCATATTGGTTTTATACGCCAAAAAGATAAATGACTAAATAAAATCGAACGCTCGTATGATTTCCCAGACGAAAATTCAATGTATCGATGAAATTTTAGCCAGTATTATCATCGCATCAAAAGCTAATAAAAATATTCTCATTCCGGTCCGGATCGAGGAACCTCAAAACGTGTATCATCGTCAAATAAAAAAGTAATCATTTTAATACGATTTTGTGGTTTTAATCGAACTTTTTGTTAATGAACGAAAAATCGAAACGATAAAAAAAAAAAGCGGAGAAAATAAAAACAAACAGTGAAAAAAAAGCAAAAAAAAAAAAACGTTCAACTTTTCTAGGAGTTGATTTTTGCCATGATATATGGGAAAAGTCTCGAGAGCACATATACCGATCGTGCCAAGAATCGGGTAGACGCTATTTCCCTACCCCCAAGTCAAGGGATGGGGGTTAGCAGCCTCGTACGTAAATTGGCCAAGCTCTGTACACTGAAAAGATATGACTATCTATTGCACTTGAATGTTGACTCAATCCAGACAGGGCCCTTTGCCAAACGTTTTCCGCGTACGATAACTTCGCCCAAACCTCTCGAGGATTTGTATGTTTAAGGAAAGAAGATAAAAAACTTTATAAAGTCATCAATTTTCGAGACAGTCGAATGCGAACAATTCACATGGTAATAAAAAAAACTGGAGCTCGCGACTTTTACTGATGTATTGATTTTTCGTATACCAAATGAATTTCCGGGGGTAGTATGAATTTTTGTAGCGCAAAATACGCGTGGAATGGTCGGCGTGAATTTTTGAATTCAAAGAAAATTTTATAGGCTGGTTGAGAACGACTGTTGATAAATTTTTATAAATACGAAGATACGAACTCGTCATTTATGATAAAAAAAAAAAAAATTGCCGAGTGCATCAATACCGGAAGATAGGGAGTCGGTGCGAAGCACGCGGAGAAGCGGGTAGGAAGTCGTGGGTGTCGTCAACCGGAAGCTCCGTGCGGTATCTCGCGAGCAACATCCGTGGGCGACAGGACGTTGCCACGGAGCCAAGGGGCAGGGGAGAGGGGAGACGAATGGAGGAAAAAACTGTCTGGTGGCGTTGATGATGCTCGGACGAAAGTCAGAGCATTCTCGCGGAAACCGAGAATCGACTTCCGGTACGTTTAATTAGTCGGTGACGTGGAAAGGGTTGTTGGCTACTGAATGGCCCGCGCGCGCGTGCTCTCTCTTTCTCTTTATTTCTCTCCTCTCCCTTGCCAGCGAAGACGCGATAAATGAATTTGTTTTTTCCGATTCAGTATCATGGAATTACCACATTTCCACAAGAATAATTAGCTGCAAACCATTACAGTGGTTGCTCGAGCCATGAAAGACCCGTTAGCGTTGAATACGCCGGAAGATACTTGCCACTTGAATTTTCGAGGTCGTTCGTCTCGAATCTCAACCCCTTCGGTCTGCCTTTTTAACCGCTTCGTGTCTGTGCCCCTGCTCTTGGTCGTCTGCCGCATTCAACGCTCCCAAATACATAAATGCGAGTATTTATATACAGGATGTGACGAAATTCAAGTTTTAAGTTCGGGGGTCAGATAGAGCATGAAATTCTGAAGAGAAAAGTATTTGACTATTTTTCGTTGCGTTGAGCCGTTGCTGAGATATTATTTGTTTAGTATCCGAGCCAATTGCATCGCAGTGACACTCGGAAGGGGCGTGGCACGCGATCCCAGCCGATTGGTTATCGCTGAATCGGCGATATCTCGGTGACGGTTACTCCGATGGAAAAACAGTTGAATACATTTCAACTCTTCAAAATTCTAAGACCAAGCCACCCAGCTATCAGGATTTAAGCGACACCCTATATTCGAGAAAATATATAAATAATTCGGTGGTCCGCTTTTACGATCGTCCCTTCATCCTTCGACGAGGCAAAATTACAACGACGACAAAACGCACTTAATTACCGCTCGGGGGAGCGCGACGTTATGATCTTCGTCGTACTTTTGCCTCAACCCTTCTCCTTTTTATCCTTTTCGGCCATGCATCTCTGTACAACTCTCAACGTTTTTTGTCCTCGTAGTCTGGACGTTTTTTCGACGATTGACGCAAGAGACGCGTTCCCTTGGCGAAATCCGTCGACTGGTAAAATCTACGGCTACGAGTGTAAGATTTATGGCAATGTCTACGTCGAAGGGTCAAAGCTCCTCGTGTCCTTGGAGCTTTCGAAGCGAATATGATACGTTATACGAGTAAAGCACCATTATCGATGGGTGTTTTTAAAACCAATAAATAAATGTGTGTAAAAGTGTTAGCCTGTTTCTTTTACAGTGATTATTCCGGTTCGTAGCGAGCAATGCATTTGTATACGTAATTTACGTTGGCAAGAGTCGTCGAGAGGCTTGCGTGCTCCGCTCGCATTCGTCAGGTCAAATACAAGGGCGAACGAATAGAGGGGTGCTCTTGTTCGTCGGTTCTAATATACTCATCCCTTTCGGGTGGCTCCTCGACAACCTTTCTTTACATATAGATCGGTCTAGGCGACTGATAAGATCTCGACTGGTTGGACTGACGTAAGTACACACGTGTGTGTGGCTCCCTTATTCGGCAGTCTTCTCAACTCTCCACCCGTCTATCATTCACCTTTTTTGTATTTCTTTGTTTTTCACCGCCGCTACTCCCTGTGCTAATTTTACGCAGGCATACAGTAAGTTACAAAATTCAGCTCGTTCGTTGACAAGTTTTTGGATAGTTGACTAAATTCCAAGGAGAAAAGTCCTTTGTGATTTTTTCCTACGACGCAGCGTTGCTTCGGAAACAGTGAATTAGTCGTCAGCCAATGGGCGCGTCCCCCCCTTTTCGCAACCTCATCCTATTGGTTCTCACTTTTTCATTGATATCTGGAAAACCGTGCACGCTACGAGATTACGACAAAGGACTTTTCTCTTCGATATTTCGCAATCTTTCCGACCGCCAAGTCGAGACGCGAATCTTGGGACTCCCTGTATATTCTCCGGCAAAAATTTGCAAACTTCCGACGAATCGAAGGGAGGAAACTGGCGGGCGGAAACATTTTGGAGTAGGCTGGACTAAGGGACAAGTCGTTACCATTCATCTGGATTCTTTCGACGTTAAATCCAACGCATTCGCTGCACGCAATGCAATTCCCCCGAAAAAATCATCAATGCAGAATAATTATCATTTTTTTGATGAAATGAATGTAAAAAAAAAAATCAGGCCTTTTCAGAACGTCAAGACTCGCTCGTATATTCTTCATATTTGCCAAAAGGTCGACGACAACATGCTGGGACGGAAAGAAAACACGAATGACCTTAGCAAAAAGGTGTTGTAGTGAAAACGAGTATTTTTTTCATCCCCGGAGCATAAAGATCACAGAGGGGCTGAAAGATGGCGGGAATGCACACATATCGTGGTGGAATTTTTAGCTGGCAATCGAGGGAATCCGAGTGGAGATCGAGGCTGTGCGGAAAAAAAAGAGGAATAAAGAAAGAGAAATAGCAGGAGCGGATAAAGATCGCGAGGGCGAGGAGTGGTGCCGCGCCCAGAAAGAAGAAGCCCCCGAATCTCTTGAAGATAAAGGTCATCCCCAATGCCACTATTCAAGCAGGGAGGGTTGAAACGACGAACCAAGAATCTTCTGGCTATACCTATTACGGGCTGCGAAGGTGGAGAACGGGAATAAAACTAAAGGCCATTAATCAGGCCTTTCGAGTTTTCTCTCTCTCCCTCTCGCCACGCGTTGCTACGGAAATAAGGCCGCGCGAGAAGCACCAGCGCCAAGTAAAGATCTTCTTTTTCAACCCCTTTAAATCATGAGTTTATTTCGTTGGTAAATGTGTGGGTTGTTGCTGTAAGAAAGCGAGAGGCAAAGAGAAAAAGAAGGAAAAACGCTCGCGCGGTTTCAGCACCAGGGAATACCAACTTCCCTCCGCCAGAAACATCCACCCATTCCCCCACAATTTCTGCGCTTTACTGCTTAATGCGAGATAAATCGAGAAAACAGGGGAGAAAATAAAAACTAACACAGCCCGAATCATTCGAATAAGCAAATAATACATCACCTATTTTATCCCCCACCCCCCTCTTTTTTATCTTTCACTTCGCATTTGCGGATCATTTCCGTTTGCCGCCAACCAAAAATATACGAAAACCTCTTTTTCCCAGGATCTTATCGACTTGAAGAATTTCCGACCAGAATTATATCCGGGACACGTGTCGGAGCCCGATCGGATTCAAGAACTTGTGCCTGAGAGGACGATCTGCTGCTGCTGCACCAGATCTCGATACTGGGTCACGGCTCTTAAATCTCCGAGGCTGAATGTGTCGGTTCCGGCAACCATATTTTCATCTCGCATCACAGAATTTACTATCAAAAATCTAATTAAGTTTATTGAAGGTCTCGATCGATTTTTAGATTACAAATCAACTTTTCTTCGATTTTTTAAAATATAAATTACGTCCGATTCGACAATTTTAATGCCTCACAAAATACGCTCGTTGCAGGTGTCTAGAAAATTTCAACAAAAAAATATATCCTGAATCGTCTTAACGAGTTATTTTTGTGTTCTTTAGCGGCAGCAATTTTCATGGCTCTTACAAAAATGTCTGTTTTTCGCTCCCTCATGGAGGGAACTATGAGACGGTGAACATTTTTTTTTTCAGTTTTCAATGTCAATGCGCTTAAAATATTCCGAAACATCGAAAAATCATTTCTAGAAAAAATGTCCGGATGTGTGTGTGTGTGTGTGTGTGTGTGTGTGTGTTCTGGCACTGTGAAATTCAAACGTTCATAACTCGAGAATGGTTTGAGCTATAGGGCTCTCGTTTTGCACAGATGTTAATCCATATAAGTTCTTCATTCTCTAAAAATTTTGTTGCGATTGCTAGAAAAATACGAAGTGTACAGCATTTTTTAATTTTCAAAAAAAAATAAATGTTACGGTCTAACCTCCGCAAATGTCAAGATTCATGACCCATTTTTTTCTTAATGAATAGAGTACCTTCATAGGAAGGTTGTTGCTGAATTTGGAGAATATCGGCTGAACGGTTTAAATTTCATGATTTTTCGAATTTTAAGGAAATTTTAGATTTTTTTCAAAAATCGTTGAAGCCCTTTAATTTTTGCAAATTTTCAGAGATATTGTGTATGAGTCTGGACTTTTTGAAATCTGGAAAGCTTGGCTAACCTATCGGAGGATCAAGAGGGTGAAAAAGTATGTTTGAATAGCGTAAACAGTTGGAGAGTGCTCGAGAACATTAGTAGCTCGTTGGGAGAACTGTTGAAAAGGTAACGAGACTATTGCACTGTGCTTAATCCTTGGAGAGCGACCTTAACTAGCCTCTGGACGAACGGGAAGTGTTTAAAAACGTTGGGAGGTAAAAGTTATTTGGAAAGAGGTCTAAAAGGTTGGTGGCATATTTAAGAATGTCCTAATCTGTGGAGATAGGACTTAACTAAGCTCTCGAAAAAGCGGGAGTATGAAGAAGCGTATCTAGAGTGAGGTTACTGCGTCAATGCGCGCAAGTTACGTTCAGGGCAAAATGCCATGTTGAAAAGCTTCGAAACGGGGTCATCCGGAGGATATATACAGCAGGCGGTGCACGTATCTGGTCTCCTTAGTGAGAAAAGAGCTCGAGAAGCCTGGAGAGACCTGGAGGACGTTCTGGTTGCTCCGCACGGTGACGACAGTTCGCCAACTGGCTACGTGGCAAAAGAAAGGATAGGACAAAAGGAGCATAAAGCAGTTGGGCGGAGGGGGTGGGGGCTAAGCTCAACTGCGCGAAATGAGAAAACGTATTGGAGGAGAATAGCTGAGCAGTAGGCAAGGACATGATAGAGTTTTGCGGCTCAAATAGCATAACAGCAGAGAGAAAGAGCCAGCAATGCCGGAAATGTATAGAGTGCGATAGGAAGAGGTCGCAGAGCTTGGCGAGCCTCGAGAAAGTAAAGGACGAGCTAACAGGCTGATATGGTGAGCCTTAGGGTGTGAGTTGGGGATAGTTTTAGTGGCATCAGCAGTGAACAATCCCAGAGTGCACCAGGTGTCCGGACAAGTTGCCAGATCGACCCGAATCGCAGTTTGAGCGACTCCTTCCTCTTCCCGCCAACGAAAAGCTTTCTCTACTGCTGCTCCTGCCCGCGCGCCTGCTGCTTGTCATCCTCCACCAACTTCTTGTTACTCCCTCTTCGTCCGCCACGAAGTCTTCATTCAACATCCCTAAATTTACGGCTCACTTGACACCAACACGTACGACCTTACGTCACTGGATAAGTACATTGAAACGATGTTTAACCACATCCTCGGATATTCCGGTTCTTCCTAAAATCGATTGATTGTTAATTTTGTCAAATTTTTCGTCATAAATTCCCATTTTTTGCTTTCTCTTAGAGGGAGCTAGGTAGTGGTAGAATTTTTTCCCCAGATTTCAAAGTCAATGTGCTTAAAATTTCCCAAAACATCGATAAATCGTATCTAGAAAAAAATGTCCGACTGTGTGTGTTTATGTTGTGGCACTGTGAAATTCAAACGTTCATAACTCGAGAACGGCTTGAGCTACAAGGCTCCTGCTTTGTACAGAAGTAAATCCATCCAATTTCTTCATTCTCTGAGAATTTGGTTAAAATTGCTAGAGAAATACGAATTGTGCAGCATTTTGAAATTTTCAAAACAAAAAAAAAAGTTCTCGACGCTCTACTTTCCGAAAATTTTCAGGTTTATTTCTATATATATTTTTTTTAGATGGAGTATCATAATAGGAAGGTTGGTATTGAATTTGGGGAATATGGGTCGAACGGTTTAAACTTTATGATTTTTGGAATTTGACGAAAATCTGAGATTTCTAAAAATCGTCCAACCGCATTAATTACTGCAAATTTTGTTAAATATTGTGTATAAGTTCGTACTTCCTCTTTACTTTCTAGAAAAGTTGGCAGAATTATATAATTTTAATGCAAACAGAAAAGAAGCTGCAAATTGAAATTTGCAATTTTTTGTTTGTTTTTTCTTCTTCTATTTTCATGAACAATCGGTCTTATTTGCAGTTTTCTCGAAACTGCAGATTTTTTGAGAGTGCGTCGTTATCAGAACGGGACATTGAGCCATTTTGACGGGTCTGGATGAAGTTCAAGCAGGGGCTGTACCACGAGGGACACAATTAGTCACAATCTACCTTACTTATGACTTATTCGTGGTGGGTGCACAGAGCACAAATTACTTAACTTGGTCATCTCTCAGGAAAACGAAGAGGTTATTCGGAAGAGAAACTAGAAAGGAAGGGAGGGCTGTGAGGGGTGCTAAGGGGTGAGAAAAAGACACGAGCGTGCGAAACTTGTTATGAAGGGGTTTCGCTCAAAAGTGTGTAGGAGAAGGATACCCACTGAGAAGGAAGAAACCGATGGAGGGTTATAACGTCCCTAAACTTTGCTTCCAAACTTTCGCACCCCTAAATCCCTCGTACCTACTACAGCACGACTTTCTTCGTCATATGGTACATTTCCACGTACACGATACTCTCCTCTTCTTCATCTTTCCTCTGACTCTCCATCTCCTCCAATATCATTCCCATTCGTATTTTCTCGTAGCCTAAAAAAAAAAAAAAATACCGTCTTCATCTTTTTCTTTGGCATTTCTACATTCGGAGTGTCAAAGAATCTCGAAAATCGCTGAACACGATTATTTTCATTAGCTTTCTCGGTCACACTGGGTCTCTCGGTGCCGGGACTTTCAAGACTCGATAAAATGGTAACGATGGGGTGTTTCGAGGGTTGATTATAGTGAAATCGAAATGCCAGACTCCGGGCAATGGGGCCGAGCAATTGGCAGAGCCAAAAACTCGACGACCCGGAAATTACAGGGCATTGAAAAAAATCCGTGACGATTGGGAGTTTTGGATGAAAAAAAGCGATGAAAATTTTTCATCGTTAAATAAAAATGTATAACCATCCAATGTGGTGGTTAACGTGTTTGCTCTTTATCTCTGGACGATGAAAGGACAAAAGCGACGACGTACAAATTGCCGAGGATATAAAATCGGAAAGTGCAAAAAAAAAAAAAAAACGTAAAAAAGCGAAGAAAAAGCAACGGATTATCTAACACACAATTATGGGAGTTTGTAAATTATTCAGAAAAGAGAACACGTGCATTAGTTTATGGATCGGTGAGAGGGAATCGCGTGACCGTAGCTTCCCTACTGAATTACCGTGTGTTAGCCCAGTTAGTGGTCAAACGAGCCTACACACACTCAAATATTAAAGCAAACCGATTGACGAAGTGTTAAAAATCGTTGCTCCCTTTTTTATTTTGAGAGTGTAATTATTTTCCAATTTTCCAAATGGAACTTTGTCAAATCTATATCAATTCTTATGGCCAAAAAATGAATTTTGATTTTTTATTTCACATCCACAATTTTTTCCTTCTTCCCTTCATTTTGTTCCGACGAAAATAAATTCCGTGATTTCTTTTCCAACAAACTTATCACTTAATTATACGTTAACCCTCGAGCGATTAAATTAAGTATCTCGCTGTTCTTATCGCCCAGAACTTTTTTCTTCTCCTGGTGCTACAAAAATAAGTCTGCACGAAATAACACCCACGCCTTTCTCTACACTTTTCTCCTATCTTTTTGACTACTTTTTTTTTCCTACTGTCGTTCCACGAATTTTATGATTTTGGTCTTAGTGAACTCGGGGGGCCAGAGTAGCCAGACCATCATACACTCCAGACAACCCCTGCCAACGTCCTTTTCTCTACTGTTAAGTATTCCGAAGAAAAGAAAAAGAAGAAAAATAGCAAGAAGCAAGAGAATAGCACGAAAAAAAAACACAAAATTGTAACGAATAAAAAAATTCATTGAAATTGAAGAAAAACTCAACTCTTCAGAACTCTGATAACCGAAAACATGGATAGCAACTATAAAAATCAATTAATGAGCTGAGTACGATATTTAACCCTTTGATCACACACTGGGTCACTTTGACCCCAACGTTAATTTTCATTTTTGTCAAAAGTAAATTTAGGGCCATAAAATATGGATAATTGACTACGAAAAACGTTGGGTCAAATTGACCCAACACGCATTGATGGGAGGTTCCCGCTCGGAGGGATAACTTTTAGAAAAATCGATAATAATGATTAGTGGAGAAGAAAATGCGAGAGAGAGAACGAAGGGATAGAAAATGAGATAAAGAAAGTCTCGTATTCGCAAGGAAGATGGGGAAACAGGTCGAACGTCGAGTTTACTTGTATCTGAGGGTAGTAAAGGGTGAAGGGTTGAAGCTAAAGGGCATGTCGCGTTAGAGGTAATTGTAGGTGAAGTCACGTCACGTCTCACACCTTGTTGGCATGGTCAGTCGAGTCTTGGTGACCCTCGTTGGTCCATTGATCACTGGCGAGACCAACAACAAAACCCGACACTCTTCTCTCGCCGTCTCACGTTTCGCAGCACCAACATTTAGCCGATGGGAAAGGTCGACAGGTAGAGAGGTCATGAGACTCGAGTTAGCCATAGAGAAATCGCGTCGCAACATGGAAAAACTTCCCCGTTGGTAAAGACCTTTTTTTTTTTTTTTAGCCAGGTATATTTTCCCTCTGATGTAAAAATGAGGACGAGGCGGAAAATCTTATTGGCCGATGGTACTTTCCAAAGGATCTTGATCCTTCCTACTTCCCGAAGTTCAAATTATTTTTTTTTCAATTTCTGTAATACCCTCGGAGCAGGACTCGGACCCATTAAGGAGGACGACCACACACAACAATGTTGCCATGTTAAAAGCATAGGAAAAACTCGAAATGATTAGAATTTGATGAAATTTGGTGAGCGTACTCTTTAGTATCAAATATTAATATACAAATTTTTAACGATTTTTTTTCTACACCGTTTTCGAGTTATTGAACACTAGAGTTTACATGCATAAGCATAAGATTCAGATATATATATAGGTATATATTTGGCATATTGCAAACTCAAGTTATTGGCCGAATGTGTAGACAAAAAAAAAAAAAAAATTGTGTCATCGTATTTCATGTTAAAGATCATAATCACCAATTTAAATGAAATTTTCATCATATTTGTCGTACGTAGGCAACCTCTTCAATTTTGTGGTAAATCCGAAGGAGGTTAATTCATAGGAACTCGCTGCATAGTCTCGGAATATCTCGAGGGAAATTCCAGCGGCTACGATCCGTCCGTAAATAGTGAAGAAATAATCTCTTGATAAACATTGTTGGAGAGGGAGCGTTTAATCTTAGCGGAAGTGCGCGTCAAAATGAACGGAAATGAAGATGAAAATAGAGAGAAAATAAATGGCACAACTGCATCGAAAATGGCTGAAAAATAATGGCCATAATTTAGCGAGTAAAATGGGAATAAGTTATCAAAAGTAATGCGAAGAATAATTCGAAGAAATTTCGTGTATATTGGGGGGTAAGAAATGGACATTTTATTCGCGTCGTTTTTCTCTTGGCGTACCAGCTATTCATTGTCTACTCGAGATTATTACGTACACAGCATTGGTCGAATAAAAATATCACGTATACCACGAGATAAGTACGATATGCGATAACCTTTCACCTCCTCCCTCTCTCTCTCTCTCTCTCTCTCTGACTTGGAATAATGGCATTTATATACTATCGTTTCTCTACACGTTTCAATGCGGACCGAACAACGATAAAACATTCGAAGAGTGCTATAGAGGAAGACAGATAATAAAAATGAATTCATTTCCCGGTAGTGAGGTCACCGACTGTGTGCCAACTCTTTTGAGTCACGCGACCAGATACTACATTATTCTTCTCCCATAACAGTTGCCCGATCTAAATTAACAAACTCCAAGACATTTCGTTATCGAATTTAATAAAAATTTCATTCGATTGACAATCGAGAGAATCGATTTAAAGTTCCCAACGATAAATTAATAAATCGAATTTAATTAAATCGAGACGCAATTTGATTGTTGACAAAAATTGAGACAAAACAAAATATTTTCGGGTGTTAGAATTTTTTATTGATCCCGAGGTTAGAAAAAAATGTTCACTCCTTTTCCGCACAATTTTTCATTCCGTTCATATTTATTTTGTACCTCAGTCGCCGGGCGATCAGTCGGACGCAAATGCCGACCAATATATGTAGAAAAATGTGATGAAAAAAGATGTTCCGAATACGAAATCGATGCTCAGAGTTTGGCAAGAGCGAATGACGCCGCGCGACTCATTTACAGCGCAGTAAGCCGAGGCCCATAGGAAGCCCGCGGACAAATGTAAATAAATTCGAAGGCGAGCTTTGCGCTCGCGACGAAACCCGAGAAGCTTAATCCACCAAGCGGATTAGCATTGGAGATGAGAGAGAAAGTTTAAAAAAGGCGAACAAAAGTCTTGAAAAAGATAAGAAAGAAAAAAAAGAGTGGAAAACCACGACGGTGATTTTTTCTGGGACATTGTGCGATGGAAAAGGGCCTCAGGGCCTCGATCGATAATTATTCAGTGAGGGCAGACTCTCCCTCACGATAGGGTTTCCCAAGGGATGAGGGTTCTTAGGTCACGCACACAAATTTCTCATGCAGTCGAGGAACATCGAGTTTTCATTTTCTTGGTATCAACGCCCAAGGGCCTGTCGGGGCCCGTTTTTTATTTGCAAAGAATATAATCACGAGAAGAATGCAGCTCGAAAAATAAAAGGGTGGAAAAAGGTAAAGGGAAGAAAAAAAGCAGGAAGAGAACAAAAAAACGTAACGATAGAACGAAAAATGGAATGAACGTTGGGCTGGCGAGGACGGAAGAGGGTTTTCCAAGCAACGAATGCCGAGGCAAAGAATGAGGCGAGTCTGGAAAGAGAGACGTTGCTATAACGGATGTTGAGTGAAAGAGAGCGCGGAAGGGAGAAAACGGAGCTCGAGCCTTGAGGCACTGAAATACCTTCGCCTCCTTCCATGTTTTTTGCCTTCTTCCACCTTCCCCGAGTCTCGCCATATTTTTCTGACTTGCTTGGGTGCGGACAACGCGGGCTAAGGGTGGAGCGACGACTACGGCCTCAAGGGGGCTGCAGCCCCCTCCATCCCTGCCGTCATCACCTCTCTTTGCTCTTTCTATATACCACGACGCAGTCTCGTGGAAAAGAAATGAGCAAACACCGTAATTTCCACGCGGAGTATCACCAAATCGTTTTTCCGATTATCCCTTGCCTCCTCTTCGGAAACGGATTCGAAAGTCACAACCACGAGGAAACGATATTGAGACAAACTCGCGATCTTTATCGTCGCCCAAAAAAAAAAAATCGATACGTCGTCGATGATTCTCGCAGTTTCCCGCATGAAATTTTTTTTCTTTCCCCTGCAAGACACGCAGCGGCTTCCTGCTCGAGAGTATCCTCGACCCACAACGTTGAGACATTGGGAAGCAAGGAGAAGGACGAAGATGATAAAAAATGCACTGAGAATTGAATTTTGTAAAAAAATCGTCAATATTTTCTTGAATATGGCCAACTCAAGATTTTTTCATGATTTCAAAATTTTCGTCCTTCTCACAATATTTTCGATCCTCAACGCAACTGTGACCTATATTTCGAGATCTTCGATCGTGACGTCGAACAGTGGAAATGAAATTTTGTTAAAAATCGTCGAGATTTTGTTGAGCGCAGTAAACTAAATATATTTTTTGGATATTTTCAAAATTTTCGTTATTTTCGGTTCGCAACGGAATTTGCCAGCGAAATTTACGATTGGATGGCACAAACAGACTCCTTCCAGAGACTTTCCAGAATATATCTTGCTCCAATGACTGAATTTTGTGATTTTTCTAAAAGAAGTTTAGTGGAACGTATTCAAGAAAATATCCATGTTTTCCAACGAAATTTTCATTCCAGTGAGCTGAAGAAAAAAGGGAATTTGGAAACAGGTGGAAAGACGAGATGCTGGGGGGGGAGGAAAGCAGAGTGAGAGGTTGAAAAGGGGATTGAAGTCTCGAGTACATAAGGTGGATCGTTCGCCACTAGGGGGGAACTCCGAAGCACGAGTCCAACGTGCCGGAAGGTAGCGTTTTTAGCTGGAGCTTGCGATTTTTCCCATTTTTTCTTTTGCTTCATTTTTTAACGTCTGCTTTTTCTTACCAACGCTTTCGGGAATTTGGTGATTTTCTATAGCTGTATATTTTGGCAGCACCCTTCAGTTCTTTGAGCTGTTCAGGAGCGTGGCCTTTTTTTTTTTATTTCTATCCTTTTTTCCGCTCTCCACTTAATGTTCGCCGAACCCCCCATCGCATTTCTACATCGAGTTTTCGCTAATTAATTACTCGCAGTGCGCACAAGGAACCCGCTGGACTGAGGGTTGCGCAGTTGGTTGGCTTTGCTTTATACGCAAGTGTAAAACACTAATTGCTATTTACTGTTTGCCAATTCCAGCCCAATCACTACTCGTCATTATTGCCTTCTATCCCAGCCTCAAACTTGTCTCTCGATATCATTAAAATCTCTTTATGCACACACGCACCCATTAACCTCCACCTTTTCGAGTCTCTTGTACTTTTACCTTTGTCTTACGTTCCGAGCACATTTACCATAACCTCCAACTTAATTGTCCCACTAATGAGAGTGCAACATGCTCCACTGATTCGTCACGTTCCCTTCGTTTTACATATCCGAGTCGTGACTTACCTGCAACAAAAACAAATCAATCTTTCAAACGACGTTTCTTACTCTCACTTAATAAGTACAATCGTTTGAATTTTTTTTTTACAGAAAAAAATGCATCAATTTTTTTCTCGAATCGTAAATAATTTTGGGGAATTCGCCATTTTTGAAATTCTGCACTTTTCGTCCCGAAACTCGACGAATCCTTCGAGTTTCCTTCGAAGACTCAAGAAAAAAAAATTCACCGGCCTAATTCAACTGGAAAATTTTCGCGAAAAATTGGAAAAACTTCAAACATTTTTCGGTATTTTTTTTTTCTTTTACAGTCGCATGCATTCTGCTTATGTTGTTTTTGTGACGAGTTCGAATTGGAGCTTTCGGGGAGCACAAAAAAATGGAAAAATCCACGTACACACATCGGAATGGTTACAAAAGCGGCGCCGCTCGAGTTACAAGAGCGTAGGGTGGAACGCCCAGTGGGAATGAAAAGCAAGGGGAACAGGAGGAAGAGCCACGACGAATAATTGAAAGGTACCCTGTCACACAACGCGAGGATGAGGAGGAGGAGGAGGAGGAGGAGGAGGAGGGAGAGGGGAAGAAAGCTCGTGGCCAAGTGCAAATTGAGCCATACACTACGAGCCCATAGTTTGTTTGCAAACCCACAGACTCGCTTCTCCCTCTCTCTCACACATTTTTTTGCCAGCCTCTCTGTGTCTTTGTGCCGCAAACCCTAGCCTCCGCAACGGCGACCTCACACGTTTTATTCACCGAAAAATCGATCGTTATAAACTCCTAAAAATCATTGACAGGCCCCAGAATCCTTAGAAAATATTTCCACGCTGTGTGACGTTTATTTCTGCCAGGAAAAACGAATAGAAACAAACAAGTTCGCCCAGGATTGTTACCCGATAAAGTCTCGCGATCCGTCGAAGAGAAGCGTCGCTAAAGAGCAATTAAATCGCGATATCGACGCGTCGAGGCTAAGCCGTCAGATACGAGAGATGCTAATGATGAAATTCGTTGCAATCTAATTAGCGATGCAATCTCTTGGTCTCCCAAGCTTCAACCGTCGATAAAGCGATTTAAGGACCTTCTATCGCGATGCTCAATTCTAAATTTCTGTTTTCAGTTTCTTTTACATACTGAATCGCTTGCGAACGTCAGTTCTTGAAAAAAAGTCGTTACAAATCGACTACAGAACAACATACTCTAAATCCAAGATCATCCGAGTTAATATGTATTTTTTATGTAATAAACAGAATTTTGAATACATTTCACGACCGATTTTTTTAAAAAACTGACTGAAGCTCCTTCGATGTTAAATAAAAATCCATGCAAAGTTTTAAGGAGTGTCACCATTTAGGACTCGAAATATTTAATGTTGAAAATTGGAACTTTTAACACGCATTCTTATGGGAAACTACTGAAAATTGTGATTTTTATAAATAAATGTATCAACTTCTAAATCGTGAAGTCTCTTCACGAGCTTTTGGATGTCACTATTTTCTTTATGTGGTGCGAATTCGAAGGAATTCTATCGATGGAAAATGTTACATACAACGTCCTTGAGAACGTTATATAACAATCAAAATTTCTAATTAATTTTATGACCGATTTTTTTTAATTTTTATTAATAAATGAAGCTTCTTCGATGTTACATAAAAGGGCATGCAAAGTTTCGAGAAGCTTCAATATTTAGACATCGAGATATTTAATGTTGCAAATTGGAACTTTTAACACGCGCTCTTATGAGAAATTCATGAAAATTGTGATTTTTATAAATAATCTCGACTTCTGCATGACGAGACCCGTTAAAATAGCATGACTTATTAGATCTCACAATTTTTTTCATATAGTGCGTATAGTGCAAATTTGAAGGAATTCTATGGATAGAAAATTTTGCATACAACTAAAAAATGATCGATTATTGTCTGACGAGGTGGAACGTCTTATCTAGCCAGAAGAAACGTATTTATTTTGCTATAAAATCATAATCACGAATGATTGAGTTATCGATTGTTATGGGAGTTGTGTATATTTTTATTTTTATTTTTTTTTCATGTTTCTGGTTCTCTCGTGTGTTTTGCAAATTCCTTGAGGATACAGAACACACGGTCGATATGTTGATGTACCGTTGGCAAAACTAAAGCGCCGAATCTGTATGGAAAGCCGCAATTGAGCCTGCGGGTAGAGGGAGAGTGTTTTTTGTTCGAGCATGGTTTGAAGAGTCAATGCGTCGGAGGGGGAGAAAAAGCTGAAAAAGGGAGAAGGGAGGTATCGCCATATTGAAAGCTCCGGACAGAGCGACGCCGTTTTTATCTCGCTCACTATCTCACTCGCCTTCCCTCCTTTCCTTCTTCCCATTCGTTCATTATTGGACGAGGCAATTAAGCGGAATCTCTTCGAGGAAGCCAATTGTTCTGCGTGAATTCCATTCTACGTAATATACTCGCAGCCTCCTCTCCCCCCCCCCCCCTCCTTCCCACTGCCGCTTCCAATTTTCTATCTCTCTGTCTCGTCTATATGTTTGTATCTTTATGAATTGGTGAATAAGTGAGACTCATATTTGTTGAAGAACTGTACGTAGACTTCCTCCCTATTAGAATTAATGATCCTTCATGGGGATTTTTTTCCTAGGGTGGAGCATCCGTCTAGACGCAACTCCATTCCCTCCCCACTCCCTTATTTCTTTTGTCATGGGTCCAAATTTCCTTCTAACGTTAATTTCCAATTCGAACGCATTTTTTTTTTAATTAAAATTTGTTGAACTTTTTTTTCAAGGAAATATTCTCTGTCGGACAAATTTTGGGCGGGTTTGAAGTGGCGAGAGGTGTTCTGGCAGCCAGCAAAGAGATCGAGCCATCCCGTCAAGTTTTAATGACTAAATTTCAATTATTATTATTTTTTTTGCGTTAAGTAGAGAAAGAGACGAAAAATCATGATTTTCATGAATTAAATAAATTTTTTTATCGTCGTGTTTTATTTATTTGGTCCGGTGGAAAAAATAGAGGATGCTGCAGCCTCGCAGCAGAGGAAATTCGCTCTCTGTACCATACGATGACGTCGCCAAGGGTGACCTTACCGACGCACTGGCCTCTGGGATTCTAATTAAAAAATTAACGTTAATTATACCGGCCAGTGAGCCATGTACTCTGGGTGTTGGCTCAGTTGGTTGGGAAGAGAGGTCTGCAGGGCTATCTCGTTGCATGCCTGGGCCAGAAGAGGCGTTCGCCCACGGAATAAAGAAAAGAGACGGAGGAGAGTTGGCACGAATGCTTTTTAATCAGCATGGACTTTAAAAAATAAATATATTTTTTTATTCTCCCTTCGTATGTGTATATATATATATATATATATATATATATCTACATATTTAACTCCGTATATGATTAAGGGGAGGCTGCGTTTGGGGGTGCAGGGATAACTCCGAAAGCGGATTAGCAGGCCTGCAGGAAACGTGAGAACATCCTCGTGCGTCTGCATTTCTCCTTTCAGCCCTTGTTCACGAACTGACGTTGCATTTTTTATAATTAACAAAGTTCGTCATTATTTCTGCCATCTTAATTATAATTTTAACATAAAAATTCCAAATTTTAAAAATGTTCGGATAAACTCGAAGGACGTTGAAAAAAAATAAGGAAAAAAAATTAAATCTTTTGGAAATATTTCTTCATGACTTACGCGATGAAAAAAAAATCGTCAAGGGCTCGAACATGATCGTCGATTCTCGGTGCAAGGGAAATGACTCGATGAGTACGGTCTGTGACTTCTTGAACCAGGTAACCCGATTCCATATACAATGATAACAACGTCCACATCAATGAGGACAGGATCGCATCTAGTCTCTATTAAAACACCAACCGATCGATATCCGAGCCTGAAGGGTAACTACCCTTCATTAACGACCCTTCGTACTACAGCCTCCGCAATCTCGTTGAGTTATTTATTCAAAAAGCAATAAATTAAAAACTAACTTGATTATCGGAGCGAAACGATTTCTACTTTTATAAAATAAAAATAGCATTTTTTGTTTGTTAAAAAAAACCGAATTCGTTGCTAACCATATGCACGTCTGTATTTTTCGACGGAGGATTAATCAAGGACTTGATTGAATTACCTTCAAATTGGATAAAATCGTGATCGAACGGATTTTCGGAATTTTCATCCCCTTAAAATTCCCTGATACACAATATTTTACAAAATTTGCAGGAATTAATGCGGTTAAACCATTTTTCAAAAATTTCAGATTTTCGTAAAATTTGAATAATCATAAAATTCAAACCGCTCAACCGATATTCCCCAAATTCAATACCAACCTTCCCATTATGATGCTCTATTCATAAAAAAAAGAGCAATAAATCTGAAATTTTACGGAAATTAGAGCGTCGACAGTCTTTTTTTGAAAATTAAAAAATGCTGTACAATTCGTATTTTTCTAGCAATTGTAACGAAATGCTCAGAGAATGAAGAACTTATATGGATTAACATCTGTGCAAAACGGGAGCCCTGTAGCTCGATCTGTTCTCGAGTTATGAACGTTTGAAGATTACAGTGCCATAACGTACACACACACACACATCCGGACATTTTTTCTAGATATGATTTTTCGAATGTTTTAGGGCATTAATATCTGGAAAAAAAATTCCATCGCCGCACAGCTTTTTTCTATGAGGAAGCAAAACCAACAAGATTCTTGACATCATGCGAATGAGAATAAAGAGTGCATTATCCGGAGGTGGATGGCTCTCGAGAATAGAACGAACCGATCGATCACGCAATTGGTCTTTACTCTCTGCCGTAATCGTTTATTATTTATCGTACTTTCTGCGTATTTCGCTCTATTTTCGCAGTTATAAATAATCTCGAGTCTTGGATAATAACATTTTAATACGGCGCTGATTTTTATTTCTGTCAATCTTGACCGAGTCTTCGCTTCAACGTCAAACAATTTTATTGAAGAAGAAAAATCAAGCCGGAGATAATTTCCCAGAGTTTTAAATTTGACCGCAGACTTTCTCTGTTTGTTTTTGTTGTTTCTCGATACGTCGATTTATACGTCGAGATGCTCGTGAAAATCGAGCTCCGTATTGCTCGATAAAATTATTTAGTTTTTTCTCTCCTGAACCAGTTTCTCGTTCGGGTCTCGATAAAGTGAGATGCCAGGGGGCTCGTTATTGATTAAATGATTATTTTTTGAGCCGCTAATCTTCGGAATAAATGTCCTCAATTTATAAGGGTCGCATTCATTTTCTGTCTCTTCGCCAATGATTTTCCATTGAATTTCGCTGGCCATTGGAGTGATAGCCGGCTGACCAGGATCAAGGCACAATTAGGTGGGCCATGTAGCGCGTAATCCTTGAGCGTATCAGGCTCCCGCGCCATGACAACAAAAAGCGTTCCCAGGTTCGACCAACAATGGCTCAGTATCGGCTCAACGAAACAGTATTTCGGGGATACGATCTGCCGCACCTATAAACGTACAGAAACGGCCAACTCCTCATCAGGATTTCGTCGGGCCACACGAGGCGAGTTTATCAATTTAACGCCCTCGATTGTCAAATTTGAATAGATTAAGAATCCGAAGATTAGACTCGAGGATTCGGGGGCGGAATGACGAAAAAACCGGATGGATCGATCTCCAAAAAGTTTTTTGCCTCATGCCCTTCTCCGGAGTTTTATTTCCGCCCTGATTTCAAACCAGGCGAAAAAAGATTGAACAAAAAATGCTCGAAGGGTAAAAAGGGTACGAAAATGGATTTAAAAAATGCTCTTTAACGATGGACCAGGAATATTGTCGGCGAAACCCACAATATATAAGTGATCAAAAACCAACGAGTTTTAATTAATTCCTGGGGGAGTTGTTCCGCGAAGAGAGAGAGGGAGGGAGGGAGGGAGAAAAACTGTTACACGTATTCAACCCCCTCGGTCGGTCCCTCTCGATAGTCCACGGGAATTATCCCCACACGTCACGCACGAAAAGAGGCAACATAAAAGAGCGACAGGCTCCTCGTTAGTTGGAAACACCCCATGGGAAAATATCCTGGCTCTCAAATACATTACCCAAATATTCAAAAGTTGCATTGTCCGATATGAAATTTCGTTACTCTTTTCAAGGGTTTGAAGTACAAACGACAGGGGATGATTTATCGCACGGTAAATATTCGTCCTCATTTCCCGAGACTCGTCAAACATTCTCACCGGCTCATATTATTTTTTCAGCTTTCAATATGCCGGAAAAAAACTCCGAATGCATGACAGGGTAATCCTCCTTTTCGTCAATTACATTTGGGGATGGAAAAATGGCTTCGTTTTATTATTCCAAGATGCCGAGGGAGCCAAGGAAGTAAGTTACCGAGAGGGCTTTTTTTATGTTAAAGAGTCTGACGACACGCAGGGGCAAGTTTCGGTGGAAGCGCGAAAAAGCCCATTCTCATGGGTTACGATCGAGATGAGGGTTGGAGAACGAAATCTTGTCCTAAAATCGGCACTCCTCACTTTTCCTTAGGCAATGGAATTACTAGGGATAGATAAAAAGAAAAAAGAGCAATTTATGTACAGGGTAACACGAGAATCGCCTCCAAACTTGTCGGAGACGACAGATCGTGAAATTCCGAAGAGAAAAACCCCTGGAAACTTCTCTCTATGCTCCACCGTTGCTTTTTTATGTCGAATTTAGTGAACGACCAATGAGCTTCACGCTGGTACTGAACGGGGCGGAGCGGCCGGCGCGAAGCGCTCCCTCATAGGCTGTGACACAAATGACTGAATATCTCCTGATCAGTGCATCGGAGAAAAAAATTAGTGAAGAGTTTTCTCTTTAGAATTTCACGTTCTGTCAATTGAGCCAGTCTGCGTTAGCAAATTTTGAGTCCTCCTGTATATATCCGCTGCGAAACGTATACGTATTCGTTATCGTCGCTGCGGAGCGAACTGTCGCTGATGTTGATGGGGAACAACGGAATATATATAGCTCCGATCGTAAAGGGAAAATCCCTCGACTATGGAGATACAATCCTGGGGATGCTAGTAGATATAGTGGGTATAGGATAAGAGAGAAGGGTGACCGAGCTCGCACAGCTTCGTTGTCGTGTAAACTGCGTATAAAATACAAGCTAACCCGAGAGTGACATAGTTCTCCGGGACTGGCCTGGGCTGATTGGCTAGTCCTTGGTTGAGGGGTTGAAAAACAACCCCTTTGGGTCATTCCACTTCGGACAAACGTCTGCATACAAATGTATGACTTCAGGTGTGATTTCTCATCGGGCTCCTATGAATTGTTATTGGATCTGGATCGGCAGCCACACATATCAATCCCCTTCATCCGTTAAGGTACTTCGATACATCGGAGAAAAAAATTTCATGGCGAAAGGGAGAAAAATGTGGAAATATGTCGCGCTCAGAGATTAATTCCAGGGATTATCTTGGCCTCGCCATTTCAACGAATCTCCATTTTCCAAGCGACTGATTATACGATATCTCCTTCCCCCTTAACCCTGTCGATCTACCTGCCTTTGTATTATCTTTTACATACATATACACATATAAATACGAATGCTGTTGTATTTCAACTCGCTGGTAATATCCTATCGGTTTGTCGATATCCGGCTGATGAAATTATTCCACCCCTATCCCGAGGCCATATTCTCACGCGATTTCGTTGAATCGTCACGGTGGGGTGGCGTCAATCGAGGGTAGATAAGTCTCGGAGAAGCTCGCTCGCGGATCAGTGGCAAAAAAGACTTTTTTTCGAGGTCGTGGCATCGGGGTGGGGGTGTAAAACAAAAAAAATGAAAACTACCCCATCAGGGCTAAATTCGACTTTCTTGTATTTTTTCCCAGTCCGGGATCTCCACTGTCGAAAATTCTTCATGTATTCACTCAAAATAACGGCTCCACTTTTTTTCCCACTTATTTCGCATCATTACCGCATCCCACCCTCATCACAACTAAGGGAAAAAGTGCAGTCTGTTTGAAGCAAAGAAAAAGTTTTTTTCTGCGATGCAGCCGAGATGAAGAAAAGCGTGGAAAAATAAAAGCAGAAGAAATTGGTCGATCAACGAGAATGTGGGAGGGCGAATCAAGTTCTCCGGAAAACTGCACATCGCGCTGTAGAAAATTCAGGCCCCTTTTACAGTCGAGAACAGAAGGAGGCAAAAACAGAAGCTGCTAAAGAAAAAGGAAAAGCAAAGGAGATGGAAAATTTCCAGCCATTTCTGCTTTTACGCTCGACTATTAAGCAGGAGGTTGGAGAAATAAGCGAAGAGAAGGGAGGGGGAAGGGTGCTTCTGGTAGTCCCGAGAGACTTTTTCAACCGCGAGGAAAATTCTTCTAGAAGATCGCGAATCTCTATGGCAAAAAAAAGCTCGAGCAATTTTTTTTTTTTTTTTTCTTTTTTTCTCCAAACCTTTCGCTTTTTTCCCGATCAAAGAAAAATTCTTCGAATCGTCAGCAGGACGGTCGAAGCGTACAACAAACAAAAAAATCCAACTAACCAAACTCACGGACCTCCGGAGCTGATCCAGGTGTTAATTAACGTAACCTCACCAGAGCCAGCCCTTCAAAGGGCAACGCATTCAAGCGGTGCCTACGCGGTACCACAAAAAGCAGAAAAAAAAGTGATCCGAAGAAGGAAAATGAAGGACCTGAGAAATAAAAGAAATCGTGTCGACAACGGGACGTGTTTTCTTTTGTACTTTGCCCAGAGCCACCCCGCACACGCGAACGACTAACGAAGAAACGGTTTACGATTCCAAAAATCCATGAATTTCCATAAACGCCCCGGAAAAATTATATGAAAAAAAAATATGAATAAGCCGACAAAAGAAAAATAGGCTCGTGATTCGTCCGATTTTCGCGATGAGAAACAAGAGCGAAGAGTCTGACAGAAATCAAATCCCGGAAAGTCACCGATAGCATCGAAATAACACGGAGATTTAAATAATCCATTACACACATATCCCCGTGCATATAATACAAATATATTTTTTCTCACATATATTTTTGATTCCGCTATGAAAGGGAAAACGGCGACAAAAGAACCCCCTAGTTTTTGCTGAACATCAAGACGACTTATCGCGTCTCTACGGGATCGCGTCCACGGCCCACAACCCGAACGCGTGTCCAAGATAATCCCAGAGCTTTCTTCGTGTCAGCCTCCCGACTGCTTCTATTTTTTCCACCAGCAGATGCCAGTCTCATTGAAATCAGATTCCAATCACAACTTCCCACCACCGTATATGAACCAAAACATTCTTCCCACTGTCACCCATCCCTTACGCACCGTATGAAGAATTATTACGACAACATGAAGAAAATAGAGAAGGAAGTACAGACTTTTACACAATATCTTAGAAAATTTGCAAAAATTCAAGCGGTTGAAGAATTTTTCAAAAAAATTAACATTTTCGTAAAATTCGAAAAATCATAAAATTCAAACCTTTCCACCGATATTTCCCAAATTCAATACCAACCTTCCCATTATGATGCTCTATTCATAAAAAAAAAGAGCAATAAATCTGAAATTTTACGGAAATTAGAGCGTCGACAGTCTTTTTTTGGAAATTAAAAAATGCTGTACAATTCGTATTTTTCTAGCAATTGTGACAAAATTCTCAGAGAATGAAGAACTTGTATGGATTAACGTCTGTGTGAAACCGGAGCCCTGTAGCTCGATCCGTTCTCGAGTTATGAACGTTTGAAGATTACAGTGCCATAACGTACACACACACACACATCCGGACATTTTTTCTAGATATGATTTTTCGAATGTTTTAGTATTAAGTGCATTGACATTGAAAACTAGAAAAAATAAAATATACCGTCACACGACTTCCTCTATGTGGATGGAAAAATTGAAAAATATCGCGTCAATTTGACGAATTCGTAAAACTAAATCGTGGGACGGATTTTTATCAATCAAAAACCATTGGACGGATAAAAAAAATGATAGAAAATCATAATCTAATATGAGATTTTTCCTCGGACCGTTCCTCCTCAAGTTTGGATGCTGGTTTTTTTTTTTTGACTCGACGTCCGCAGCCGCCACCGCGTCTCTCGATCAACCGGAATGTATTTTTCGGTATAAAAATAATCGTCCAATTAACTCGATTTTCGGGCGACCACAGGTGCACGTAAGCCCTTAATTCTCATTGACACAAAAAGTAGGTCACCCTGAATTAAGAGAATTTTTGTAACATCCTGTAGATGAATGTATCCGACCGCTTGTGTGTATACGAACGGCTCGCTAATTTCCCACTCCGCTCGTGCGAGGAACCTACGATGCGAAGCATAGCCACGAGCAGACCAGACCGGAGAAGCAGACCAGGGTTGGTTCAGTCTCGTCCTATGCCATATACATGTATCCACATTCTATATATATATATATGTACATTCGTTACATATATATGTATATATGATGCCCACGAGAGCCTCTAATTTAGATTGGACGCAGGGTGAACGAGGGACGCACGAATTTCTCTCCCAGATCACGATCCTCCATCCACCACATCAAACCTCCCCTATTTTCGCGACGACCCTGTCTAGATACACCATCAAAATATATATATGTCTATGTCCATAAATAGAAGCAAAATTTCCCTGCTCTTCCTTCATTCTGCACTCGAGTCACCTTTCCCGCAACCCTTAGCATTACCCCGAGACTTTTCCTCCCCCTGCTACATAAAAAATAGTCATCGAGGGCCCTACCGAGTCTACATAATTTTTCGCAATAAAAATAACAGGAAAAAAACGCACAAGTTTCTCAAGATTGTCAACTTCATTCAATTTCGTACAGGGGTAGCTTTTTATGGTGCTTTGTGGTAGTCTTTGCGTTGATCAGTGTCTGAGAAGTATCCTTAAGGGTTCGACATTTTTTAATTATTTTTTATGAAATTTTTTTCGTTTTTTTTTTTTTAATTTCTACTTAGGATTTCCTTTCTTTTTTCTTTGGAGTAAAAATCGAAGCTACAGAGATTCGTCGGTGATAATTTACAAGCAAATGGTCCAATGCAGTTTTCTATATTTATTGGACATCCGTCAATTATGCAGGATTTTAATATTTATGCTAATCTTTTCGTGTACATAGATATGTTGATAAACAGAGGACGTGTGATTATTTTGAAAAGAGCCGGATAGGATTAGCCCCCGTGGATTATTCGGGTTGTTTTTCGCACCCCTGTTTTTATTTCGGAGAGTCTAAAGCACCCCTTATTGCCTACCGGCGAGAAAAAGATAATAGAAGGGAGGTTTAAGTTAAAAGAAGAAAAACACGACGGGCACGCGTGTAGTTTGTACACCAGGTGACGAAATTTCCAACATAACACACCCTTAACCTAATATATGGTCTGTAATGTGACAATGACGCGTAAGTTTTTTTTTTAGATCATTTTTTTGGCTCTAATACCCCGTTACCCATCCACCCTTATTTTTCAGCCCCATGCCATTCAGCCAAGCTAACATTTTGGCCACTTATTTCGTTAGACGAGTCACGTGTCATCGTCGTCAATGAGAAACGTCATATGACGGTTCTCGTTGACAAAAGCCGGGATCAGGACGACCCCGGATCCTCAGGGATTCCTCTGGCTAGTCCAGCCAGAAAATCATGACGTAGCAAATATCTGAGAAAAAAAACAAATTAAATTTTTTTTCTACGCCCCCTCGTAATTATGGCTTTTGTCCAGTTTATTGGTCAGTAAAAAATGAATTTTCACGCTTTTTTTCGGAAATGAAATTTTTATGAATTTTATGAATTTTTTTTTTTTTCTTTTATGAATTTTGAACACTTGGGATCCGTCGATAAATTATCACAATGTAGCGAGCACAAAGACTCTGGCCCTAAAACCAATCCGAGCTTTGACAATTGTGCGAAAGATAAAAAAAATGAAAAAAAAAGTTTACGAAGCCGCACGCAGGAGAATACGTATGTGCTGAACGTTATCTCCCCTGCTCGTTCGTGCAGCTCACGATGGCACAGTGCGGCACGCATGGCTCCCATGGGAAGTCCAGAGAAAGGGAAAGAGGACCGCAGCCAGAGACACGAGCAGGCAAAGTTGCTAGATTTATGGGACTCTTGCTCGAGCGTATTGAGACTCGAGGAGGAATTTCATAATGCCACAAGGAGCGAGCGAGAACTCATGAGGGTGGCTCCGCCATGTTCTCGCTGTCTCTTGATATTTATTGTTCCTGAATAACTTTTGCCGAATCGAATTATTGAGAAAAAATATGGAAAAGAATGTCGATATCTTTGTATCTCGGAATCAAAGATTCCGGACGATCGACCACGAGCTTGGAAACCAGCACGAACCCCCTCAATCATCCTGACCAAAGTCAAACTTTTCTCCAATCGTCTCCAAATTCTTTCGAACTAAAAATACCACATTTTTCATCTGTCCAAAATATTCTATGGCGACAGTCAATTCTACATTTTTCTTCTCACTTTTTTTCACATACAAAATAGTATGGGAATCGAAGTTTATTTAAAAAAGTTGTTACAAATTGACTGAAGAACAATATACTCTAAATTCAAGTTCGTCCGAGGTAAAATTTATTTTTTATATGATAAACAAATTTTCGAAAAAAATCGACGATAGATTGCTTTCGAAAATTAAATAAAGCTTCTTCGATGTTACATAAAAACGTATGCAAAGTGTACAGAAGCTCAACTGTTTAGATGACGAAATATTTGATTTTGAAAATTGGAACTTTTAACACGCGCTCTTATGAGAAACTACTGAAAATAGTGATTTTTATAAATAAATATAATAAAAATAAATATAAAATGAATAAATATAATATAAATATAATAAAATACCCTTCTCGGCTTTTTACATGGTTCGAGATTCCTTCCCACGAATTGGCATAATTCCACTATTCTTTTTATATTTATAATATTAATGATATTTTACAATATTTAAACTTCTACATGGTGAAGCTTATCGAAATAGGGCGAGCTATTAGATGTCACTATTCTCTGTATGTGGTGCAAATTTGAATAAATTCTGATGATATAAAATTTAGCATACAACGTCCTGAACCCTAAAAATTCTAGGGATGATGATAAAAATAGGAGGGAGTATTAAATTCGTAGAATCAAACAATCCCAAAGTTTCAATTCGCTCGAGCAGATTGGTCTTGATTTAAGGGGGGTTGGTGAAGCAAGGTCTAGCAAGTATCGAGCTGGGCAAAAGCAGCCCCTAGCTCATATGAATCCTATATTCGTATATACGCTCTTGTAGATTCCTGCGGAGCGGTTTGTGCACATTCGTAAACTATAATCGAATTTACGGCAAGACTTCGGATCCATCCACCATCTTTCTCTACTATTTTCCTTCTCTCTTCTCGTGCGTTTTACTCTTAAGGGTTGAGAGCTTCTGGAATAAACATCTTTGCTTGGCACGGTTCAACGGTTGAGAGAATCTGCCCTTGATATGTAGGAATCGCTTTATCCACTTTCCCTTGCACATGTTGAGAGTGGAATACGTGAAGGACGAGCTCGTATTATTGAGGAGTTTCCTCAGAGGGCTTCAATGGAAACCGCACAACCACGAGGATAGCGTCCTCCATCATGGTTTCTCTTCTTCCCCCTCCTCATCCCTCTCGCGCCTCACTCTGCGGGTTTTCAGTTGCCAAATTTGTGCTGGAGCTATGATACGAGCAAACTTGTTCGAAACCATGCGAAATAGCTTCTGCATACACACCGCAACCCGCTCAGCATAGTGAGAGACTCAAAACAACGTGTATATTCCACACTCCAGAGGCTTTGATGACTCAGACTGATTACTTCTGTCAGCTGACCTTAATATATCCAAACAGTAACTTTTTACTCCCTCGTAGAGGAACCTATGTGACAGACAAAATTTTTTTTTCAGATTTTAATGCCAATGTACTTAAAATGTCCCAAAACATCGAAAAATCGTACCTAGAAAAAATGTCCGGAATTCAAACGTTCATAACTCGACAATGGTTTGAGCTGGAGGGCTCCGGTTTCACACAGACGTTAATCCATCCAAGCTCTTCATTCTCTAAGAATTTTGTTACAATTGCTAGAAAAATACGAATTTGACAGCATTTTGTAATTTTCAAAAAAGCCTGTCGACGCTCTCATTTTCGCTAATTTTCATATTTATTGATAATTATTTTTTTATGAATAGAGTATCATGATAGGAAGGTTGGTATTGAATTTGGGGAATTTCGGTCCAACGGTTTAAGTTTTATGATTTTTTGAATTTTACGAAAGTGTGAAATTTAAAAAAAAAATTCTAAACGCTCTAATTTCCAATTTTTTTTACATTTTTACGAGCTATCATTTGGAATTCATGTTCATAGTGGAGAACAGTATGAAAGAAACGTTTCCATTTGATTTTTTTAGAGTTTTTCCGAGCCCCGTGACCTTCGAGGTTGCGCAAGAGAATTGGATATGGAGCTGGGGGCTTGGTACAGAGCGATTCGTTGTCTTTATACTCTTTCGGAATTTCTATGACCTTTTCTCCGGTGCGAAGATCCCGTGAGGAAAAACAAAGAAACTAAAAATATTTGTCAGCAGTGAATGGTCGAGATCTGACAAAAAATATCGCGTATTCTTCATTTTCAATAGGAACGAGTTTGTCGGAGAGAAGAGGACGAAAGTCCATAGCATGATCTTATCGATCTTGGCAGAGGTCAGGCTGGTGCAGTGTGCCCATAAGTTCCGGAATAGAAAGAGAAACATGGCGCTCGAAGAAGCACAGCCCCATGGTGTGTCGACCTCAAACCTTAGCCAGCTGCTGGTTAAAGAAACATTTATATTTTATCGAACGACTCCAACTCGCACAAGCAGCTCTCTTTTTCCTAGAGCAACACGCCGTGCCATCCATGAGCTTATCTCCACTTTGTTCATTTATTTCTCAATAGCAATTAAAAGAAAGTTGTTAAAAAAAAATTGCAATGATATTCCGGAGTGTCCCGAATGACCTTGCCTAGGCACGAAGACTCCAAACACCTCAAATCCGCTGAAAAATAAATGTTTCTTTTTCATTGCTTCGTAATGATTATTCTCCATGGAGAAAATAATGGTTTTTAGGCAACAAAAAAAAAGCTGTGGCTACAAAGTTCCGGGCAGTCGGCAAATCGACTCGTACACTTTCTCGGCTTAACTTATTTTCTTTTCCTCTCTTTCCCTCTTTTGTTTTTTCCTCCTTTCACTATTCCTTGCCCTTTTACTATTTTACTCTTTCATCCCTCTGGCCCGTCCCCTCGTTTGCCAACTCACGCGAAAGAGCGTGTGAGATGGAGTCGTGGACGAGTTGAACCTCTGCTGTGGCAAAGCCTGCATTATTTATGAAGCCCCGGTACAATCCTGATGAGAGCATCGCGACCGACTTCCATACCTAACCCTCCCCCACCCTTGAACATCCCTTATTCGCTATATTTCTCAGCCACGATATACCTGCAGCTTTTGTTAGCCTCCCCGAAATAAACTGCCAGAAGCTTTTATCAAACGACGTGTATACCCGAGTCTCAATGTGCTACCCCCACCCCACCGCAACCCCTTCGTCTTTCATCTCATATTATGCTGCAATTCCATATCAACACAAATGGAAAAGTGACACCTCATCAAAACTTTTTTAATTCCATTCAATATTGATCGTAATATTCTCTCCATTTTTTCTTATCGTTTCATCGGATCAACTTATCTAAAAGTGTCTTTCAACTCTTCGACTTGGTGTACGGCCCTAAAAGTGCATATTGGGTCAATCTGACCCGAGGCGTTTTTCAAATGATCCATTTTTTATGCCCTGAATGAATTTTTTCACGAAAACGAAAGTTAAGGACGTTGTGAGGTGACCGGCAATTCTAAATTTCGTTTCCAGTTTTTTTTACATATTAAATGACTTGCGAGCCTAATTTCATTTGAAAAAGTTGTTACAAATTGTCTAAAGGACAACATACTCTAAATTTAAGATCGTCCGAGATAATATGTATTTGTTATAAAATAAACAAGATTTTGAAAAATTTTACGACCGATTTCTTTTGAAAAACTAAAAAAGCTTCTCCGATGTTACATAAAAGCGTATGCAAATTTTTAAGAAGCTTCACCGTTTAAAAATCTAAATATTTAATGATGAAAATGGAACTTTTAACACACACTCTTATAAGAAATACTAAAAATTGGGATTTTGATAAACGAATATCTCGACTCCTACATGGTCAAACCTCTTAAAATTGCTCGAGTTATAGGATATCACTGTTCTCTTTATGTGATGCAAATTTGAAGGAATTCTTTCGATAGAAAATATCGCAAACAACGTCCTTAAATGCCGAAATATCGATTGCCATTGAATGCCAAACAATCACAGAGAATTGTAGGGGTCGAATCGACCCAGATGCACTTCTTGCACTTAACTGAATCCAGAGTCCCTTATTGGGTAATTTTCATTTATTTCAAGCAATTTCGTAATCCTGAAGGCACAAACAGTTTAATTTCTGATGAAGATATCCAGGCTGCGGAAAATGTGGTGCACCTGTCAAGTGCAATTTTTGTCAAACGACCAGACAGCAGATTGAAATGTTTGAGGGAGAAATTCTTTAGCCTCTGACAACCAAGAGATCCCAGTCTAAATGTTCTCATCAGATGTCACGGTGTCATGAACTCCAGCGAGTTTTCTGGCTCGAAAAATCATGACTAACTTGTCCAATGCTTGGGGGACTAAATATTTTGCTGTATTGAATGAAAAAAAGGTGGAATTATGTTTCAGGAAGACAAGGACGGTTTATTATGCAGATAAACATTTCTTGTCGAGGTTCGCCAGACGTAAATGCTTTTACGGTCACTTGACTCCCAGACGCTACATTTCATCCCCTTCTCCCTTATTTCTCTAGCGCTCCCCCTTACTCCCATTCGCATTCCATCAGCCAACATTCTATTTGCAAAAGAATCAGGGCTTTTATGAGCACGAACAGTTTGGGCTTTAACCAGCAACCTCGATCGATAAAACCGTGGCAAAACTTGCCTCGTCCTTATAAAATCCGTTTCATAAAGAATCAGCTCCTCGTTATGGGCATTCAGTAACTTTTTCCCTCTTGCCAATAACTCGAAAAATTGCCTAAAGCTCTTGAGCTTTGTATTTCAACTCCAAACCGTTTCATTGCCCATGGTTTCGATCTTTGTACCGTTTTTAAGGGCAGTCTTTCGGGAACGTTTGCATTCAAGTCTGAACGACCGAAAAATCTCGTCTAAATTCAAAAGGGTCCAGAATTTTTGCGTCCATTTTCCTTTTCAATAAAATTTCGTGTTTTTTTTTCGACGTTCCGGATTTTTTTTTTTTCACGTATTTGATTTCCTCTTCACTCATCGAGGAATCTGGTCTCAATTTTTTGATGAAGTTTTCTGCTTTTCAATCGGATTTAATTTTTTTTTCAACTTCTCGTTAGTGTCGGACTTTAAAAGATAACTTTCTGGAACTATTTGATCGCTCATGGTTTCGATCTTTGTGCATCTTGTAAGGTCATCCTTTCAGAAAAATTTGCATTAGAGTCTAAACAACCCAAAAACCTTGTCCAAATTTATTTGGGCTCAGAATCTTCGGATCCATTTGCCTTTTCGATATAAAAATATCGAAATATATATTTACGGTTGTGGATTCTCCGTTTTCGATTTTTTTTCTCGCTCATCGAAGAATTTGGTCTGAATTTTTTGCTGAACAGTTCGTAAGTTTTCTGGTTTTCAATAGGACATAATTTTTGGATTATTTTTTTTGTTAAACCGCTCGTTAACGTCGGATTTGAAAAGACAACGTTCTGGAAGGCGCGCGGTAGGTTTTTTTTACGTTCTAGAAAATTTACCCGGCGTCTGCTGAGTCGCAACTTTGTTCGGGGCTGTAAAATATATAACGACATTTAGCCAGTTTGTTGGCGCAGTTGGTCGGCGTAGAAAGCCAAGGCCAGTGATTAGAGGTGATTCCATTTTTTCCCGCAGTTCAGCCTCTGCGTACTCCTTTGGCTTGTGTGCTCCATGGCAAAATGCGAGAGCCCGAGTAAGATGAAGGGGTGGAAAAGGGAGAACTTTGCCGCTCAACGATTCTCATTATTATAAAGTCACTAACGAACCAGAGGAAGAGCGCACCCTCAGAATTCTTTTGCGCCGTCCCACCAGAACCGCTTCAACCTTCTCGAACCTCCAGGCCCACCTCCTAATTTCTTCTTTTTCTCTTCTACCTCTCCCTCCCACCCAAGCTCTTGCTTTTTCTCACGTTGCCTCGGCCAAGTAAATCGATTGCCCTGGCAATCGAAAAAACGAGATTGAGCCAATTACTGGTCGGATTGCGACGACCATTGCAGAACTTCACGAGAAAACTCCGCTTCGAGTGAGTTCTGCGCGCCCCGAACGCTTTCGCAATTGTCGTTTGGCAAATCAGCCCTTTTTTTTTTTAAATCAGGCTACGCCACCCTTGCTCCCTTTGCACCCTTTTCTCCATTCTTTCTTCCTTTCCTTTCAACCTATTACGTGATAATGATGCAAAGTACAATAATAATCCCGATAATATTCAAAAATTCTCGTAATATTAATTTTTAACATTTTTCATAAGTTTACTGACTGGCCAAATTTTTGTGTTTGATGAAAAGTTCATTTTTCATTATTTTCTCATTATTTATCATTCCTGCTACTCAAAAATCTAAAAAAATGGTTTAACGGTGACCCAACCGAGTAGTGACCTCACCCGGAGTTGCTTTTGGCTTGTCACGGTCCAAGGCACATAAATTTTCATAGTGGACATGAATGAATTGATCGATGGACGATTTTGGGAAAATCGTAGCGTTCGATCGATTTCGAATTTTTTTTGAATTTCTTGTGCCACGTGGAATTTACAGTATTTAGTGGAAGACGAAGAATTTATTTGGATTTTGAAAAATACTATGTATACGTAATGAAAGCTGGATTTTCCGTGGTTTCTTTTAGTTGGTTGATAAGCTGAAAATCCCGAGGGATGAATGAGGCTCGGATAGAGGGAGTATAGGACGTTTTTTACTCTCGAGGGGGTTGCAATAGAGTGACACGGAGATATAGTGGGTAGTCGTTGGAACTAGATCGAGCTAACTCTTTGGGCTCGTACGAGCCAGCATCTGCCACTGTGTGTGCGTCGGTTTTCCTGCTGGGAAAACTTTTAATGCCTCCCGCGATTCCCATCCCTTCTCTTCATCCCCTGCCCCTTTTAACGGGGCATCGATTCACCACACGAACTCTTTGCGGTGAGGCGCCAGAGCCTCCGTGGTGTCACATCGAGGGCAACGAAATTCCTATCGCATCCCTTTTGCCTACCCTTGTCTATCTCCTCCCCCTTTTACTCGCTCACTCTCCCTCTCGCTCTTGTTCTTCACCGACACAAAAAAAAAATCGATCTCCTTCACCACAGTCGATACTTCTCGATACGTACGCCAAATAAATCTTGAACCGTCCACAACTACCCACCTCCCGTTCTATTCACATTTTTTCCCGACTCCCTCAACTGGGTTGGGCAATTTTTTTTTTTTTTTTTTTTCAACAAAAAATTCTTCGAGGAATCTGAAGGAGGAAGGGGGGGGGGGGGCAATTTCTCACAGGGACAAAAAAATATCGTACAACCGACCAGTATGTTTGAGCTTTCCAAAAACTACCCTTTGGTGAATTTTGAAAGATCGTTTAGTTTTGAGCATCTTGAGGAAGCAATTTGCAGCGTTTATTTTTGTATATCCATTGGAATTATGTGATTTCGACAACTTTTATAAAAAGCAAAGGGGAAGTGCCGACTTATTCACAATATGTTGAAAAATTTTCAAAAATTGAAGCGGTTAAAAATTTTCGAAAAAATTAAGATTTTCGTAAAATTCGAAAAATCATAAAATCTAACCCATTCGACCCATATTTCCGAAATTCATTACTAACCATCCTTTTAGGATACTCTGTTTACAAGAAAAAAAATACGCAATGAATCTGACAATTTGCAGAAATTAGAGCCTCGACAGGCTTTTTTTTTATTTCAAAATGCTGTGCAATTCGTATTTTTCAAGTGGCTCTAACAAAATTCTCAGAGAATAAAGAGCTTCCATGGATTAACGTCTGTACAAAACGGGAGCCCTGTAGCTCAAATCGTTCTCGAGTTATGAACGTTTGAATTTTACAGTCCCAGAATATACACACACACATCCGGACATTTTTTCTAGATACGATTTTTCGATGTTTAGAGACATTTTGAGCACATTGACATTTAAAACTTGAAAAGAAATGTGCACTGTTACGCAGCTTCCTCTATAAGGAAGCAAAAATGACTCGTTTCATAATTTTGTAAAATTGTAATTGGTCCTTAAAAATAATGAATAAATCGGAGGACTGGACAGGTATTTTCAGCTGGGAGACGTGATAAATTCTTGAGAAAAGTTAGGCGTGCTTAAAATATAGACATTAGCGAATTTAGTTGGAGTAATATTGGATGAGACGTTGTACGAGACGAAATCGAGCGCCCAAGGTTATTTCTGGTTAGTTACGCATTTACTAACTGAAATATTAATATTCGTTGTAGACGAGGACCGGGAAGCAAAGTGATGTTTCGGAAGTTCCGGTACTTGGCGAATCCACGTCGAAATAACCCTCTGTGAACTCGCCTGAAATACGCGCGAGGGCGAGTGAGAGAGAGTGAGAGAGAGAGAGAGAGAGAGGGGGAGGCGAAGCGAGGGGGATGATTTTTAGGGGTAGTTTCAAGTGGAGTACGGTTTCCGGTGAAAATCGAGATTCAAGTTACCACGAGGATGCCCTGAAACGCCTCTTCTTCTTATGTAGGAACTTCGAGTACCTAAACGTAGAAACCGACTGAACTAGACGAGAAAGAGCTCCGAGTTTCCACAAGGGGTGGGATTTCCTTGCTGAATTCTCCACCGAAGAGGAAGTCCCATTAACGAACATTATTATATCTCCCTATCTCTCTCTCTCTCTCTCTCTCTCTCTCTCTCTCTCTCTCTCTCTCTCTCTCCCTCCTCCCCCCTACCTCCCCCTCTCTCCCTCCCCCCTTTCCCCTTCCTCCCACCCCATTCTATTTCATCCCCAACCAACTTCATGGATCACTTTCCGATATATTCAACTTTTCCAAACCATTCGATTTCTCTACTGTTTCCAAACATTGTATTATTCTTAACGTTACGTACATCAACTCCGAGAAAATTTTCATGCCCGATCGGTTGCTGCAAGCAACCTCCATCCTTGAATCTCCATCATTCTGAATTTTCTGATTTCGTGGAATTTCAGCTTCTCTCTTCGTTGAGGATAATTACCTATTGCTAAAGTTTCGAGCTTTCAAAATCATTCTTAATACGTTTAGAATTGTTTCATTCAGCGCTTGCCATTTCGTTCGATCGCGAATTTCCTCGAATGGAAGGCTAATTACATACAAATAGAAGTGAGATTTAATAGCTCGCGCTATTTCAAGAGGCTTCACCATGTAGAAGTCGAGATGTTTATTTATGAAAACTACAATTTTCAGGAGATTCTCAAAAGAGCGGGTGTTAAAAGTTTCAATTTTCAACATTAAATATATCGATTTCCAAATGGTTCAGCTTCTTAAAAATCTGCATGCGTTTTCAAGTAACATCAAAGAAGCTTCATTTAGTTGTTCAAAAAAATTGGTCGTGAAATTTGTTCGAAATAATGTTTTTTATATAACAAATGAATATTATCTCGGACGAGCATGAATTTCGAGTTGTTCTTTAGTCAATGAGTAACAATTTGCTTTTAATGAACTTGGGCTCGCGAACCATTTAGTATGTAAGAAAAACTGAAAAGAAAAATTTCGAATTGACCGTCGCCATACAACGTCCTTAATTTCGTGAGCCTTTCTAATTTATGGAAACTATTACGTTTAAATCGTTTCGCATTGGATCGAAGGGATAACAATATGTATGAAAGATTGATAGTTGAATGATACGAAATATTGCGATTGACATGAACAAGTCGTTGATTGAAAGAGAACAATAGCTGAATACCTGTACAGTAAATATTTAATAGATTTGGTATTATTTTGTCGTACAATAAATCTAACGAACGAATGATTCATCGAGGTGGAGAGTGACGTTGGACTGGCAAAATCGCGGGCTCTGTTGCATGTATAGGGGGTTAGTTGAGTACGAATAAGAGTGGGAAGGGAAAAAGCGAAAGAGAGCTAGGGAGATTTGGGTAAACAGGAGAGATATGGTGTTGTATATTTATCATTATTGCCATAGGAGTATAATAACAGAGTGGGGAATGGCGTTAAATCTCCGCTTACGAAATACCGGATTCTGTACATTTGTTTGCGGGTGGACGCGTGCTGATGATGATTTCGTAGCTCGAGGCTCAAATTGTGGGAGAGCTGCGAAATATAGTCGCTAAATTTTCTCCTCTACCCTTTGTTACTTCCAGCTTCGCCTTTCGACATAAATTTGTGCTTAAACGTTTATCAAGTGTAAAAGCCCACGCGTTGTCTTGAAATTTTTATGAACATCATAGAAACTGAGAGTAATTGTTAAAAAAATATTTTTTTGACGATTTCTTAATCCGTTGATATTTTTTTGCGATGGAGATTAAGAAAAAAAAGAATGGAAAATATTTGGAGACAAGTATTTTGGTTTCTACTCATTCAGCCCCTCATCTACGAGGGTTGTTCGTACGGACGATGAGGAGGGGATGGAGAAGAAGGAGGGAAAAAGAATTAACGTCTCTGAAGGTTGAGTTTCCTTGGTAGAAATTACAGGTTAAATGTAGGAGAAAAACTAGGGTATTATGTGCGTTTTATCGAGCGAAAACTTTCTCGACGATTGGGAGCAGTCGATAAGAAGAGGAAGAAGAAGGAGGAGAAGGAGGAGGAGGAGGAGGAGGAGGAGAAACGGGAGTAAGTTTGATAAGGGTGTGTTGGTACATGAGTACGAAGACGCACGATTCCCGTGGGGTGCCTCGAAATAAGCGATAAATTCGGATTTAAGAAAACATCGGAGATTCCAAGTTGAGGCTTCCAAATGGAAGAGAGCTAAGGGAGAGTTAACATTTGCCGCGAGTCTCAAGACTTTTGCTATACTCGAGCTAATTTCGAACCAACCTAAACGTTATTTCGGAAGCGCGAAACATCTCCAAATGTTGCTAGGGCAATGCCTTCTTTGCCAGTACGACTTCCGCTTTAATCCATGACCGTGCTTACAGTGATTTGTGACTGTCAGTCTAAAGCTCCCAAAGATTTTCCTTATCGTCCACAGCGAGAACCGAACCACCAAGACCGAGAGACAGAGAGAAAGAGAGAGAGAGAGAGAGAGAGCACGAGGGAGGGAGAGATTGATTGATCGATATGATTTATTCACCGCAAGCGCTGCTTACATGTGCAGTAAAAAATGCAAAACATAAAAATTATAAATATCAATTTTCAATTTCTAATATTTGAGAATGAAAATATTAATATTATTATATTAAATATAATAATATTAAATATTAATTATAATTCAATAATAATATATTAAATATATATTATTACATCAATATTATTATTTATATTTATGCAGTTTTATATTTATATATTTATCAAATTAATATTTTTATAATTTAATTTATTCTAATTATAGTTATCGATAACTATATAAATAATAATTATATATATTTATTATAATAATAATAAAGAATAATTTCAAAAAGATAATATTTATAAAAATTGAAACATTCAAATATTATAATACTATTTTAATATTAATATTTTCTGATCGTAATAAATTCGTTTTTTATGGCATTCGTATTTATTTCGCATTTTTTAGACATAATAGAGAGGGAGGAAGAAAGAGAGAAAGTCCAAAAAGATGGAGAATATTGCTACGGACACAACTTAATTTTTGATTTTTGCTTGGTCGAAAAGCACTAATTAGTCAAAGTTGGAGTAATTTTAATTCGTATTTACGAAGGAAGGAGTGCAACAAGCAGCAATTTGATAAAATTCTGATTGAGGTAGAGGCTCGGAGGTTTGGGAGCGTTGTAATTAATCAGCGATTCGTTAAATTCGTCGCTATGGGTTGGAGCCATTGACAAGAACAGGCTATAGCCTCGTTGGCTAACCATTCTACCTCCAACCCGCATATATACCTCAACAGCTTTGTATACCCTCACACTATATACATATATACATAAATATTATATACACATACATATTTATCCATACACACAGTAGCAAAGCATATCCATCTCACTCACTCTATTGCGGCGATGGTGCAACCTGTGACGTACGGGGAAAAGCCCCGCTAGCTTGCGATCCTGGTTTATGCAGCGGCCATACATTACCAGCTTTATTGGAGTTCGGTTGATGCTACAGCATCACTCGGCTCTATCAAAAAGTATAGTTATATGCTGACAGCCTCGTGGTTACCATTACCCTCTGCAAATGCTACCGCCTGTCGTTTCACAAAAAAAAAAAAAAAAATGAAAAATACAATAAATAAACTTCTGGGAGCACCATCACGAGAAGTTCCATCAGCACGAGGCAACTCTCCCGATCCATGTTTGTGAACAATGCTCATCATCAAGTCCCTGCACTTTGTGGGCTTCAAGGTCAACGCTCTTTCGTGTTCAGAATCTTTGGAGCTCTTACGAAAAGCTCAAGCGATCGAAAGGACCTGGAAGACCCGTAGCTCAGGTATCTGGTCCACAGGCCCTACTCAATGGACCATTATTGTCCTCAGCACGTCTGCCAGCATGTTCGAGATGACATTGATGACATCTCTCCTCCCAATGAAAATAAGAAATTCTGGACAGCTTGTCCGTCCAGTTATCTTGTGGGTGTTACATCCAGAGTTGTGTAAGCCCTTATGTTTATCTCAGAGTCGGATAAGTGTATATATGTATATTGCGTGACGAAACGTGATGCGCATCAGTGAGAGATGCACATGAGCTGTGCATGCGGGTCACTGAATATACTACGGTTTGCTATGTGTATACTGCTTGGTAAACTAACTATATTATTGCAGTGTGAGTGTCTATGTGGGTTATAGGTAGCATGGGAAACCTCTCGAATCTAACTAGACAGAGAACGAGAGCGCGAGAGAGAGAGAGAGACTGCCAAATGAAACCGCCGGCGGGGCCATGTAGTCCCCGTGACACCCGACCTAGCGTGGCCTCGATAATGTCTATCAGCTCCATCACCCACCCAGAGACGAGTTAAGTCTCCCCGTCATGGCCCGTCTCGTGTTCAACATCTCTCTCTCTCTCTCTCTCTCTCTCTCTCTCTCTCTCTCTCTCTCTCTCTCTCCCCCCCCCTCTCCCTCCCCCCCCCCCCCCCCCCCCCCCCCTCCCCCCCCCCCCCCTCCGTTCTCCTACTACATGTATAAGCTGTTCCATTCCCTTGAGCACTGCCACAAATTGGGCTCACGAAATCGGTGCTCATGATCGTTGTACAGCTTCATACTGCGACTAGCGATACACGCAACATCGCGCTGTTTCATCCAATCCTATATGCCCATTTACCACTCTTTATTTCCGATTACTCTCTAATCCACGTGTCACTGTTTGTTCATATCAGGTCTCCTGTTGGGAATAATTGTTCGATACTTAAATTTTCCCGCGTTCTCTGACTCCGAGTAACCGACGTTTCGGCGCATATGACATATCTGGAAAAACGTATTGGAGCTGTATGGAGTCTGTAGAAAAATGTAGAAATTGGTCCGCGTGATTGCGACGAGATTTTACGATTTTTTTGACTCACCGGAAATTACCACCGGACCTGCGGGGCCACCAGGTGTTTCTGAATCAAGACTCAGAGATATTTTTTATAGCAGAATCGACCAGGGCAGGCCAATGATCGACACTGACCGGGACAACGTGCAAAATTTTAAACTTCCACGTCAGACTCAGACAAAAAATGAAACTCTCGTCCCACATCATGATCAAACTTGCCTAACCTCGTCATCAGCTGGTCACCACATCGTCCAGACTGACCATGAGATCTAACGATTATGGGGTGTCATTACTTCTCTAATCCTATGACATCAGGGGACAGTTTTTCCCCTTCAATCAAAAGTATCAACCACGTTCCATTCACTCACTCTCCTGGCTGGATGTACTGCGGAATTCCAGAGAGATGAATAAGACAGAAAGATAAATCGTGAGACAGAGAGAGTGAGAGAGAAATGACGCAGTCGAGTCTGTGTTAATAGTAAGGGTGGCGAAGCAGAGGAAGAAAAAAACGAATGGAGGAAGAGTGAGATGGAAGAGTGAAAATCTTTTGCTTCGTAGTGGCTTCTACAGCGAGTGTCTGCTTCAGTCTCCTGCTGCCGGATTCCTATGTATCGATCCGACGTCCTAGCTTGTCCCGGGCCAAAACCGAGATTGACTGGGCGGCGCGCCACCCTCTTTCTCTCCTTTTCCACTCTGCACCTTTGCCTACAATCCTACTGTCCCCCGAGAGGCCAAAGGGAACCTCCAGCTAAAGGGTGACTGAGCGACAACCAAACGACTCCAAACGTACTTTCATCTGTGCATCATTATTTTCTCTTCTCGCCTCGATTGACTCCTTCAAAAGAATCACCTTAAGGATTCCGTTGCTACATCCCCGAATCACAACATTTGGTATTTCTCGGTTAACACTAAATTAATTCAACGCTGTCTCGATCAGTGAATCAAAATAATTCCAGGCTCATCCCTTTCCCTAAACCTAAAAAAAAAAAAAAAAAAAAAATCGATAAATTCGATTATCGTAACACGTTCGATTAATTTCAAAAAATGCCATGAGTTTTGTTCCCTGCGAGTGAGATCGGACGACACGATTTTCTCGATCAATGTTTTCTCTTTCAGGATTCAGTGAGTTTTCTGCGCGAAGCTCTCGATACGTTTCCCAGACGCGGAGACTGAGGGAGAAGGAGTAAAAAAAACGTATGTACACTTTTTATTATACATTTTTCTGGAGGCCTGAGTAAGGGTTGAAAGCAGATTTGAGGGGAGCAAAATTCCGACTCCTGGTGTGCTGCAGGGAGTTGTCAGGCTGAGACACACGCCGGTGCGATGTGTCGAAGCGAAAAGCATCGACGAATATGACATTGATGCAGAGTACGAATGTGTACGTCTGGATCGTGCACTCAGTCAAATATGCGATGGAAATAAAGATACGAAATGGCCTGGCTGTATCGACAGGGAATAACTACGAAAAAAATACAAGAGCAAGAAAAATCGAAATAGATATAAATAAAAATTGTGGTACATTTTTTGGAAAAACAAAAATATATTTTTTTTTGGTGGCAATTATTTTGATTAATTCTTTGTATCGTATGCTCTTTGTCTCTTCGCCTTTTGCAATTTCAGTTTTGTGTTAAAAAATCCGACGAATACCCGCGATGCTTTTTCATTCATCAATCTCGACCATTTTTCCTTAACGAGAAATGAAAAAAATTGATTCAATATGTATTTTTGCAGGCATCATAGCAACTCGTTATCCGAATGTTACGTTACTGGTACTTTTTATATATTTTTTTAAAATTATTTTCAACGTGATTCAATGTTTGGAAAAAACAATGAATTTAAGAATAAAAAAATAAAACAGAAAAAACAGTATAGACCGAAGGAACATCGTGGCATTTCGTGCAGGTACAACTTTCGCTGACTTAATCACTGGAAAAAATATCGATACTGGCTTCGCTTTTTATATCTTCAACTAAAAAAATCTCGAACGAATGAGCTAGCCAATTTGTTCTTTCTCTCATTTTTTAAGAAATATTCGGTATCGAAAAATTCAGTTGCAATCATAAAGATGAACGAACCCAATAAAAGGTAAATATTCTCGTGTTTTTTCTTTACTAGTAATTAATGCATCGCCAAACAGGAGAAAATACTGAATTATATGCAGTTGGAGCGGGCGAAATTGTCGAATAGTCTTCATATTGCGAGAATCGGGTCTACAGAAAAAAAAATGGTATTTATGATGGAATGTACATTGGAAAAGTTCTTCAGCGTCTCATTAATTTCTTATCAAATTCCAGTTATTAAATCGACCGATTTCACTAATTCACGATTTTTTCCCACCACTTTAAGATTTTTTTTCTATTTCTATTTTTTTTACTCATTTTTGCGAAATGCGAAAACAAATCGTTTCTCATTTTTTTTTCCATTTATAATATTCCACGAGAAAATGCTTTTCCCTGTGTTTTTTTTTGTCATTCATTACCCTGGGCAATTATTTAACTGTACATTTACCCAGCTCTCGACACTTGGTCATTGCTGAAGTTTGCTCAATTTTTAAATAACCGCAGTGAACAAAGTGTATGTGAAAAAATCGATAGTGGGTCATCGGCCTAAGGTGAACCACGATCGAGGAGGTAAAGCATTATTGATTTTTTTGGAATAACAAAAGTGTGAACTCTTGAATCATGACAATGGCCATGATTGATGGTTAAATTAATAATAAACATTGTTACGGGGAAGCGATATAGAAATCACGATTTACGGATGTTTACCCGAGCTGAAAGAAACCGTTACAGTAGAGTGGGGGGTAACATGTGAATAATGACAAAAGCCATTAGTATTTGTCGGAAAAAACATCGCGATAATTATCAGAGTCGACATTAATTAGCAAAAGTGATTAAAAAAAAGGTAATTAATTTTTTCGAAACGTTTTTTATTCCTCATTTTCTGAGTCCATGCTAATCCGGGTAAGAAACACGAGACAAACATTTCAAATGTTTATTTATCGTGTTTTGTCGATTAAGTCGATGAAGTAATTGAAAAAATGGTCAATTAATCATAACAGCGGATGAAACAACTTGGTGTGTCATTCCCATGAATCAGACTTTAACATTTGCATGCCAAGGCTATGTGGGAGGTGAAAAAAAAAGTGTACGTCGATGCATATGGATGTGTGGACGCGTGTAGAATCTCGTGGGTCGATGACCGGGTCCAATATATTTAATAAAACCGTCGGTCCCGAGCAAAGAAGACGCAAGTGGTAAACATTCGTTCGGGTCATCAAGTGCCATTGATTGGCCCGAGAGCTCCCACTGAACGTCAATGTCCCACGATCAAAACGACGAACCGCGCACATCCAATAGCTTTTGTATTCCATTTTTATTTTCTCGGTAATAATTAATAAATTGGAGTTATCAAGTGAAGGAGTTTTATCATAATAACGAGCTGGGAATTATAGATTTTTCGGAATTGAGTTTAAAGTACATAATGGAATTAATTAAACGCGTAGAGTTCCGAAAATACTTGACGGAACTCTGATTAACGTTCGTTTTTTACGAAATTTACAATTTTTACGGGCCTCTGTGACTCGAACGCTAATTAATTGTCGGAGATATTGGAGTATCGAGAGTTTTACGTTTTTCCAAGTCGACAGATCGCAAAAATACTCAGCACAACTTTAAGTAACATTTTTTTAATGAAATTTACAATTTTCTCGGGTCTCTGAGACCCAAACGCTAATTAATCATCGGAGTGATTATAGTATTGAGAATTTGATGTTCTCCACGTCAAGAGTTTCCAAAAAAAAAACTCTAACCAACGATTTTGTTACGAAATTTACGATTTCTACGGGTCTTTGTGACCCGAACGCTAATGAATCATTGGACGATTTGACCTCAAATCGTCATTATTCAGACCTGAATGCCACGCATCAGCTTAAGCAACTTTTTAATGAAATTCGCATTGTTTCGTGGGGTTGAAGGCTCAAGGGTCATGGGCCTCTTTGACTTGCGCCATGAAGCGCGCACATGGTGAGACATGTGTCATTATTTTTCGCGCTGCAACTATTTTCGTAGCTCGTGGCACTGGGTATTCTTGTTTTTCGGTGTTGTTGGCGTCGTCGCTGTCGGCGATGGCGGCACGTGCAACCGACACACCGCGCACACCATTCGTGTGTGCTCACCCGTTCCAGAACGCGTTTCAATGACAGAAAGACAGACAGACACGTACAACAGGACACAGACTCACGTAGCACTCACACATATCTTATGGGAAACATAGCCGAGTCACGGTAATGGGGAACACACACGATGAAATACATCGAGAGCAAAATGGCGGTGGGGGCAAAGGGGCCAAAGAGACGGAGGAGAGTACACCATGGCTGTTGGGCAAGTTAAGGGGAACGAATAGGAAACCCAGAGAGTATACAACTTGCATTTGTTTCCATTAAAATACCGGGCGCCACCAGCCCGGAATCCCTTCGAGAATGCCACGTTTGTTTGCCTTCGACGAGAAGAAAAAGACCGAGAGAGAAACAAAATCACCAGCGTCTTTTACTCAATCCCACTGGGAAAACGTTACTCGCTCCTTTTATCCACCAAGACATTTTCCAATATCTACACATTCGAATCTATTTTTTTCCTCTTTCGCGAATCTACAAATTTTCACGTTATTCCCTATTTTATACACCAGGAATGTAAAATATGGGAATTCCATCGAGCGTGCAATTCCATTACAAATAATAGATTCAACCCTTAGAATGCATACTGGGTCATTCTGACCCCAACTATTTTCCGTCACCGATTCTTTGCCATTTTATTTCCATCTTTGTCAAAAAAGGACGATAAAAATGAAAACGAACATACGACGAATTTACTTGATGTTTTTTCTCGATTTAAATCGAGAAAGATTTTCGATTATAAAAGATAAAATGTTTGCACTCCGATCTCAAGAGTTTCTCCTCGACTGGGCACTCCGCGTGATTTGTTGGAAAAAAAAGTTGGAATATTCGGAGAATTTATTGATTTTATGGATAAATAGATATTTATTATTATTTTGTATTTAACGGAAGGGGTTGGATGTGCGATGGATTCGATGGGATAAAAATTCCATCTGCCTCTCGCCTCTCGCGTTATCCCTTCGCTTTTTTTTGTTCTTTAATACCTAAAGCTTTTACATGATATTCGATTTGGGCGCACGTCCGGTTAGCTTGCGATAAACGCTGCTCCGTTTAACTCGCCGGTGCATCACTGCACGTCTATAGCGGTCGTTACAACCCGGTGACTTTGGACCTCCGAGGTCGTGTGAGGATGATGCTCGATCAATCTGTTATAAAAAAAAAACGGCGAAAAAAAAAAAAGCATTTCACAGACAAACCGTGTGCTGACATATGACGACAGACATAGATCGAGTGTGAAAGCGCATAAACTGTATCGAAATCATTTATCGTTGGGGGATTGAACGATTTTTTCCCATTATAATGTAAAACTGTCTGGGATATCGGGAGAGAATGAAAATAAACGTGGAGGCGGCAATCAAAGAGGCGGGACAAACAATGTATCGAATGCTGCAAGAAACATTTCGATCCATTTTTTGACGCGACAGTGCGATAAAAATAGAAACACGACGATTAATATTTTAAATATTTTGAATATCGATGCGAAAATAAATTGGAAATGAAAATTGAGATTGAATAATTATCGCGAAAAAATAAGGAACCCAAGCAATTGGTTTTATTCATTTATTCGTGTAGACGTCGATGGGAAATGGAGATATTGAAATGCGTCGAGTTATCGACGTCAGAGGGTGAGAGGCTTGACCCTTCAAACCCTCTCGAGATTCGGAGATCTCGGCCTCCCAGCCGGGATCTGCACTTTTACGACAACCCCGTCCACTGACTCGAGGCAGAGCAGGAAAGTGATAAGGCAAGAGGGAAGCAGAGAAAGCGGGAACGATCCGAGCCAGGACCATCGAATGCGGCGCAAGTTTCATGTCGAGTTCGAGAATCTGAGCTTCGGAATCGATAAGCTTGCCCGTTCCTTAGCCCCACGAAAACCTCCTCTCTTTCCGCTCTCCCTTTATGTCTTTCCGTTCTCCCTCTCTCGACATATGATTGCGAACAACTGTCGCATCGAGCAACCCTCTCAAATAGTTTTCCTCAAACTATGGCAATTCCCCTGAATCCTTCGACAATAATTCGCCGTTAAATCCAAAGGAAAATGTTATTTTTTCACTGCAGATGTCAAATAGAGGTCAACCAAAGTGCACTTAATAATAAATTTAAAAAATGCATGTCATCAAAATTCCAGGAGCAAAAAAAAATTGAAAATCGAAAAAAAAATCGTGTACGAAAAAAAAAACTTTTTTTTTTCTTCAAGATGAAATTTTTCAGAGGGGTCGACACAATGTGTTACTACAGGGCTTGAAAAGTAGTTCATGCATCCAAGCGATGACATAGGTAAAGGTTGAATCCGTAGTGGGCGTGGTGGGGAGTCCCGAGAGGGTCGCGAACGCTGGAGAGGTTTGCTGTGACTCGATTCTGGGTTGGGTCCGTCGAGGTTTGTCGACTGGAGGCTCTCGAGAGCAAAACGAATGGTATGGATGTTTAATCTTTTGGCGTAACTTTCGAATTGATTAAGAAATGTCACGAGGCTGAGGTGCGGTCGTGACAATTTTCAAGATGACATTGGAATGTCAACAAACAGCATCAGCAGGACGCACTCACCTTGCTGGTACATTGATCCTCTATGGCTATCGTTGTGATGGTTGCTGTTATCATTGCACAAGCCACTGTTACTTGATGCACTTAAATCACCATCGTGTGTGCCTCCAGTACGATCGAGGAAGGTCAGTACGTGGGACTAGACGAGATGGAGGTCGAAAAAGTCGTTGGGGTAGTCACAAGAGGCGGGAACGTGGAAAACTTATTAAAATCGATGGAAATTCCAACTTCCGGTTAAAAACACACACGAGTAAATCCGTTTTTGATTGAGAATGATCCTGGCACCGAGGAACGTTAATCCTCCACGTCGTTTGGCTCGAAAACTCCGGTAAACGTCTGCGTTAACATCCGACGGATTATTACGTTGTACCGAGGGTTGGTGACGGTCACCAGGTGTTCGATGACGACACTAGATGAAAATGGGATTCGCAGGCGACGACGGATTCGCCCTACGTCAGGAAATGATCAGTCCGCCAAGCGGAATCAACGACATTGGGCAGGGAGGATCTTGGAGTCTGTTCCTGGATAACAAGGATCTTTAACGTTCTTCGGGAGGTTCAGGAGGCTTGGAAATCAAACAAACATCGAATCATTGTCGCAGCATCAATCTCTGACCGAGTTACCACATTTTTTCGGACACTTTTATGTCATAAAGGGCCAAATTGTTTGGGCGAATGTTGCAAAGTTTTGGGGAAACGTCGCCCGAACGTGGCGCTGATCAGGCTTTCGTTTTTTTTCAGGATTTTCAATATTTATCTCCACTTTTCGTGGAGTTTGGTGCAAAGTTGATTCACAAGTGAAAGTCAAGCGAAAAGCTCGTTGGGGTAGAACGTAGGGACGTGATTCGCTTGGTCTCGTATTTACGATCGAAAACTCGGGCCGTAATCTCGTATTTGACGTTTTGTGATACGAATCCGAGTTGAATGAGTAGCGCGCGGACGTACGCGGTACGAGATCAGGCAGTGGACTAAACTCGTCTCCTAGTTCGACCGGAGTAACGGCGGCATAACGGGGTGAAGCGCATGCGTGAATAAAGACGACGACGTCGACGGCGATGACGACGACGACGACCCTGCGCCGTCGCCGCCGCTGCCGCCGCCTGCATCGCTCTCCTGGCAGCCTCGCGCCTCGACACCACACCAACGCCACCGTCAACGTCGACGTCGAAACCGCGCTACGTACCCAACCCCCGCGCGTATATACCCTCAAGCTGCCTCATCCCCTTCGGCCAGCCTGAAACCCCTGCGCCTCCTTCCCGCTCGTGTTTCATCCCCTAAATCGGCACTCTGCACCCCCGAGTCTCTGTCCTAACGACGTGAGTACCCCGCCAACCAGCAGGAGGGCGGGGGGGGGGGGGGGGGGGCTGTTCCGGCGATATACTAGCTGAGCTTTGCCTCTCCCAATCTACGTATATCCACACAACTCTATACCCCACACTTTCTACCCCCTGACTGTTGTACTTTCTCTCCTTGTCTGTGGCAACAGCGAGAAATGAATGGTATGAGCCTGAAATGGCTAGTGGCCCCTTACGACACTGGCGGGGCTCATATCCTGAGGTGGTAAAACGAATTTGGCAGAATCGTACGTATGTAACGTAACTCCTTCTCCTTCTCCTCTCCCACCCCCTCTCTTCTTCCTTATTCTCAGTGTAAACGTGAGTTGGAGATGGATAACGTTGCAGATGGTTCAGCGATAAATTCCGCCGACATATCCTCAACGGTAACTGCGACCCTAAAGAGATTTATCTTCCATTTGGAAGGCACAAACTTTTACTTTTCAAACTACTCCGGGGTCCCCCATCAACTTGCCAATATGTGCTGATGCGCGGCGAGCAACTGATTCGCATAATCAACCGGGTCATCATCCAATAATTTGTAGTCGTGACTACAATCCTCCGTAACAATTGGAATGGTCCAGTGGTCCCTCGTCGGGTTGTGAAAAAAAATGTCATCGCGTCTTCAAGACCTCGAGATCCACGTAATTCTATCAACACATTTTTCCACCCTCGAGATAAAGGAAAGGAAATAACAACAGAGAACTGCTGCTCCCTGGTGAAAATAATTCCGTGCGTTTGCACAGTACACTAGGGTCGTCGGAGGTTCAAGGGTACCGGAAGACCCGGCACAACGACCCTCCGCCAAGTGGTCACCCGGGGATGACGGCCAGCACTCGCCAAAGAGACCTCTTCTGCTTCCTCGGAGCGGCAAAGGCGGAGGGAGAAGAAGAGGCAAGATAAGGCAAAACTGTCGCGAAGGGAGCCATCGTAATCCTTAATTGGTTCGCGCGATTCATTCGGTCCATTCATCGTGACTAACTCGCTCGACGTGGCTTGATCCAAACGAAACGTGAGTCCGCTGCTCACCGCACTTTTATTTTTTCTTACCACCGACACGTTCGACAAGCAACACTGCGCGTCTACGCAGCACCATCAGAAAGTCACTATCTCACGAAGAACACGTGCGACAACATCCAGCTGAGAAAAAGGAACGAGCCAAACTATCACACAATCTGCAACAGCCCGTAAAAAACGATAGGAAATCAATAGCCCGAGAGATCACCTCGGCAGCCTTCTCTGCTGCCTCGTTAACCACTCGTGATCTGATCAACACACACATATGCTTCATTCATTATGTACCTCAAGGCTTGACATAATCACCAAACGATTCAGGTGCATGCCAAACCGACTCTCTGGTAAGACCTTCTTCTTCTTATCTTCGAACCATCAGCGACAACAACCTCCAGCCTCTCTCCTGATGCTGCTGCTGAGTCTTACCACCACTTATTTACTCTGATGACGTCTCCCGATTGGAGTTGTCAGCACTGCCAGGGACAACTCCTGGAGTCCCCCAACATCTTCCAAATACTCCATTTCGCTTGCTCCAATTACTACTCTCTGTTTCAACCTCCTCCTCTTTCCTCTATACCGACGCGTCAATCATCATCACTTTGAGTCTGTCAATAAGCCCAAATACCTTGAGACTATCCAGTCAAAGAAAATAATCTACTTCATCCTTCTTAGCCAAACGTTTCTACCAATGTTGATTCTATTTTTCCTATGACTCTTGTCAATCATCCAAACTTGTCCGAGGCCTGATAGAGCCATTGGGGGTCTTATTAACCCCCACTTACTTGGGAGATCGATAAATGGTTGGAATTTTTTTTTTTTAATAAAATAAAAATACCACAATGTTTTTCAACTCTCATCAAAATAGTAAAAATCAGAGGATGCTCGTCCGGGACTTACGCAGACCAAAATCGATATTCCTGAGCTGCCATTTCATGATGGAGGCTCCGGGACGAAAACAGACAAAAAGGAGGGGATCCCCAGCAAGTAGGCTGCGGGAAAACGAAACTTTGTAACGGAGGCTAGTGAGAAAGAGAAAAACATTGGATCTACGATGAAAGGAGAATGATAGATGCATCGCGGATCAAGTGGAAGGATCTAAGGCCAGGCGCGGTGGATCGCACAGTGGAAAGGCTGAATAATAACGTTTTGGAATTGAAGCAGGAGAATAAAAGGGTGTCACGAATGGAGAGAGCTGCACATGAGGGAATCAGAATGAAAAGAGAAGCGAGAGAGGAAGGAAGATTGCAAAGGAAGGAGGAGGAAATGATGGGTGAAAGGAAAATAAAGGAAAGGAAATGTCAATGGATATGCTCGTAGGCCTAGAACTCGAGATATATCTATAAGTAATTCATAGGGATATTGAGGAATTGGCATGCGCTGGTTACACTAGCTTGCCTCCAATAAAACGGAATATCTGATAAGGAACAAATAGAATTGGCCCGATGTGAATACACGCCTTGGCTAGCTCGCCTAGCCAGATAAAATGCGAATAAGAGAGATGAGGTCAAAGTGTTGGTGGCTCTAAAGAATCCAAGATAAGCTGCTAGAGCCCTGGAACGACCAATTGAAAAGCGGAAAATGTGAGACGTGGTATATCATAGAAATCTCTCTGAAGAGACGGAAAGCTCGGCGCAAACTGGATCGCGATAGTTCTATGGAAAATGGACTCAAGAACTTGTTTTTTTTTTTTACATTCTCTTCAAGAATTCCTGGCCCTTGAGATGTTCGATGGTCGGCATGTAGCGCAGTTGATCGCGGTGAACTCTATCGTTTCGAAAGAAATTCGACAGTAGATCGAAAAAAAAAAAAAACAAACAAAAAATACGAATTATTGTCAAAGGCTCGGTCAGCTTCACCGAAATTCTTTTTAACGCGAACCTGAGGATTCGGGCACTCACTGAAATGAAAGCTCAAGGCGGTAAACGAAGAGAGGATCGATCGACTTTATCTCGGACGAGTTTCACCCCCTCCCGGCCTCCCTCTCTCTTCTCCGAATCTCTTCCCCCTCCCCCGCGTTCGCTGCCATCCGTCTGTACAAGCAACGACAAAAAAAACAGAGAAACAAAAAAAAATGCAAAAAGAAGTAACATCTGTCTCATCCCGCAATTCCGAGAGTAGTACCGAGCTGGAATCCATGTTCCATGCTTTTATGGATAACGACAGTATGCAGGAACGATCCAATACGCCGAGACGAGTGATGAAAATAACGAACCGATGAACAATGCTACGGAAATTTAGATTTACCTACAAAATATCGTTTCATGACAAATATAACTTTGACAACTCTTTCCCAAAGATATTCGAAAGGAAATTCGATGGGATAAAATAAAAATCGATGAAATTCTTCCCTCACTCGAGAAACAAAGATAAAAAAATTAATAGAAAATATACCCGTTGGAAAAACTGTGTTTTGTTTCTGGTCAACTCTATTGCAGTGCATCGTAATTATAAGTTTGAAAAATTTGATTGCATCGCACAACATTTGTTAAATTTTTATTTATTCATTTATTTATTCATTTATTTATTTATTTATTCATCCATTTATTCATATATTCATCCATTTATTTACGTATTCGTGTATTTATTTATTTATTCATCCATTTATTCATATATTCATCCATTTATTTACGTATTCGTGTATTTATTTATTTATTCATTTTTTTTTTAAATTTATTTATTTATTCATTTTTTAATTAATTTATTTATTTATTCCGTCAAATCAATTGACCAATCGAACGAATTTCATACAATGGGGTGAATAATAAACTTCGAAGATTTTAACGGTCGTTAAAAAATCCGGATGAGGTATTTAATTGTAAAAATGATCAAAACTCGAATTTTTCGTTTTTTTAATGATTTTCTAAAAAAAAAAATTGTAACATTTTTTTGGGACCCGTTTGCCCTCGATTGAACGACCGCACTACAGCGACAAATTTGCAGGCTATCCACCGGGGAATTTAGGTGCGAATCCAGGAGGGATCCGACCCAAGAATGCCTCTTGTAATCCAGCGAGGATTCTGGGTGTTGGAATATGTCAATGGTACGCGTCGATTCTTATCGGTGATAGGTGAATCCAAGATGGATTCCCATGTAAATAACTCGGAGAAAATCAATCACTTGGATTTCCAGTCTTTCCAGCTGCTTTTCTCCGCTTTTCGTGGTTCATTTTCTTCGCCCCTAAAATGTTTCCACACATACGAATATCTGGTGGAGAAAAAAAAACGAAAAAAAATTCTGGAATTTCGCGACAGTCTCTTCTCGAGTTGGGATAAAGAAAGGTGAAAGGAGTAGGACGTGGAAAAGTGAAAGGAACGAGTGAATATGGTGAGATTTTTGTTGTTGGGCTGTGAGGATCTTTTCCTGTTTTTTAAGATGGATGGATCGAGAAGACTCTGGATTGAGAAGATGGAGATGTGGAAATAGGATGCTCGCAAGATACCACGAATGTGACGTGCACTTTCGATGCCCTGTCTGGACATTTTTAAAGTCCTCTAGTTTCAAATTTAAAATAAAATAAATTTTCTAAATAAACATGAAAGACAAAAAGTCGATAACGATAACATTCAAAGTTACAAATGTTGTAATCTCTTTCAAGGACAATGAGAATTTCCTCAACCTAACGAAAGTTGAATTAGTAACGAAATCTCTACAAACTACCAGTTGATTAAGATCGAGTTACTAATTAGTCAATTAGTTAATCGGAAACTACTAAACTCGGCATTTTGTGTTGTCACGAAGTTGTAACTTAAGGACGTTGTGTGCTAAATTTTCTATCGATAGGATTCCTTTAAATTTGCACTATATCAAGAAAATAACGATATTTAATAGCTCGTGCAATTTTAAGAGGTTTCACCATGTGGAAGTCGAGATATTTATTTATGAAAATCACAATTTTCAGTAGTTTCTCATAAGAGCGCGTGCTAAAAATTCAAATTTTAAATATTAAATATCTCGATTTCTCAATGGAAGAGCTTCTTAAAACTTTGCATACGGTTTTGTGTAACATCGAAGAACCTTCATTTAGTTTTTTTCAAAAAAAAAGGTCGTAAACTATTTTCGAAATTTCGTCCATTATATAACAAATACATATTAGCTTGGAAGATTTTGAATTTAGAGTATGTTGTTCTTTAGTCAATTAGTAACAACTTTTTTGAATAAACTTAGGCTCGTATACCATTTTGTATGTAAGAAAAACTGAAAACAAAAATTTCGAATCGACCGTTGCCAAACAACATCCTTAATAAGATATTCTATTTTTTCAATTGATTAAAAACGGAGGAGGATTACATATTCTTGAGATGTGGAGCCTCGGTATGAAATACGACGATGGAATTCACCGCGAGACTTTGGAAAAGGAAAAGAGCAAGAGAGAGAGAGAGAGAGCAGGTAAAAAGAAGGTTATCCTGGTGCTCGTTTCCTTTGGGTTCCCGACAAGTTTTCTGCAATCGGTTCGTTTGATGCGGGGATCCCTTCTGTCTCGCGGCCCTTTTTCTCGAAAACCTCTCGTCCCTTTATTCTTTTGCAGCCATGACTCGTTCTTACACGCTCCATACTCTGACGCATCCAAAGAGAGTAGACAAGGAGGTGGAGACGAAGAAGAGCAGGAGAAGGAAGAAAAGACGAAGAAGAGGAAATATATCTTCAGATCCGAGACTCACACGCCATTGGCGTGCCCAAATTTGAAGACGTTTCCTGCACAAACTTGAGGCACCCTCGAACCTCCTCTTCCTCCTCCCCCGCACGCCCTCTTAGCCCTGACTCTTCTCTACTCTTTCGCTGCTATCCAGACGCGAGAGCAACTCAACTGTTATCCAAGATCCTTGCTCAAACCAACTTTTCAGTAAGAAAGACAAAAAGCGAGGAGATGAGCTTGCAAGCAGGATTACAGAAGAGGATGGAGACCGATCCACCGAGTAACTGAGAAAGTCTTTTGGATGGAAAAATCCTCAGAAATACCGACGACGACGACGACGACGACGACGACGACGAGGAAGGAGTATAGAGGACGAACAGGCACTACAAACTTGCCTGAAACTCTAATGTTTATCGACTTCCGTGCTCCCGATAAACTCCTGCTATTCCCTCTCTCCATTTTTCTCATTCGTCCTCGCACACTTTCCCGCTTTCTCGTGTCCTTATCCCCCACAATCACACATCACAGGTACACGCCATTCCACACTGTATAGCCCACTGGACTACGTAAATTTTCTGTAACAAACGTCGTCATTACAAATTTTCGATTTTTCATTATTTCCGCTGCTATTTCCACATTCGAAAGCCCCAAAAACCTTGAAATCGAAAAATTCATTAAGGACGATTTCAAAACCTGCTAGCACGACCGAAATTCACGTTAATTAACGGAACAATGAGAAAATTAATCTCTGCCCAAATTCGTTACTAATTTCCACCAGAAGACGATACAATTTAATCCAATTTCGATTGTACCATCGTAATCATTCAATGTCTTCTTCAAGATAATCCAATCTGCACTTCTGCAGTCCACGAGAATGCACAGAGCAAAAAAAAAGTTTCGATAATCGTGAAATTTTTGCTCGAATACTCAAGGACGTTGTATGGAAATTTTTCTATCGATAGAATTCCTTTACATTCGCACCACATAAAGAGAATAGTAATATCTAATGGCTCGCAAAATTTTAAGGGGTTCTACCATGCAGAAGTCTAGATATTTATAAAAATCACAATTTTCAGTAATTTCTCATAAGAGCGCGAGTTAAAAGTTTCAATTTTCAACATTAAATATTTCGATTTATAAATGGTGAAGCTCCTCACAACTTTGCATACACTTTTGTGAAACATCGAAGAAGCTTTATTTAGGTTTCAAAAAAATCGATTTTCTAAAATGGACTTAGGCTCGCAAACCGTTTTGTATGTGAGAAAGAGTGAGAAGGAAAATGTAGAATTGACCATCGTCATAGAACGTCCTCAAGGAAACGTGGTTGTATTTTTTTCAAATATTTTCATAGTTGGTTGCTGTAGATATCGAATCGCGATAGATGGAATTATATATATCGTTTTGTGCAGGGCTTGGAAGCTCCCAGGGGACGTTTGTCGGGACAAGAGCTATTGGGAAAGATTCAGGATGTTTCTCGAGAGCGTGGTGAACGAAAAGACTGAGTGCGAGAGGGAGGGAGAGGGAGCTTGATGGAAATGGTCGATGCTATCTTACGTACATGGAGCCCCAGTCTGGATAAACCATTATTTCATGTTTATACGCTCACGGTCAATACTCGATCTGCCATTTTCTTCCTCCACTTATAGCTCATATTTATTTGCTTCGGGAATACGAAACGCGTTCGTTGCCTTCTCAGAAACGTGGACGAGAATAAAAAAATTCGTTCCGGACATCGCTGGAAACGGAATATTTGCAAAGCACCTGGAAAATTTAATTGACAAAAGTGAATGAAACGAAAAAAATATTTATTCATTGCAATCAATTATTTATATGGTGTTCTCCGTTACTTTATGGGCAATTTGGGAAACTCATCAGTAAATAGAAAGTTTCGAACGTGAGCCTAAAAAAAAAAAAAAAATTTCAAATTTGCTACGTACGAGGGATCGGTCGTCCCTTTTCGAGGAGGCAGAAATGCAGAAAAAGGATCTTGGTTCCCTCGAACTTTGACCTTTTCCAACATTATTATTATTTATCATTTATTTTTTTATTTTTTTTTTGCTGTTTTTGCCTTTTTTTCTTGTATCCCTGAGCGAGTTTGGATTTTCGGTTAGGAAAGCCTTGGGCTGTTGGGAAGTCAAGTCGTTCTCGTCATCGCTGCTGCTCGGTACATTCTCTTGGTTCTTGGACTCTTCCACGTGACTTGGAAGCATCGTCTGAAGAGCAATTTCGCCAACTCTTACCAAGAGCATCCTGTTTTTTCCGTTGGCCCTAACCCCGGCGTCTCGAGCTTCCCTTTTTTCGCTGCACCCTTCAATTTTTTCCGCCCAACATTCTGCATCAGCTATCACGCAAACTCTCCGCCCTTTTTCTTTTTATATATATTTTTTTCTCGGCGTAGGACTTACGATACAGAATCAACATACGAGAGAAGCCGATTTTCGTCAAACTTTTCCTGGAGCAAGTACAAACTTGCGGGATACCATGCACCTTCGTTTTTTTAATCCAATCTCTTCTCCTTGGAGCTGCTTCCGAGACAAAATATTGAAAAATAGCCGGAGAAATGAAAAAAGAAAAAAAAAAAAAACAGTTGAAAGGCCTTCGGTGTTAAGGACGTTGTTTGCAAAATTTCCTATCGATGTAATTCCTTTTAATTTACGGACATCTAATAGCTCGCGTTATTTTAAGATGAGATGCACTTCGATAAAGTTCAACAGAAAAAAAAAAGTTTTTCAACGTGTATATTTTCCATTCATTCTTTTTTTATTTGTTTCTCGAGTCAGGGAAGCATTTTATCGATTTTTTCTCTATCTCATGGAATTTCCTTTCGAATATCTTTGGGGAAGAGTCATCAAAGTCACTTTCGTTGTGAAACGATGTTTCTAGGTGAAACTTTCGAGATTAATCAGAAAATTTTAATAATTTAAAAATTGTTGAATTATTATGAGATTAGTAAAATACTGACATTTAATAATTTGAGCTATTCTAAGATGAGATGCACTGCGATAAAGGTCAACAGAAAAGATAACACAGTTTTTTTCAACGAGTATATTTTCTAATTATTCTTTTTTCACTTTTGTTTCTCGAGACAGGAGAGAATTTTATCGATTTTTCTTCCATCTCATAGAATCCCTTTTCGAATATCTTCCAGGAAGAGTTATCTAATAAGGTATATTTGTCATCGCATGGATTCGCCAATATTAATAATTATTGATATTGAATACCTCACGCTATTTTAAAGGTTTCACGAGGTAAAAGGTTTCAGCATGTAGGATCCGAGATATTATTTATAAAAATCACAATTTCCACTAGTTTCTCATAAGAGCAAGAGTTCAAAGTTTTAATTTCAAACATTCCATATTTCGATTTCTAAATAGTGAAGCTTCTTAAAATTTTCGAAGATGGTTCGTTTAGGTTTTCAAAAAAATCGGTCGTCAAATTTTTTGGAAATTTCGCTAATATATTAAAAATACATATTAGCTCGGACGAGCTTAAATTTAGTGTAGGTGGTATTTTCGTCAATTTGTAACAACTTTTTTCGATGAACTTAGGCTCGCGAAGTGTTTGGTATGTAAAAAAAAGTGAAAACAAAAATGTAGAATCGACCGTTGCCATAGAACGTGGTTAAATTTGAAACGCAGTAAACTTTGTTAGTCGAGGGACGTCATTTGTTTTATGAGAATCTGTTGGGTCGTACATCATTCCAAAGAGTATGGAAATTATTTCAACTCTTCGAAGGAACACTGGGCGATGATTCACCGTAGCTAAAGAAAAGGAAAGCCCGGAGAGAGCAGAGGGGGGAGAGAAAGGAGAGTGATACGTATCCATGAATTACAACCACTTCGTCATGAACGATCGATCAAATTACAAGAGTGTGAGAGTGAAAAGCCCGTGGCGCGTTATGAATGCGGCTTGAAAAGCTTTTGCAAAATGGAGACGTCGAGTCTCAAACAAAATGGCGCGTTTTCTACCCCCAACAAAACGACAAACAACCTTCGTCGTTTGGGACACGTGAATTTATTTCTTCTATTTGTCTGGGCTTCCCAACAACATTTCTATATGGACATATTTATATTTACACGGATACACACATATTGACGCATACATTTCGAGGCTCTGTATATATTTATAGTTCCGGAAACCTCGGAGCTTGAATATTATCGCACCAAGACAAATAGCGAAGAAACAATTTTGAAATTGCCACAAGAGAAATCGAGCAAATTCCACTAAATGCCAACAACCTCGAGATACGAACTTTTCTTTTGTGCTCTGCTTGCCCTCCTCGCTCTCCATCTTACAAGCGCACTATTCCCCCGCCCCCCTCCCTCCGAGTAGTGAGTAATTATGATTATTAGCACTTGAAAAAATTGCTGAAAAATCGCCCACTCTAATAGAAAAATCTGACAACGTCAAAGAACATTATTGGCAAAAATTATTTTCGATTTATTCTCGACAGCCTTAAGGGTCGATTTTGCTGTAAAAATGATTTTTCTTGTTTTCTTCAGATGGACAAATCATCGAAAAATATATGAACAAAGTCACAGCAGCGTCTTCGTATTCTTCAAGATTTAAGGACATATTTTCAAAAATCAAATTTCATTAAAAAATCTCGAATTATTCCAAATCCTCAAAATTATTTCCGAAAAAAAAATTCAGTTTAAACATGAATTTTCACAAAATCGCTAAACTTTTAACGCAAATTTATTTATTTGCCAAATCCCTGCATTCATTTACTTCACGATGTTTGTACCGTGGGTCCATTTTTGAAATAAGTAATTAATCAATTAATTGACTCCATAAATGAATCAAATTTCGAAAAATTCATATCTCCGCTAAAATTTAACAAAAAGCATTCAACTCGGGCTCATTCTTTTCGTTTTTTGACGCAGAATCACGTAAACCTGGAGCAATTCAGCTCCAACATAAACCAATACTCGAAAAATCACTAAAACGAAAAAAAAAAAAAAAACAGAAGAACGAATAAAATAATAAAATTTGTTGAGGTTTTATTACAGGTTCAAGAATAATTGACCCATATGAAAAATATCGATCGCACGTATAGTTTACTATATGGGAAGGGGTGGAAATAGCTCGTATAATATCGTTATAATATTATGGTACATGTAGTTATCGGGGTGGCAGTTGAGCTGCATCATGAAGAAGCATCAAATACACGGAAGGTAAAGTACATAGATGGTCGAGTAGACTGTACCGTTAGATTTACACACACTCGCATATTTTGGCAGTCGTGATAGAACGTGTATGACTCTGTACTCTCTCTTTCTCTCTCTCTCTCGCTCTCTCTCTCTCTCTCTCTCTCTCTCTTTCTCGCTCTCTCTGGCTGTGTGTGTGTGTGTGTATCACTGTCGCTCTTTGCTGTATATTTTAGGGTGGGTCTCGGTGAATAATCAGCAATCAGCAGTGGCTATGGCTCGATGGCGTTGGGGGGACTCGAAGGGTATTCGCGGAAACGCCAACGGTTTGCCACAAACTACGCGCATGTGTACACATGCTCAAGCCAGGCACGAGATGCAAATTTTCGTATCGAATTTCTAACTTGCTGGCTTTGGTATTCGTCCAGCCAGTTTCATCCCAGTCACGCTCTTTTCCTCTCCCTTCTCTTTGATTTTCGTTTTTTGTACATTTCTCTTTCCTCTGTAAGCCGCGCGGATCTTCGAGCAAAGCTCGAGCCCCCAAAAATTACGAAAAAATTTAATTAATCCTATTTTTTTCAAAATTTTGCACTAAAATCTGTGTTTTTTTTTTTTCGAATCCACGAACTAAGGTCCTTCGTAAATATGTGGATGAGTTTTTTTGTAAGAAATTTTGATAAATCCATGGAATTTATTTATGAGCGAAAAATCGGTTGCATTTTTGTTATTTTGTTGTGAATTTTCGGGCTCTCGATGTTTTGCCGCATTCGATTACACATTTTCAGGTTTACGCTTTTTGTAAAGGGTTTGATGAGGAAAGACGATGAAGAGACGTCGCCAAAGGGGGACGTATGGTTGCTAAGGGAGAAAGAGAGAGAGAGAGCGAGAGAGAGAGAGAGAGAGAGTGGAGGACGAGGTGAGCGACGTGCAAACAGCAGAGAGAACGCTAATTCGCAGTAGCCTGTCACGCTCCGATTAATCGCCAGAACGTATTTTCCGATGTTGCGCCGAGTTCCGGAAGCGAGGATGAACAGGTCGTAACGAGAAACGTAAACGTTGGGAAAACACACGATAAAGAGAGCGCCCGCGAGAGCAGACAACACAGTCAAACTCTCACCCACGGACATTTGACTCTCGTCCTTGATGATACGTCCTCGTCCTCCCCTTTCGCGCTATCCTGCCCTTTTTCTTATCTAATTCGTACAAACTTTCATCAATCCGCTTCCTGCAGACCCTCAAGAATTCTCCATCCTCGAGCATCACAAAAAAGAACTGCAAATAATCAATAAAATAATAAATAAATAAATAAATGACTATATAAATAAATAAATGATTAAATAAATAAACAAATAAGTGAATAACTGAATGAATAAATAAATAAATGAATGAATCAATAAATGACTGAATAAATAAATAAATGAATAAATAAATAAATGAATGAATAATTAAATAAATGAATAAATAAATGAATAACTAAATAAATAAATAATAGTTAAGGAAAAAAAAATGAGGGACGAATCGAGATCTCGATGGAGTGCATGAGATCGTGGCCGCAGAATGGACGTTCGTGAGAAGAGATGGGGTTAAGGAAATGACCAAAAGATGGATGTATATCGATGAATCTCAGGTAGAAAGAGATCAGAGACCTTTGAGGAACGATCGTTACTCATGGTCGTGAGGAGTTCACGGACCAGGTACGTAATTGACAGGCTCGTGCTCGAGAGCCCTTGCGCCCATCCCCCTCGGACAATAATTGGTGATGTTATCGGGGACCCAATAACGCTCGTTTGGCCCGTTCTCCCAACTAACAAAAAAAATAAACCTAACCACAAAAAATAAACTGAGACCCTATTTTATGAGCGAGATGGGATCCGAGCGAAAAAGCCATGACGGCCATTTCTACTGGGAATGACCATGATCCGATTGAGATTTACACCAACCAGTTTCTCAAACGAAAAAAATTAAATAAAAATTAAAAAAAAACGTTTAGGCGGCGATCAATTTTTTCCATATTAAAATTCCATATTAAAAATTGCGATTTTCAAAAAATTTCCTTTCACGGAATTTTGATAGTGTTTCTCGTATTTCTCGTTTTTCTCCTTTCTCTCTCAAAATGAACGAATTTTCAGCAAACTTCAGCGTTATTTATCAAAAGATTTGAATATTTTTGTTTGATTTTTTCGTCATTTTTTGCTTTTTTTTCTTACCTGCACGAGCTCCGCTTCGGTAGTAATTTTTGATTTTCCCGGGGCCTTTATAAAGGAGCAGTTGGATGAATTCCTTCGTAATGTATATCAGATTAGCGGATCTGATGCTGCGGCCCAGAGTACGCGAGTGGACCAGGCGCGAAACACATCTCTCTGCTCTCGAGATAGAGCTCTCCGATTTCACGCTCCTCGTTCGTATAATTTACAGACTGCGGGCTAACCTTCGAGATGTTAGAAGATCGAGTGCATCGCAGTCAAGATCTCCGAGCCTCTCACTCTTGTGCTCGAACGGTATTAGGAATAAGATTCACGAGTCTAGACTGCAGAAGAAGCAAAAAGCATCAAGACGAAAAAAAAAGAATGATAAAAATTTAACAAATTTTCTACGCAATTTTAATTTTTTTGGGTTTTAAAAATTGAAAAAAATTGTACAAAAGATTGTGGACGTTTAATTTCGTCCCTTTGATCGGCTCCGGAAGTTATTTCCATCGTCAAGATTGCTTGACTTCTTTGTACATTTATTATCGGGGGGCATCGAGCATTTTACAGTGGCACTTGGTCCTGAGGGCCATAGCGACGAGAAACACATGCCATCTCTCTCTCTCTCTCTCATTCTGTCTGTTTTGGAACGAGCCTAAGATTTTTTTGCTACCCTTACTCTGTTTCTTTCAACCCTCCGTTCTTTGCTACTTACTTTCGCTTTCGCGGAGTCTTCGCGAAGGTACATCGTCTTGGAGGCATCTGTAAAGTTCCCACGAATGGTAGAGCACGTCGGGGGTGTTATACGGAGATGGAAAGAAGAGGAGGGAGTGAAAAAAGCATAAAAGTGTAGAGAAAAAGAAAAAAGAAAGTAAAAAAAGGGGGAGGGCTGGAAAAGAGCAGCATGGGGTGTGGAACAGGGTTGCAAAAGGCCTGAGAGGTTGTAGGGGATTCTGAGGGTCTAAGGGACGAAAACGCCAAATTGAAATAGCGAAAGCGGATCACCCGAATAGAAGATGCACCCCTTACCACGTAGAAAGACACAAACTTCGATTCCAGCGTATATAGGGGATGAAAAAGAGGGGATTTTGCATGGGGGATGCTTTCCCAAGAAAAGACAGATCTGCCAAATCCCACGCTAATCCATGTATTTTACACACCTCTCTCTCTTTCCCAAAATTCATCCCACTTCAACCTCAACCCCTCACCCCTCGAATACACATTCGTCACTTACCCAATAATCACTCAAACAAAAAGTGCATTAATTAATAAAAAAGTTTCAACCGATTCCGAGGAATCAAATCCAAGTTTCTCGTTTACAAATATTCAACCCTCGTTCATGATTAATTAAACGTACTTTGAGGCTTTATCATCACCAACTAGGGGTGTGAATCTTTCAATTATTTCCCAAGCTACGAATAATTTTCCTAGAATTCATTTTCTCAAGTGTTTATTCATTTTTATTAATGATTCCCTACAGAACTACGTATTCCCATTTATTCATACAATTTACGACATTTTTTAACGAAATCTCATCGAAACTTTATTAAAAAAGACACGTGGTCGAACTCCAAATCATCGAATTTCAAGATAAACATTTACTTTATTCGTTGCCAAGTAAATTATAAATATGTAACTAAATAATAAAAAAATATATGATTGAATAAATAAATAGTAGTTTCAATCGAATTAAAAATGATATTGAATGATTCAAACATAATTATGAATTATATTTAAACAATGAATACTTTTATGATTATATAATTATTGATTATTATATAATTGTATGATTAAAACGTTATAATTAAAATATTTATCGAATATTTGTTGATGAAAAAAATGAAAAACGAAAATCCGTGCCAAGTTTTGAGTTTTTTTTTCTTTTTTACATGAGATCCTTTAATTTTGCGACGCTCAATCAAAGCGCAATCGTATGATACTGCAGGCGATTGAATAGATGTTGCTAGTGCGTGAAAAGAAATTTCCTGACGATTGAGCCTGCTGGTTCGTGATAAAAGATAATTCAAAGTTCTGAATTTCGGGATAAAAACTCACGAGAATTATTGCAGAAAAATGAAAATGCAAACGACGTCAAAGGGAAGTCTGCGAGAATTTGTACAGAACGAGGAAAAACTATGACATGGCATACGACGCGAAGCAGAGCTAGACAAATAAAGAATGAAAAGCGAGTAAAGAGAGAGAGGGAGCGATCGCGACTGAGAAATGAAGAGAACATGTTAAAAAAAAGGGCGAGAGTTCTCATTAAAATAAAGTTTTGCGATTCGGCGCGTCGCTTTGCGGATGGGTGGCGAATGGTGAGCCCAAAAAGACGGTTCTACAAGTACGAGGAAAATTACCGTTACGATGACGACCCTCGACTGCGGTAGGGAAAAGCAAAAAAAAAAAATTCCATGTTTTTTTATCATGAAAATAAAATAAATAAATAAAAATGTGTATACAGTTTTTCTATATTCATTTCAATTCTTAACGAGTCGACGACGTCACGAGTCTGGCTGCTCCAAAGTGCAGACCCACTCTCTGCCCCTGCATTCCCCTCGCCCGCGAATGCCCTTTTGCATCTCTTCAATTCTCGCCGACTTTCGCTCGACTTCTCATTTTCACCGAACAACGTTTGAATCTGCTCGCCGCGAGAGAAGCGACCTCTCTATTTTGTTTTTCTCCACTTTATTTTATTTTCATCTTTTTCTACCAAGTTATACGCCAAATTCACTATCAACCAGCAAGACACGAGCTGCGGCTTTCTCTTCATCAAATCTTAACATTCTCACCGCGAAACGAACACGAAAAAAAATGTATCATTCCAATTTCTTCTTCTTTTCCATTCGGAACACTTTGGAACGGAAAAAAATCGTAGCAACAATTAAAAAAATAGAAAGTAAAGTGGAAGTACAAATTTGACCAAAATATTTTACAAAATTTGCAGAAATTAATGCGGTTGAACGATTTTTCAAAATTTTAGATTTTCGTAAAAATTGAAAAAAAAACTTCATTAATAAAAAAAAAAAATTAGCAACGAATTTGAAAATTTTCAGAAATTAGAACGTCGACACGCAAGTTTTAAAATGCTGCGAGTAGGATCAGACGCGCAAGAATCAACATTGTCTTCACACATTGATGCTCTCGCAGCAAAGAGAGTCCATAAATGTGAAAGAAGCGAGTAATCAATCAAGCAACTGTCAATCTCAGGGTGTGAGATCAATGGCAGGTACAGCACCAATCTCGCGATATACAATTTCGACGTACGGTGCTCGACGTATACAAACACCACCCCTTCAACTCGTTCGAGCCCCAGGCTAAACCAATCTTTGCATTTTGTTCGACTTTACTCGACTCTCTGGCTCGTACCAAAGCTTCGTGTATTATTTTTCATCATCATTGAGACTCCATCATTATTTTTTGATGTGCTAGTACAGTTTATAACTGAGATGCAATCTCTCTTGAGCGGAAGAAAGGCTTTTGTCGAGTCGTCAATGGTTTCTGTCAATATCGAAGTGCAAAGGAACGAGGTGGAAAAAGCGTGACACTTTTTGCTTCCTCATAGAGAAAGCCATGTGACAGTGAATTTTTTTTTTCCAGATTTCACTGTCGATGTGCTTAAAATGTCCCAAAACGTCGAAAAACCGTATCTAGAAAAAATGTCCGGAAGTGTTTGTGAGTATGTTATGGCACTGTAAAATTCAAACGTTCATAACTCGAGAACTGTTCGAGCTACAAGGCTCCCGTATTGCACAGATATTAATCCATACAAGCTCTTCATTCTCTGAGAATTTTGTTGGAATTAGTAGAAAAATACGAATTGTACAGCATTTTGAAATTATTTGAAAAAGCCTGTTGACGCTCTAATTTCCGGAAATATTCAGATTCATTGCTAAGTTTTTTTTATTAATGGATTATCATAAGAGGAAGGTTGGTATTGAATTTGGGGAATATCGGTTGAGCGGTTTAAATTTTATGATTTTTCGAATTTTACGAAAATTTTGAGCTTTTCGAGAAATTTTATAATCTCTTTAATTTTTGCACATTTTCCACGATATTGTGTATAAGTCTGTACGTACTTTTCACTTTCTAAAAAAGTTGTCGAAATTATTTAATTCAAATGCAAATACAGAAGACGCTGCAAATTGAAATTTGTAAATTTACTTGCTCAAGATGCTCAAAACTCGCGATGCTGGGAGCTTCCTCTATTAAAAATTTTAGACGAAGATTTGAGGCATCGTGCATCTATCATTTTATTGCGGAATTGAAATTTTTCTGGTTTATCGAGCGAATGAATTTTATTTCCTTTCGGTTTCTGTCTGGTTTGTCCATTTTATTTATTTATCTTATAACAATGGCAAACTGTAACAATTCTGTATATTGACTCGTGGTCCCGTATATGGTCGATTGAAAAGAAATACACATGTGTTTTGGAGCTGGAGGGAAGAAAAAAGGTCGAGCACAGGTGGCAGAAAGCCTGGAGGCATTTACTCAGCCTTGTTTACGTCTCCACTGCACGTACGACAGTCGATTCCATACAAAAGTGAGAAAAGTATGTTTATATGGAGCATGAAGTTGTTTCAACAAGGTAATTAAATAATGGGGAATGAAAAGAGGATTTAATATTTTATTGACGAATTACTCGCTCGTAACGATCGCTGATGGCACGTCATTGATTTGTGAATGAGATTTTTATTCCTTAAGGCAATAACGAACACCTGGGAACATTGAATTTAAAAAAATGAAGAATTTCCACAAATCTCTGAAGTCAGATTCGAGGGTTGATGATCAGGGAGATTAACTGAATTGATAGCTCAATTTTCACCGTTTTGAGATAATTCTTTCATCGGTCTACAACTTCTAAATATTTCGTGGAGTTTTCCACCCTCGAGATCCCAATCGAAACGATCGAGTCGACGTGTACATGGTTGTTGAAATGCTGGTGTGTGTTTTTTTTCATTCCCCTTCGGCAGTCGAGGTCATGCTGTCATCGAGGTAAAATAAATAATGAAATAAAGCCGAAAACTGATTATATAATATGTTAAGGGCGGTTCGTACACGACAAAGGGAACTCTCTCACGCACTCCATAGATAACGATTATCGGGGTGGCATTGTTGATGTGATATAACCAAGGCTTGAAACTGTTAACCGAGAGTTATATCAAATAGTGACGTTTATGGCCTTGATACAGAAAGTTTCAAAAAAAATTCGCTCAAGATTCAGATTGTGCGTGAAATTCTGAAGGAAAAAGTCCCTAGAAATTTTTCTCTAAACCAAATTCCTCGTGAGATATGATCGAATTGTTCGGACCCAAATGGGCTGAGTATCGCGTCGGGCCGCGGAGTGGGGTCAGCGATCACGTGACAATTGCCACGCCCTCAGGTCCGCTCCCGAGCGTCTGGTTGGCTGCTGCTCCGGCATGGAATATCTCATCTAGGATTGACTGAAGAAAAAAATCTCCAAATACTTTTTTACTTGAAATTTATCAATTCAACGTTTGCCATCAGCCTGACTGTTTACTTTTGTAAAACTCTGTACCAGACAACCATAATAAAAGCTCTATATGTGCTTGTGTCAATGTGGGCACGTGTACATGTGTATTGTGATAAAATGTATATTCCGGTAAGGCATAACGGTGTGTATTAACGCGATGGTTATGTTGCGTGATAGTTGGCGTTTTAGCACCGTTTGTGGCGTTAAGGGAGTGGATATTTAGTACACTTATATACCAATCTATATTATTATCCTGTTTTGTGGATATACGCGCCGAAATCATGCCCATTAACCACACTAAATCAGAAAATAAAAACCAATGAGCACCACTTTTCGACTTCTTGCCTAACCATCCCTCCTTCAGGGTTCGAAGCCTCTGCAAAGTCCACTCGGCCAAACTCTGTAGTCGATGCCAGAAAATAATTTTCTCACACGATTAACATCGACCTTGCCATTACTGTGGAAATACTCCGTGCCTTTGACCCTTCGAGTACACACTGGGTCAATTTGACCCTACCGATTTTTCGTCACCGATTGTTCGGCATTCCATGGCAACGAATCTTTCTGCTTTCAAATTTCGTTTTCGTCGAAAAATAAATTTACGGCCACAACTCATGGGTCAGATTGACCCAATCTGCACTCGGAGGTTTAAAAAACAGGAGAGACTTAAGAAAGCTACTTTCATATTTATCGCTGCTTTTTTTTTTTTTGGAGGGATTAATTTTCGCTCGTTAAGGCGATAGACTACAAATGGTCCAAGACTTTGCTCACCCTCGTCCTACTCGTAGCTCTTAAAATTCCATTTCTCCCCGTAACTCTTAGTTGACGAATCCAGCATTTTCACGACTGTCCCATAAATTTGGCTAAGCTCTGACTAAATATCCCTGTTCGTAGATTCTCTTAAATATAAATATATCTATATACATATCGATATATGTGTGTGATGTGTTATATATATCCGCTCGACTTCTCATCAAGACGTGAAGGCCCTTGGACCCTTTTATTTCTCTCAAAACTTCAGAGACCGAGAGAGTGAGAGGGAGAAGGAGATTCTCAAATACATTGCCCCGAGACGTTTCCTCCGGAATTTCCGGTACTTTGCTTCGTGAGTGCTCGTATATGCTCCGCGACTTTAATAAGTCTGCAGAGCTCTTCATCATTGAACATGTTTGTTAAGGGCCTGAGGAAGAGGGTAAAATGACAATGTGCCACTATTCCTTCTCATTTGTTTTATCTTTTTTTTTGCCTCGAATTTTATAATCCAAAACGTGTTGATTAATTTCCTTGCATTATTCTTCATGGGATTTTCATTTATTGGGGTCTTTCTCCTTCGACTCCTGGACGATCAACACCTCGAGATGAATTATTGCAGATTTTGCTTCCTCATAGAGGAAACTATGTGACGGTGAAAATTTCTTTTTCCAGATTTCAAAGTTCCTGTGCTTAAAATGTCCCAAAACATCGAAAAATCATACCTAGAAAAAATGTTCGGAGGTGTGCGTGTATATGTTATGTCACTGTAAAATTCAATCGTTCATAACTCGAAAACGGCTTAAGCTACAGGGCTCCCGTTTCGCACAGATGTTAATCCATACAAGCTCTTCATTCTCTAAGAATTTTGTTGGAATTACTAGAAAAATACGAATTGTACAGCATTTTGAAATTTTCAAAAAAAGCCTGTTGACGCTCTAATTTCCGAAAATATTCAGATTTATTACTAATTTTTTTTTTTATGGATTATCATAAGAGGAAGGTTGGTATTGAATTTGGGGAATATCGGTTGAGCGGTTTAAATTTTATGATTTTTCGAATTTGACCAAAATCAGAGATTTTTGAAAAATCGTCCAACCACATTAATTTTTGCAAATTTTGTAAAATATTGTGTATAAGGTTGTACTTCCTCTTTATTTAAAATCTAGCTCCGATTATCGAGGTGTATATTAATATATTTCACCTTGTCCTCGTTTCCAGCTTCCTTGACAATAGTTTTAATAATCCAGTCGTTTTTTTTTTGTCCTTTTGTCCAATAGGATGCTATTTTTCCCCCTATATCTTCGAGGATAAAATCTGTTATTACCAGCAGATAGTAGAAATAAATCGAAAGAGCCTGAGCGTAATTGAGCTCGGGAATATTGGCATTTCGTGCTTTCCCTTTCCCGGATATTTTGCTGAGTAAGGTCACTTTGATGTTATCGATACTCAATCGAGGCGTCGTCATCTTCATAAGATCGGCAGCACGAGGGTTCGATCCGGCTAAGGAAGGGCAAAAAGGACGAGTACAGGAAGAGATGAAAGGAGCCTGCAAAAACATCAGGATAAAAAGGTTCCAACGAAACATCTACATACATATACATATATCCATACATTTTCGTTCGGTAAATATATTTAGACGAGTTCCAGACAGATGCTCCCGGAATAAATAACCTTGAAGTGTTTTTAAGGACTTATCTCAAAATTTACATTTTTCATCGTATATTTTTCCAAATAAATGACCAAGAAAGAAATTGGAACCTTTTCCAGACTTCTTCCTCATTTCAATTCCATTTTCCACTCTAAAGTCTGTGGATTTGTCAATTTTGTATTGAAGGAAAAACGAAGAAAATATTTATTAAACAAAAAAAAATTATTAAGTTTATTCAATTTGAAGAGAAATTGAAATGTATGAAATTTATTATTAAAATTATTTTTTTATTAAACAAAAAATATAAAAACTAATTTTTATTAAAAAATCGATTAATTTTTATGCCACAACGATAAAGTTTACTATCAAATCGCATCTTCTCAAATTTACGTTAAATTTAACACTTTTCCACTGAACACACAGAGGAAACACGTGTCAGGATCGAGATTGCCAGGATAGGCACCTGAATACCCGACGTATCATTTACGATTGACGTAAATGCCAATAGGTATCGATATTCGTGACAAATATACAGGCCACGATAGCGTTAGATGGGCCACGGATTAAGGGGCAACGGGAGTCAATCAAAGCTTTCGAGAATTTGCCAGAACTTCGTGTCGTCCAAGCCAGTCGTCTCTATTCGTAGATCGCACATTAAATCTCAAACCCTCATATCCCCCAAAATAATGTCGTTTATCTATGCGTTTTGAATATTCTCTGCTTTTTAGAATTTTGGGGAAAAAAAAATTAACTACAAATTTTCCAATTCTATCGATAGTTAAAAAAATATTACAGAAAAAATGGAATAATAATTTAATACGTGTTCGTTACATATTAATCAAAATGATTTTTAATGAGATTCTATACTATAAAATGTAAAAAATCAATATAATACAGAATAGTCGAAAAAAAATGTAATGAACAAAAAAAAAACAATGAATTTTGAGTCGCCGCAGCAGAGAGAATCGAACGAAATATAGAGAATTGCCTCTCGAAGTATCAAACAAATTACAAAAGTACGAAAATTTTTTATCAACCATCGTGGTAAATGATTGCGTAACATTCTGTCGCCAAAAAGATCACAGCATTTTTTTTTGTTGACCTGTGGCACCCATAAAAATCGATAATACGATTAATTGAACAAAAAAAGCTCAGAAATTTTTTCGTGTATGATTTTTCATTGATAATAATGTTAAAAAAAAAGCTGGGACTATTTTTCACAGGAGGAACTTAGTTTATAAATGTTTGACCGACATACAGAGGGATGATCGGTTTTTTGTCAAAGTGAAAGACAAGACTCTCCAGAGGGCATTAACTTTGGGGAATGTCGATCCCAGCACGACGTCCTTAAATGTCACAACTGTCGAGCGATTTAGTGCTCTTCTCTGGTATTTTCCAATAACCGATCCGCTGCAGGTTTCGAGCAAATTTGCATCGACAATTCAGCATTTTTTATGATTTTATGATTCCATTTACTTTTGGGTTGTCTACCTAATGCTGAACAACAATTCCCAATCATTTTGAGGCTTGGAAATTACCCATGAAAATTGAAAAATGACTTCAAGCGCGAGGAACGAAGCCTCTGGTCTTTTAAGCCATACATTGTTCCTTACATGCAACCGACTTGGAATTCGTGCCTCAGGTGTATCCGGAATCATTGATTACGCGTTCAAATTCCAAATTCTGGCATTATAAATAAATTATTACTCCATTAAAATAAAAAAAACTCCGACACGACAACGTTTCAGGAAATTCTTCGGAATTTTTTGGAATATACAGAGTCCGTGCTCCAATTTTGATTACTTCCATCTCCCCTTCATCATTATGAGGCAAATTATAAAAGAAAAAAATTGAACATTGAAAAATTAAAAATTAAAAGATTAAAATTTGAAAAATTCAAATCGAAAAAATAAAAATTGCAAAATTAAAAATGGTAAAACTGGTAAATGGAAAACTGAAAAATTGAACATTTTTAGTAGAAGAAGCTATTCCGGAAAGTTTTTAAAATCATTTCACCTCGATGTCCTTTGAATTTAATATTTTTTACTGAGAAATCTGGATTCAACTGTATTTTTGAAAAATCGTTTATTACTGTTAACATGACAATCTTTTTAGTGATGTCTGAACGTTTTGTGCTTGTTTTTCATGGAAAAACTTGATCGAACGCCATAAACTTATCTGTGGACGTGACTGCGAATATCGGAACGTGAATCTTGGGTCCGTTTCTCACGCTTCTGTTTTGGGAATTGTCCTTGACGAAAGAAACAATGATGTGATTTTTCTAGGAGTTAATAGCGTGAAGCGATGATAGCAGGTGTATCGAAGATTCTGTTCTCTTTGTACTCGAATGTGGTTTGTCTCGGACAATTGGAAAGAACAAAGTGGAATAGAGTGTACTTATTTGGTAGTCGAGGGGCCAGCGGAGCTACGTGGATGGCGGCTCGAGGCTCGGGTAATCACAGCATGTGGCTCGGCAGGTGGAGTGGCAAATGATGCTTGAATCAGCTCAAGTACAACACGAAGGACGTGCAAGAAAATTCCCAGGGAATGAGATTGTAGTTACGGTCAATAATTTTCTATAGAATGTTGAGACGACGAAAGAAAATTGAATCTTTACCGAATTCGATATCGAATTGTTTGTCCGATTGATTGATTTTTCGCTCCTGACTTTGATTAATCCTCAATTTTATTTTCATACTTAGCCAGCTTTTAAGAAACCCGAAAAAAAACGTTTGAATTTATTTCTTTCGAGTTTTTTGACCTGAAAATATTTTTTATTAATTTTTTATATTTATTTTTATACGGAAACGAAAATCAAAGGCAAAAACGATGGTTGACACAAAATTTTTCGGGTCAAAACGACCCAGTGTGTACTTGAAGGGTTCATTATAATAATTTAAATTAGGGGAGAACGTTTGGCTTTGATTAATTGATTTTTTGTTCCTGACGTTGATTAATTCATCACTTTATTTCCATAAACTCAAACAACTTTTAAAAAGTTCGAATAAACGTTTGAATTATTTCTTTCGAGTTTTATGGCCTAAAAATCTTAAAACTCGAGTTTATGGGGTTTTCATGGTCTCTTAAAGTAGATCTCGAGCATGTTGTTCCTTTTTGTTTCAGCACGAGTATAAAGAGTTTTAGTAAAGTTACGTTTAAGTTTGAGGATAATAATTTAATTTCTATTCATGATGTTGATATTTTGACGTAATTTATTCATTAAAAAATGTCGTTTCCCATGGAAATAATACGTTTCGGAAAATTTTCTGTTTTCTTGGGTCTAAATTTCATAAATTCTCCCATTAAATTTATCGTCAGAGACTTAATCGTCGATTTAATCGATTATGTTAATTATGTTTTCTAAAGCAGTACAAAATATTAATTAGCGTGGATAATGAATCGGGCAAGGATTGTGATGGGCTTCGGTACTTGGTATGCCGGAGAGCAAGTGCTGCTGCAACGTGCTAATGCGCCTCAGAGTATTGCCGAACACATATTCTCCGTAGAAAATGGTCCACGTGGTTGGATGAATCGGGTCGTGTATTTATACGAATCTGTATATGTCTGTACACATAGAAATTTATCATATATCTATAGATATTGTTGCATGGCTACGACGAGGATTGGGTAATCCGGTACGTTTATACGAGCAGTCGTAAAACGTTGTGGAGGTAAACGACATTGGATTACGTGACGTCTTATGGGAGAGGAAGGCACATTTGTAGGTTGGATGCTGGAACGAAGCGCGAGCCGGGGCTGCCAAAGCCCGACTAAAGCGAATACCGCGACCGCAGCGCCATAGTTGTAGTCCGGCCTTTCGGGACCCTTGGTTATGGGAGTAATAACACGGGCACGGTGCACAATTGGTGATGGTAGCGCAAATAAATAAATAAGAAAAATCAATAAATGAAGAAATTTTTTTTTTACCCCGATATTTCTTGGGGAAATAAGCGAATTTGAGGGCGTCTTATGCAACATTTTCCATCGCGGGAATTCCTTCAAATTTGTACTACATAAAGAGATTATCGAGATCTAATAGCTCCCGCTATTTCAAGCGGTTTCACCATGTAGGAGTCGAGATATTTATTTATAAAAATCACAACTTTCAGTAGTTTCTCATGAGAGCGCGTGTCAAAAGTTGCAATTTTTAAAATTAAAGTGTTCTTAAAACTTTGCCTACACTTTTATGTAACATCGAAGAGGTTTCATTTATTTTTGCAAAAAAATCGGTCGTGAAATTTATTCGAAATTGTGTTCATGATATAACAAATACATATTAGCTTGGACGATCTTGAATTTAGAGTATGTTGTTATTTGGTTAACTCGTAACGACTTTTTTAAATAAACTTAGGCTCGCAAACCATTTATTATGTAAGAAAAATTGAAGACAAACATTTTTAATTGACTATCGCGATTCAACGTCCTCAATAAATTCGAAACCTGATCAAAATAATTGATCAATTCATTAAAATAGACAAAAAATGAACAAAAATGCTGGAGAATGAAATAAAGTGCAGAAAAATTAATGATGCATGGTAGAAAAATATGCAGAGGGATCTTGAGAGTCACAGGCTCGGGTACTGACTCGATATGTAATTCTGAGGTGGTCCAGACAAGAATTTTTTTCAAGAAGAATGTGTGTCAAGTGACTGCATCCACTATGCAAATGATTTTTTTTTTTCTCATAAAATGTATGCCTCCTGAATTCTTAGCCTCTATTGCTCTATGAATTTTGGTACGAGAAAAGAAAATGTGAAGGAGAAAAAAAATTGTGTTGGTATCTCGACTAGCCGAGCACTGGGCTCGTCCAGTCAGCCTAGCCAAGTGTATTCAACGGTAGGCCTCGCCTTGAAAAATTTACTCGTTCGTAACGAGAAGCCCGCAAGACGATGAGGTCGGCATATTGTGTGTGTATGTGGATGTGTAAGAGAAAGAGTTTTTTTGTGTGTGTACCGGAAGTGAGCAAAGAGCGACCGAGTAAGAGAGGGAACTTGTTCCACAAACACACACATAACAACACAAAACACATATCCCTTCGTGTCTGCTTCAACCTCTGCTCTACCTTCTTTCCTTAAGATCCATTTTCTTCTTTTTTTTTTATCAACGACCCTTTCTTTTTGTCTGGCATGTTCTCGTTATCGTACTGACAATTATCTCGGTCAAAATCATAACGCTTCGCGCCGTTAGGCTTCCCTCCCTCTTCTCTCTTTCTCACTCTCTCTCTCTCTCTCTCTCTCTCTCTCTCTCTCTCTCTCTCTTCCTCGCTCTCTCTGGCTGTGTGTGTGTGTATCACTGTCGCTGGGAAAAACTGTCCCCGGATGTCATAGGATTAGACAAGTAATGAAACCCCATAATCGTTAGATCTCATGGTCAGTCTGGACGATGTGATGACCAGCTGATGACGAGGTTAGGCAAGTTTGATCATGATGTGGGACGAGAGTTTCATTTTTTGTCTGAGTCTGACGTGGAAGTTTAAAATTGTGCACGTTGTCCCGGTCAGTGTCGATCATTGGCCTGCCTTGGTCGATTCTACTATGAACAATATCTCTGAGTCTTGATTCAGAAACACCTGATGCCACCAGGTCCGGTAGTAATTTCCAGTGAGTCCAAAAAATCGTAAAATCTTGTCGCAGTAACGCCCGGATCATTTAATATCTACATTTTTACACATAAAAAATAATAAATAAAATCAAAAAGTTGAATCGCCAACGTCATTTTTCTCTCGACTTTTTAATCATCGCTCTTTACTCTCTGACGCTTTTAATTCTTGAAAAAAAATAAAAAAAACGCTTGATCACATTTTTCTTTCGATACGGACTATAAAAAATTCCAAATCCCAGGAAAAAGACGAGGCCGAACGTTTTCGCTCCTCGTCAACTACGAACGGGAATAACCGCGCTCTGGCACCTTAGAAAATTTGTAAATATCGATTAGGCAAGGGTGCAATCGACCTTGGTACGGTTCTGTAAAATTACACCATTCCAGCCCCTCAATTCGAAGCCCCCATTCGAATTATTCCGGCGGTGAAAAAAAAAAAAACCAAAAACTCATTTAATCGATTTTTTTTATTCCCTGCCACGAGAGCCGTCGCAAAAGTCACAGTAACCTATTGAATTTGCGGCGACAATTGAAATGCTTCGAGACGTAAAAACCCTCCGCAGGACCGACTGAAAACTTGATGAAAATACGAACCAGCATTGAGTTACATTCATAAATGTATACGTCGTCCATTTTCGACCAAGTAAATTAGGTCGAAGTTTACCTTTGGCACGATTAAATTTATCGATTCAGTTGCTTCCTTTCCTCTTTCCCTGCCAGAATGGAGGAGCCAGCGGAATGTCCTCACTCACCAGTAACCATGTGTATTCATAGGACACAATTGTTATAGATATCCCTATTAGCTCGGCTCTGTAATTCGGGCAACGACGAGAACATGGACGGATATCCATAAATTCATGCACGTTGATCGATAATACGTGTACCCGTCGACGAATATAGACGATTGACATCGCGAGTTACCTCATGCATTTTTCGAGAAACCATTTCAATTAGACAAGCAGGGATCACGAGTTTTTGAAATATTTGACAAACTACACAAACTCCTCGATCAGTGCATCGCAATTTTAGGGATGGAAATATTTTTAGTATAAGAAGTAATGGTCTGGGGACGGCCTATAAGTGCATATGGGGTCAATCTGACCCGAAGAGTTTTCCAAGTTGTCGTCTTCTGGTAAAAATACATTTTTTTTTGTAGAAACATTTTTTGTAGTAAATTATCGATATTTTATGGTCCTGAATTTATTTTTTGACGAAATAAACGAAAGTCTTATGCCAAGACATTCGTTGCCATTGAATACCAGGCGATTCGTGGCAAAAAAATGTTGGGGTCAAAATGACCCATGTGTGTACTGGAAGGGATAATTAATAGTCAAAATTAGGGGATGACGTTTGGTTTCGTCCAATTATTATTGCTCCCTGCATTTCGAAGTGAAAATCGGGGGTTTAGACCTGCGAGCTCCTGGTGGTCGTTCCAGGTGACACCTGCACGTGTTTTTGTAGTTTTTTTGGCTTTTCGTAAGGATAAATGCACAGGTGGCTGTCACGTGAGTAGGAGAAAATTGAGTCGGTTTGGATTTAATTTGAATTTTGATTTGTAATGAATTTTGATGACAAATTATAAAAAAATGGCTGAATCATTTTTCTCTGGCGAGGTTTTGCACCATGACGATGGGGGAGGGTTAAATTTGTTGAGGCTCGTGTCGATCGCACTAGCGAGAATGTATTTGGAAGAATTTTTTAACGATCCACTTGGAGATTCCCCTCTGGGTATCCCTTCATCTCCTTTTCTTTGCTTCGGTTACAGAGACCTAGGAGGAGCAGCAGGAATCGATGTTATGTGTTTCTCGATTTGTTGTCATTCCGGGTACACTCGAGAACTACGGGGGTGCTCCACAGGGCGCCTCAGACCCCACATCACGCTCAAAGGCGCCGATCCCACAACATCCAACTCACCAGACGTTTAACATTCGAGATCCAATGTTTGGGTGAATATCTCCTGCCTTGTGGAGCGAACCTAAGTGCCAGTATTTTATCCTTCAATCCTTTTCCCCTTTCCAAACCTTTTTGATACAAGTTTTTCTCTTCCCTCAATGTTCTTTCTTAATGGCTGCCATCTTCTTCTTTATATTCTAGACAGACTGGAACGTATCTGGGCTGCCGGAATTTTTGCATCGTTTTTTGTTCGGTATAAAATCTCTCGGCTATGCTACTCGACGAATATTTTTATCAACCCAACGACACTTCAAGCCACAAAAATCCTCCAAGTATTTTATTCTCTAATCTCTCGTTCTTTTGCCATAAAAATTAATCGAATTGTTCTTATCATTCGAATACTTGAATATTGCTAATTGTTTGGATTTTCCAATTTTTATGATTTTCTAATTTTTCTCATTTTGCTAATTTTTCCATATTTTCTTCGCCAACCCCTCGTTCTTACCAAAATAATTGACTAATTGGATTTTTCTAATTTTCTAACTGTTCGAATTTTCATATTCTCCTCATTTTTTGAATTTGGTGAATTTCGCTAATTTTTCAAATTGCCTGATTTTTACAAATTTTCATGAATACTTTTGCTAATTTTCCGAATATTCTAATTTTTCAAATTTTATCAATTCTTCTAAAAAAATTAGTAGAAATCCTTTTCGGTTTATCACAGGATTAGCCTGTCCATTTAATCAGTGATTGTAGAGATTAAATTTTGTGGTCGACCTGTCGATTGAGTTGCATTAAAGTGCCCGGGAGATGTGGAGAGAAAAAAATCCTACACATCAAGTTCGGTGCGTATACCAGGAATCCGATCGAGGATTCCAGAGCCTACCACGTGAATCTTTAGGGAATAAGAATTCTTGGATGCCCGAGACATCAGATAGGGGCGGTTGGGGTGTAACGAGAGGCAAGAAAATGGCGATAGACAGCTAAATAAATACAGGTTAATGGAGATGAAGTAGATGATCCCGGAGGCGTCTTGAAGTGCGATTTATAATTCAGGTCGATATAGGTCCGGAGAAACACTGACGGAATCGAAATGCCCGAATTTACATGAGGATCCCGCGGAACGAGATTTTCGCGGCCTGAGAATCCGATCAGAGTGAATTTTCATCAATTAATTTCTAATTAAGAAGTCAACTAGGTAATAGAAAATTTGATCACTAAGTCCACTTGGGATTACTTGGGAATTGTTCGAGTCCGGTAACTGAAGAGTTAGACATTGTTTATGAAACTAGTATCTATAAAAACGAGGAGTACTCTAAGGTAAAGCATAAAATGGTATTGCCGGAGAGAAGATGAAAAACTGATGATGACTTTCCGGAGGGTTTTTATGGGCGCTTTAAAGAGCGCCCTTAAGAAGGGGATGGAAGGGTTAAAAGGTATGGAATCTTTAGGATGGTGTGTGCAGCACACTTGAACGGGGTGTTACTTCCGCATGCTTAGGCTCACCCTGGAAGACATTCCGGGCAAGGCCTCGGGGGTTCTCGTCGTAAGGGACCATCTTCCACCTCGTCGTCGTCTTTCGGCGAGGCTGCTAGTCGGACGGTTGCACAAACTCGGCGCGCCATAAACCATCAAAGAAGCGTTTGATACACAGCCGCAGCCTGACAAAGCGAGAGAGACGTTTCGATGGACCAGGGAATCCTGTCAAGTGGATACGATGTAGCGAGGATCCTGGTAAAGGTGAGCGAGAGACACTGCCTCAAGGCGTGTGATGCGGTAAGCCCCCTTTACCAAAAGCCCTTACTCCTAGTCGCGTGACATCGCCGAAGTCAAGTCTACCTTTCCAGGATGGGACGCCATCGGGGAACGATCTAAAAGTCACTTTTTTTTCATCGAGTTTGGGACAAGGTCAGAGGAAGCCGGTTCGTGTCTTTCCAGGGGGGTGTGACTTGACGATTGTCTCAGGGCGGCGATTCTTGAAGGACGAATTCACTTTGAAGCCGCAGGATCAATTTCTCCGTCGTGGGCTCGATAACTTGGCCGAATCGGGTCAAATCGAGGTTTAGCAAATGTGATTGGGACGTTTATGTTCGACAGCGATCGCAAGGCACAGAGTCAACAATGGTAAACGTTGATGTCGCCAAGAGCGTATCAGTGCACGCATGAAGGGTCGAGGGTCAGACACGAGGGGACCGGAGATCGTGCGTGTCCGTGACGACTGTCACGACCAGGTGTCAGCAACATAATTTTGCCTCTAACATCCCCGCGAGCCCATCAACACCCCATGACCTTTGAGCCTCTTGCTCGAAATACCACAAACCTCGCACACTTTCTAATTTCATCGACCTCGATTTCAAGCCGATGGTCAATTCTACATTATTTTTTTTTCACTTTTTCTTACATACAAAATGGTTTGCGAGCCTAAGCTCATCCAAAAAAGTTGTTACTGCTGAAGAACAACGTGCTCTAGATTCAAGACCGTCTGGGCTAATATTCATTTGTAATTTAACAAACAACATTTCGAAAAAATTTTACGACCGATTTTTTTGAAAAACTAAATAAAGCAAAGCTTCTTGGATGTTACATAAAAGCGTATGCAAAGTTTCAAGCAGCTTCGCCATTTAGAAATCGAAACATTTAATGTCAAAAATTGAAAGTTTTCACGCGCGCTTTTACGAGAAAATCCTGAAAATAGTGAGTTTTATAAATAAATATCTCGACTTTTACATGGTGAACCCTCTTTAAATAAGGCGAGCTATTGGATGTCACTATTTTCTTCATGTGGTGTAGATTTAAAGGAATTCTATCGATAGAAAATTTAGCATACAACGTCCTTAATGTAAACGGATAAATGAAGAAATATATTTCTGGCGTTGATTCGCTTGGGGATCGGTTGGATTATCGATGACGAAGAGAGAGGCGGACGTACACACGTCAATGTTTCGTTCCGTGGTCAAAACGAGAACTCGGGTTGGTGCGTTTGCTGACGTGCACGCGATCTTTCGTCTCTCTCAGATCCGCACATGCCTCTGTTCATTCCATCAAAGCTATTGGAGCTAATTCGTAGCTAGTAGGCTATGTCTATGTATACAGGACGTTCAGCATGAGAAGCTGAACTAAATGTAGCTGGGATACAATTTTAAACGGTTTAAGCGATTCAAGGATCGCTGAGTCACGGTCCGAGCACGAGCAGTAGAGCTTTTAGAACGTTCAGATACTTGCACACGATATCAAACCCCTTCGCTCTTCCCTACCCTCACATCCACCCCTTAACCCTCCTTTGGCTGATGGGGCCACATAACTGAAGCTCGGAGAAGGTACAACCACTGACGACAGTAACATCCGGTTCCGGCTTTCGCACGGACCTTGCCTCGTTCGCTCCCCTCACAAAAGGGCGAGTCTCTCGCGGTAATTAACCAACGCCCGGCTTCAACTGTGTATGTTGCGTGATATTATCGGAGCCTCTATGTTTTCATAGTACGACCATAATACCATCATTTTTTAAGTCAACTCTACACACTAGAACGAACCAGATTCCACAAAAACAAGTTTTTCAATTATTCATCACTTCGTGGAGAGAAAATAATATGACAAACTACGGTGAGATTTTGCCAAATCCACGTAAAGTAATTTTAATCCTAGGAAACCCATTTTTTTACCTCAAAACTACAAACTGGGATTTATTTTTTTAATATTATTATTCGTGCATATACCCTTACAAGGTTTTTACGATCCCTTCCCAACCCTTCACCGCTACACTGTTGCCCACAACGACTCATTCCTAATGCACTCGCATTCGCACGAGGGCCCAGGGAAACTGTGGAAAACCTTGGCCGATGCAGGCACCCATTTTTTCCACTTCTTTCCAGTTGGTGAACACCATTAAAAACTCAGAGAAAACTGCCTCCCGCTCAGTGATTAATACGCCAGCCGATGCGTGAATAAGCGGTCACCCAACCAAGTACTGATCTCAGATTTTGGCTGCTTATCTCGAGTGAACGCTGAAGTTACGCACCGACCGCGTACCCATCGCTGTCGATGTCAATCTCGGTATAATATTTATTCCAAGGCTTTCTTGTTTGGGTTAAATAAATGAATGAAAAAAAATTTAATTTCGAGTTCGGATTCGTAACGAGAGAGCCCAAGGATCGGAGGCTCCGTGAAAAATATTTTTCGTACTGGTACAACGATTCGATCGAGTTGGCTGAATAATTCATTTGCGAACTGACAGTGATCCTGTTATTTTTGAATGCGGGTTAATAAATTGTATTTCAATCAGAATGCGGGATCGTATTATCCTGAATAATTCGTTGCACGGTACTACAAGTATGATTCTTGTAAAAGTTCCGAAATTGAGATTATTGGAGTTGTACCTGAACGAGGAAAGTAAAAACCAGTAATTTTCAGATTGGAATTCACGAACGGTTGGATAACCTGAAATAACACGAACCTCCATGTGAATAGGCACTATTCGGGGTTGCAAGGTTTTAAATTAATATTGTGTAGTTTTGATCTATTTTTCTTGATCATAGTGTTGAGGGTGGAGGAGCGTTTAGCCTCGTTCCTGGCAGGCAACATTGATGGGACGAGTGGGCTAGGAGCCGAGACTGTGTAACCAGTGAGTATCGCAACAAAGATAAAGAAGGAGGATAAAGTTGGTAAATGGTACTTGGGATGTGTATAGTAAACTATGAGAAAATACAGAGAACGAGGAGGGGAAATTTCGATGAGTTCCTCCGGGCCCTCAAGTAACGAGGATCCATTTATTCCGGCCAGATGGAAATGTAAATTCCCCGACCCAATTTATCTCCGGGGTGGCTGCAAATTTCACTCTTTCTATCGTTCTCTTTCGCGCTCATCCATCCACTCCTTTCACTCCTTTTCATCCAGGACTCATACCTCAATTTCCCGATTTTGTTAAGAGAATACCCTCCAGTGTTTGGTCCTTCTTATACCGGAAACAAGGCTATTTTAGTCTCCAGAATCTGAAGCACGTTAATTGCCTTTACTCATTCATGCGAATACATTGGAATGTCTGGCGTACGAGTGAGCCAAGTGCCTCCTCTTTTATCACCAACAACGTTTAATGATCTAGCCTGTGTAGATCCTAATTTATTGTTAAGAACATCTTAACCCTAGATCTGTGCATCAGAGTAAAATATATTTGTCATGTACCTCCCATTAGGATAGGATTGTTCGATATCCGCTGTTTTCCGATAATCATTCATTGAACGATCCTCAAGACTGGATCACCTTAAGTAACCACATGTCTGATCGGCAAGTCTCGGGGTGTATCCCTATCGCATGAGTTGATTAAATTTGACATTTTATTTTGATACAGTTCATAGACAGAGCGAATTCCGTTGATAAAATACAATATAAAAGGAGGGTAGAATTTACATAGCAGGCGCGGAATAGCAACAGAGAGAAAACCCCACCCAAACAACAAACTCATCATAGACTTTCGTATGTATCAACCAGACGAACAGAATTCACGTGTATGTACTTGGAGCGGGCAAAACAAACCGCACGTTTACAGAAGAGGTTCCATGGTGCGTGCAAACATTGGCACAGAGAGACGAAGAGAGAGAGAGAAGAGGAGGGAGATGGGCTCGTGTAGATTACACAACAGTTTATTGCGCTCGACTATTTTAATATCTTCAGACGTATCCGCTAGGCACAAGAGTAATATAGTACGTGACTCTGTAATTATCCGAGGTTCTGAAGTCACGAAATATGTCAATGACATACATTTGTAGAATTGATGATCAATGTGTCAATCATTATTCCATGGAAGGGTCTACAAATGATTCAATACTTGGAAGGAATTTATGGAGAAAATCGAAGCCAGCTATGGAGTTCTCATGCAATAATGTCATTTGGCGAATTCGATATCGATACAACGAGAAAAGAGCAGCAACAAACAGAGCGGAGGGTGTATAAAGAAAGAAACGTGAAGATGGCTAAAAGAGATTTTTAGATTGGACGGCACGTGGTACGTGCGTGCTCTGAAAAAAAAGGAAAGCAAAATGCTGTGTTTCCGTTCTGCTCTTTCACTTTCTCCTTCATATTGCTTTGGCGTAGACCAAAAAGGTCCATTCTCTTCTGAAGAGGAACAAGCTTTGCCGGATACCCGTAAGAGGAAACGACAGCTAGTCGCGTCTCTTTCTCCCGATCATCCGGGACCATTTGTACCCTCATACGTGTTCTGAATGAAGCAAAAGAGTCCGGGAATTCAGCTCGTCGGAGTAGATACGAAATTCTGCAAGGAACAGAATATGTGTTGGTGAAGAACGATGGAAAATTGTAGATCACGACGTCTTTCTCTTCCCTCTTCATCCTCGACGATGCTTTGAATTATCTCAAGTTTTATCGCACCCATGGGACATGGATGAATGACTACCAGCGATAGTGGTGAACCTTAAATATGTGGATATGCGTCTGGAGAAGATATTCATACACGTGTGCATTCAGTCCGCTGAGAGCAAAAGTCCACTCGGAGATATATTGACTCTCCCTGTATATACGTCTGAACGCGTCGGTGCGCTTGCGAGGAACGAAGTTGGCGCTGGCCATCTAGCGGCACGGAGATGAACTAATTTTTTTTTCCATGATCCACTGACTAGAGTGAATTTTCTTCAAAACCTTCAAAACATGGTCAAATGGCCACGAATTCGAGCTCAACTAGTGTTTTCATAGTTCTCGGAAAACACATTCCAGGAGAGTTTTAATGGAAATTTTCCATTCTTTCACACCAATGGTCAATAGCTGGGTGGAGAAATTTTTTTCTTTTTTCCGGAAGCAATGTCTTTTGTTGAGTCTCAGTTCTGGGGTTGTGTATGTGCTTGGAAAGTATATAAACGCACGGTGGCATTGTCCCTAAGGAAATCGATTCGCCTCGGCATTGTTCGTTGGGATTGAAACTTTAGAGCTTCCCTCTCAATGTGACCTCTACGCTTTTTACTTGGCGATATACTTTTGCTCCAATTATACAAAAGCTTGAATATTTCTTCTCGTTGAAATGAAAATAACGTAAATTATCAGAAATTGTCTTCTCCATCATCGATAAGACGGGCAAGGACGAAGTGAGCGGTGAAGAAAATCGAAAGAGGTGGTAAAACGGTGATTTCGTTGGTGAAAGGTAAATTTCAAGGATCCAGTAAGCCACGTTGACGACTATGGAGGAACGGGCAAAAATCACGACTCTGGTAATTGTCACTGTGTGTGCGGTTCCTTGGGCTTTGCAACAGCTCGAGGTTGGAGCCTAGGCAAAGCTCCCGAGAGCTCTACAAATTGGGTAACCCTCCTCTCCCTTACTTCGGCCCAGACTCCGTTTACCTTGCGCAAAAGACACCCTCACGACATGGAAGAAAACGTGTAGCGCGTTTGATGCCTTCTTATGAGCCCTTAGCTCTTGTATTGGGAGCTTGACTGCGAAGGCAAGAAGATTGGCGTTAAAGGAGACCCCATACATTTTCATTATTTTATAGTCGTCGGCTCGTTTGTATTTTTCTCTCCCTACCCTCCGAGCCTTTAACCCATGCAAGGAACAAAATAAAGGGTTAACAACTTCCAGGAAGCTGTCTTGACAGGAAAGGAGAAAAAAAAGCCAAGTGACGGTCTAATTTCATGGGGAGTGAGAACATTGTTGCTGAAGGATACATTAGGGGTTATTCTTGTTCATTTTTTCTTTCTAATTTCCGCAAGAATCGTCCTTCACGTTTTTATTTTTGTATCTTATCAGTCGAGATACAAACTTATGTGCATTTTTATTTATATTTTGTTTTCCGCGACTCTACAAAGTTTGCGGAAGTCAATAGCGGATCTGACAAACTTTTGGCAGAGAATTTCAAACCCGGAGATGGATCTATCGCGTTGTAAGAGCGAGGTTTACGGATATTAATTGATGACTCATAATTGCCAGCCACAACTACCTGCAGCATCCAAGCTCATCTCTCTCTCTCTCTCTCTCTCTCTCTCTTTTTCTCTCTCTCTCGTTCTCCCTCCTGCTCTTCCGACTGTAGCTGAGCTCGAAAGTTTCCGAACGAGAAGCCTCCTCCCTCCACTCTCATTCTCCCTCCCTCTTTCTTTCTCTTTCTCACCTTTTCCTTTGCATGCAAAAGCCACCGCGGGTGTTGCTAATAGGGTGGTATCCGACGTTTAATTATCCCGCCATGAGATTTATAGAGTCGAGAAGGGGTCTCATCCCCTGAACGACTATGCAGCTCAACAAACCCGCCCTCGCTCTCGAGGCTCGATAAACTCTAATCTTATATACATAAACAATAAAAAAATGTCCCTTTTCACTGTTTCCTTTTTTTTTTTAATTGAAAAAAAAAATTATCATAAAAATAATAATAAATATAATAAATGTAATAAATAAAATAAATATAACAAAATACTAATAATAATGAAAGAAATAAAACTAAAATCACAAATCTGTGATTTGTTCATATAAATAAATGTAATAAATATAATTGGGGGCGTTTCGAAAACGGAGAAATCTCGGGGGTGGGGCGATCAGCTGATCCTGAAACATGGATTTACAATGGAAATCGGAATGCAAAAATGAAAAATTGAAAAAAATGATAATAATGAAAATGAATGTAATAAAAATTAAATGGCAAATCCGATTGAGTAGGAGGCTGAAAAAATAAAACGCCTGGAAGGTGATTCAGCTTAGAATTCCAAGTGCCGGAGAGACAGTAATTAGTCGCTAATAACAAGTTTAACCTCGTAGTATTTTAAAATGAAATATTGCTATCAGCAACCGAAAATTAATGTAGCTCGGAGTTGGAGCCCAGCGGGGTGCCACGTCTCCCTGGGAATGTTGCTGGTGGGATATTTCGGGCAGCTCGTTTCTCATAAGTCGAGTTCTATTTCGGTTTCTACGCAACGTACTTTTTTTTTGCATTGTTTTTTTAGATTCTCGGAATGCTCGAGTAATCAGCATTTCACAGTAATCGCAATCAAGATCGTTGAATGAGGGCAAAGTGGAGTGACGAAAAAACGGACAAATTGAATCTTATTGAAGAACGAAATAATTAAGAAATTTATACGTTACATTATCTTTGTGTATGTAAGCAGTTAATAGACGTTCTCGATGTTCTTTTGTTCCTTTTCTCTCCCTCCTCTTTCTCTCTCCCTCTGTCCCTTACTCACTGCCTTGGCTCCATCCATCTTTCCGGATTCTTTAATCTGTCTCTCTCGTCGACCTTGAAGTTACCAGCGAAATAGCTGCCGCGCCATGGCAATAACGCAATTTGCTTTCGTTTCTCGCCCACTCAGGGCCCTTCTAGATCGTTGGGGATCTCCAGCGAGTTCTCATTCCTCTCTCGAATATATATACATGCCCGCAAGTCTCGGTACTCACTTTTCCCTTTCACCCTTCGCGTTGTGTTTTTTTTCCTTTTATTTTTTGTTCAGCCCCTCTTTCTTTTTCGTGCCTTTTCCTTGCAAATCGTATCCTCTCGCCAGGATCGAATGAGGCAACGCGCCGGCTCTCGACTTGGTCGTCTGTTGGGGCGGCTACCTATCGTTTTTTTCTCAGGCTTCAGCCGCTTCGAGTATGTAAATTGGAGTTTCCGGCTGGCTCGCGTAATAAACGCGCATTAGGACTCTCCGGCTCTCTCGGCAAAATTCACAGAGGCCCTTCGACGACTTTCCAACGTTTCCTCGCCTCCTCCCCACTCCCCTACCCTCTCCACACCCCAACATTCCCCATTACGTTTCCGTCGAATCTGCAAATCTACTACCACTCGCCGACCTCCTTTTTTTCCTCTTCTCTCCACTCGTCTCCAAACCCCCTTGATCCTCTTTGCGACTCAACCTCCCCCTCCTCCTCCTCCTCCTATTGGAGGAAACGTCACCCTCTACAGGATTGTAATCAGCGCCATTGATATACAACTTCTTTGTCTACTTCTCATCTTCCTACTGAAACTCTTTTTGACCCAGTCCACGCAAATAGTTATTCCAACTTTTTAGAAGTAGTGCCCTGAGAAAAATTTTTTTTGGGGAAAATTGTCGATATTCTGTTAAACACGGTAAAATGAATATTTTACGATAAATTGCAAAATTTTCCTTATTTTTCCAATATATTTAGCTCTTTACGGAACTGTCAGCAAAATTTACGATTGGGAGGACAAAAATTTGCTTTCTGGAGAGACCCTCTAAAATGACAAAATTTTAGGGATTATTCCAAAAAAATCGATTTCAGGAGGACATTTTGGAAAATCTAAAAAAAAAGTTTTTTTTTGTATTTTTTAGAGTACGAGATTCTGCTGTTATTTTCAAAGGAAAATTTAATTCCAAACAACTGGATGATCCGTTGAGAGAAAAAAAATCAGGACAGTTTCGTTTTTTATTTTTGTGGCTGGTCGAGGAGCCGACGTCGACGTTGGACAAATATTTGCATGAATTTATGGGCACATATGCGGAGACCTCCGACTTGGAAACACCGAGACAAATATCTCAATATTTACCATGTCCTCCCTCAACACAATTAAATTGTTGGTGCTTCACTGCAGTTGGATTTTTTTTGCCTCCCGGTTTATTTATGGAATAAAATTTATTTTCATGAGACTCCGGGATTGTGGATTTGTCCAGCTCGCTCGTCTTCAAGTCTTTGATAATCCTTTGTAAAAGGTCCCTGTCACAAAGTTCCTTCGTAATCGTTACTAAATTTCCTTAAACATCAGTTGAAATAGAGGAACGAAGAAAGGAGGTGGCTCAAACGAATTTTTACGGTTCGAATAAGTGGAATCGTCGTGGTATGTGAATTGAAGCTTAAGCCAAGTCACAGAAGAGTTTCCAGTCGTTCATCCTCAACAGTAATCTTCAAGGAGCTTGGGGAATGCGTAGGATATCCTTGGAGCAAGTTCAAAGCGGCTTGCAAGTTCTAACGACGATTGAAATTGTTTCAGGGGACCGCACGTAAGTAAAAAAAAAAGAAAAAAGTGTTTCGCTGTTTTCCTCTGTTTCGTAGCGAGCGACCTAAACCGAGAATTTTACTTCTTACCTTCCCAAGTCACAGCGAATTACATTCCTAGCTTCATATACGCATTTGGACTCAGTCCTTTGTCTCCCAACTGTCTCGATAGTTCAGAGGATACAAAGTAGTCACGACTCCTCTATGACGTTCCAGGTGCATTCTTCTGTTTTTACTGGTGCAGTCGGACCTCTTAATGTCCAGCAAAAAACGTCATCCGAACGTCAAGATGAAAGAACTTGATCGAAGACCATCGACAGACCAGTGGGCCTTCGAATTCACCAGGCAAGTGCAAAACATATCCAGCTCCGTTTTTTTTCACGTAAAGAAGCAACTGGATGCAATGAAAGTTTGGTGAAACTGTTCCCGAAAGAAAATGACACGGAGCCAAAGTTTTTCGTGGAGGGATACGAGCCAGGATCGAAATCAGGCGTAAGAAAGTTTCCTTGGGGGATGAAAGTTGTGCGTATCTCCGAGAATCGTGAAAGGGCGACCGGAGGGTTGAAAAAAGGTCCGTTAAGGGTAACATCTAGGTATAAAAGACAGTGCAGTCGAGTGAACTGCAGAGGGTCATGTTCTCGTTGATACATCATTCTTATTGCTCAAGCCACCGTCCTCCAATCTTTTCACCCAGAAACAAAGACAACACTAACTTCCGACTGAATTTTTTCCCAACTGTCCGGTACCTTGCCCATGGAATCATCCGCACGCTTCTGTTCCATTCTTTCAATCAGATTAATGCAGATATAGCCACTGGGGTATAGCCATCACCAACTTGGCTGGAGGTTCCAGAAGTAGGTGAGAGTTTGGACCATGTCCAGTCTTCAGAGAGCCTCGAGAATCGATAGCGAATTCCAGTCAAGTTTTTGTGACGTCCCTAAATCGTAGACTTCAGAGATTTTTTTCTTCCAATCCTCTTTTTTATTGGTTTCATTTGGTCTATTAACATTTTCCGCGTTTTTTTTTCTGGCAACTCATTTTCGACCATCTTGCAGGTCAGAGTCCGGAGGAACTCAAGAAGTGCCGACATAGAGATGGAAGTTGGACATTCCTGCTATTGAGCTTTTGGTCCCGCAGTCTTTTGAGGTTAATGCTCCATTATAAAAGATCACTGGAGCCTGACCAATCCTAACTCACATTGGTGACTGAACGTGTGGTAATTATGGCAGCAAGAAAACATCATGAGGTGAATGAAGGAGCTTTCCTGGATTCGTTCGATGTTTAGTAACACTTCTACACTTTCGGTTGGTTGCTCAAGTGGCATTAGCACTGAAATCAAGAGCCTCTAACACACCTACGATGCCTTTTATAGCTTTTGCTCGTCGCCCGTCCAGACTACCCCTCCGCCATTCTGCATTAGCACACTTTGCGCTGTTGTATCATTATGAACCACATGGGTATATCGTTTTAAGCACACGTTACCAACAACCTGCTATTAGTGGCACGAAGAATGCGAACGCAATGCTGGGTAGGTCAAAAACAATGCCGCCTGTGTCCATGAAGACGCGAATCACGTTGAAGGCATTGTGTCTGGTCTGGGTGGGTCGTTTCCATAAATATTTTATTTATCTCGTTATTACGGGTAATGGTATCGCTGGTAAATCATGTTGATAGGCCATTACTGGACACTCCATCATCAAGCATAATGATCACTTCCATAAACATGCTAATTGATCTAGCGCTCTTTCCTCCAATCGATCTGTATCCTCCATAATCGTTATCCCGAGATTCTCAAGTACCGACGCTCAGTGCTGCCACGTTTCTCCAGCTTTCCTTTACCTCCTCTTCCTCATCTCTATGATTTCTATATATACAGTTTAGGTACTCGAAGGTATACCCAGCTGAAGATGCCAGCGTAGGGGGATTGCCTGTCAATTGCGCTGCTCCTCTTCCCTACAGAACTGGCACGAGCATTCCAGAGAGAGAGAAGGCTTTCATTTAACTTAGAAATTGCTTCTTCCGTAGCGATGATGGGCTGCAAATTGGGCGCAAAAGAGAAAAGCCCCGGGAAACAGCACAAGAGGAAACCAGTAGCATCTAACAGACTGACTCGTGTCTATAATCGACAACATGCTTTTCTTACTCGTGTTACTAAAGTCGAATACCAACTTCAGGTGAAATGAAGCAAGCTGGAGGAGACTTTTTCCAGAAACTAAAAATTCCATTCCACGTCATGATCAGCCATTTCGTGTCCACCAAAAAATCTTGCCACCCTTTTTTTTTATCGTCTATGTGACTCGGGTTAATGAATCACCAGACCAGGCGAGGTGCTCGGATACAGATACCGAATCGCAAGGCCGATGACCGACACTTTTCCTTCATGGACGTTCATCATCCGAGAAACACACGCGGCTATTGATGAACTCGCACACAATAGACACGATGACAAGTCGAAAAGTTTTTTTCGAGTTGAATGAAGAAGCAGAACGATTGCCTGATATTACTTCCGTTCCATTAGACTCGAATGACATAACGAAAAAGCCCTCGCATGCATTTCATCAAATCGCCATGTGCGAATGCCTCACATTGGCGTTTTGCGGTATCCATGAATTCGTCACGCCCGCAACTTATTAGGGTTGCAGACAGAGAGGTGCGTCAACCAAGGGGATTATATGATGTCACCCCTGTTTTCCGGCTGCTCGCTCCATGACAACATTCAGTTACAGCACTGCAGCAAAGTCTTCAGGACCTCCCTACGTAGTAAAGGATGTTCACATCGAGCAAGAGTATTTGCTAGAAGCAAATAGTCGCAATGGCCAAGCGGAAACCGTCTCTACTACGAAGATGGAGGCAAAATCTCACATGGCGTGAGTAAAACCGTCAAAATCACACAGTTCGGTGGTGAGCAACGATAATGCAATCGTGTCGGTTCCTCCACCGGATAATACGGTCATACCCACTGTCATGCTAATTCAGAACAAGGTAATTGCTCCCCGTTACCTACCCTCCACATCCACGAGGCTTGAATATCCTCGTAACTGATTACCATTGTCCTCGATGACTAGGACTATGGCTACCTGCATGTACTCTCAAGGACAATACCATTCGGTTGCTCTATGAAGATCCCCAACGTGGGTGGAGCTCGGCATATGGAAGTGTCTCGACTGTTTCGAGCTTTTTACATGTCTCGGGAGGAGCAAGAACTTTGGATTCAGGGAATGTTCTTACAGCACTAATTGGACGTCGCGTTATAATTAGTGGCACAACATAAATGACTTGCGCAACCGCACCAATGAGAACTTAGGTCTGCAGAATCTTGGATCCCTTCAGGAAAGTTTTGAATCTTTCTGACAACCATGAACCCAGGAACCAGGCTGATCTCATTTTTCCGGACTCCACCAAGGGAAAGAGCTATTTGCTCGAGGAACAAAGGAAAGTGCGAGATGATCGATGATGTCGGGAGTTACAGGACGGAACGACGTGATAGCGGAGCAGTCTCGAAGGGGAAGGAGCTTGCTCGCTCTATAGATTGCCCAGACTATCGCGAATATTTATCCCGGAAGTATATATCTCCATGGAATCATGGCGAGACAAAGGAGAAGCCAGTCTGTGACGAAGGATCTTGCAGGATGTGTTTTCCTTGGCAACGAGGATGATAACTAATTTTGCCAAAGTCACTGCGTCATTTTGCTCAAATCATTGAGTCAGGAGTCAGCATAATGGACCAAGGCGTGTTGATAGCTATGCCTCTGTGGGTGTGACGAATTACTATTTCCTGCAGACCTAACCAGCCTCTCATATCCACACTATGGATTGATAAATTTCCAATGTTCTTCAATAGCAGCCAATTGGCTTTCCAATGACTATGATAAAACGTCCAACGCTCGCGTTAGGGTGAATATATTTCTTGGTCATTCAAAGCCTCTCTTCTGTGGCTTCTCTTATCTTTCATACATCCTGCTTCTTTTCACCGACGATATTTCTTTCGCGAAACCGAGTCTCGAATAGTTTCACATTGAATATCCCTCGAAAATTGAGCCACAAATCAAGCAGCGGATTTCTCGAGAGTCAGCCACGTGCGTACTCCGGAAATTACGTCCCCCCGCGATCTCTGATCTGGTAATTCGAGCCAGGCTTTCGGTTACCGCAATCACTGCGATATTAAACCACGAATTTATGCTCGAAAAATGTCTGCATTGCGTTGATATGAATTTTTTTTATCATTTCCGTTCCCAACGTCGAAAAATGCTGATTAGAAAATTTGAATTTTGCAGAATTTGTTGAAATAATAAACAATCGTCCGCTAAAGAGGCAAATGGAGTTTTGTTTTCTCGTCCTGCGACGTGGCCGCAGGGAATTCCTGATACGTCATTTCGGTGTTAATTGTCGACGAGTCAGGGAACGCAAGGCAAAAGGTCACGGACGTGCGCTTACGCGAAAGAGAGACAACGCCAAGTGCAGCGTCGCGGTGCTGGGTGTCGCTATAGAAGTCGCAAGAATCCGAGAGCCGCGTTGCCGTATAAGCGATACGTCATTTCTGCTTGACAACCTAGTGTGCCCGAGCGTTGACTAACCTTTCCCCTCCTGCTGTTCTCTCTGTCTCCCCCCGACTATTTTAGTTGTCCCCTGCCATGTAGCAACACATACAGGCACGTCCACTAGCAACGAATCGTTTTATTGCTCACCAGAATCGTAATTTTTAGGGCGTATTTCTTGGGCTTCCCTATGAACGCGATTTCTATTGGAATCGACGAGCACAAATTGCAGAATAGTGCAGAATACAACGACGTCGAAAACTTGAAGTTCTGAAAAAGTTGGTACGCTCGTTAAATTCTCTATAAAAAAAAGGTGACAAGGAAAAAAGCAACAAGGAACATTGAAGATGCGTCGACCAACCGGACCGGGCTCGTCCATCATCCTCGCGTAATGCAGGACGTCCAGCCACGTTATTGCCAATGATCGAGCTTTTGTCACAGCTCACTCGGTGTCACCCCCGACACACAACGCATAATGTGATTTTCTGAAGAAAATCAACGCGACAAAGGAGCCTCAATGGCCTTTTGGTAGGTTCAGAATTTTTTGTTTTTCTCCCGCGTCATCCCTATCGCATCTGAATGCGGAAGAGAATTTAGAGACCTACCTAGTGATGCAAAATGACCGGCATTTTGGCTTAACGTCAAATGATGGAAAATTGACGGTCATTTGACGTAATTTTCTATTTTAATACCATTTTTTTATCCAAACTGACGGTCATTTTCAAGCTCGGTCAATTGACTACCATGAAGACCGTCAAATGACGCGCGAAATGTAATTAGCCGTAAAATGACCCTCATTTTTTTGTCGGTAATTTTTTTTACCGTCATTTTTTGTCTTTTTTTGGTCATTTTTTAGTCGGTAATCTGACCGTCACGTTTTTCGTCATTTTTTGTTAATTTTTGCTTCAAGGTGGGACTTGAAATCGCTCTATACAAGGATTGATTATTTGTGGCGGAATTGAAAATTTTTTTGGCGGTAATTTGACCGTCATTTGGACGGTCACAATTTCTGGTGATATCACGAGACTTACCGTTATGAACTAGAAGAGTAGAGTCTCTGGCAAGATTGGTCAACTCGCTATCGGTGAGTGTTTCGTCTGAAGCGTTACCGGAAGTTGGGGTATCACTCAGGCCCGCACCGCTACCAGGAACATGATAAAGCGGATGTTGTTGCTGTTGTTGGTAGGCTCGCTGCTTGCTGTGCTGACTCGAGTTGTAGTGATTGTGTTGGGACTGAACGGTTTGGTGATTATTTTGGGGATAGCCAACGCCACGGCCACCACCACCGCGTTGTACACCCAATGAATTATCTTCGCCCTCGCTGCCGCTCAGGCTGTAGGCCGGGTAAAGCCGTCCCTTCCCTGTGGAACGTGAAACAAAGGGTGCAATCAGGAACCCCAGCTCGATAAACCTCATTCAAATCTTCCCTTTCCCCCTCCCCCTTCTCTCAACACTTCCATCCGATTTCTGTCTATATACCAATCCTCTGGGTAAACAAACCAACGATAAAATATAAATCAAATAAATTATTACTTCGCGAATTACGTTGTTTCCAAAAATGAGACATTATCTTCATTCTGTTCTAATTTTTTTGGAGGTTCGTCGAGTTCACCTGAAAAGGAACATTTAGTTTATCAAAAATCATGTAAATTTTTTTTTTTTTCGTTTCTTTTTCTTCTCGGATAATCGACGAACTTTCCGCTTCCAACATGCGCATGGAAACGAGTCTGAGGCTTGCACAGCGATACGTCAGTGGCACGAGTCGTAATACGTTGCCGAGTGCGAGACACTAACGACGCAAGAGACTTTGAATGTCTACACAGCTCGATTATCGACATCCGAACATCTCGTCCCCGTCTCACCGCCCCTGCCTCCTCGTTGCACTGTCAGCCTCTTCGTCATCCTATTTTCACGTGGAAAGCTTCAATCTCGCAGCGTCTTAGTCAAAGGATTCTCGAGATCCTTGTATTTGTAGCCAAAGTTTACTCGTTACGTTGGCCACCGCGCGTTAGTATATAAAGTCGTTGGAGGGAGGATGAGGTGTCAGGCTGCACAGGCGAGGCAGTCCCTTGATGACAGAGCGAGACAGAGACCGAAGGAGAAAGTGAGACAGCAGTCCCCAGACGAAAAGGACGAAGAACGAGAAGAAGACCAGGAGCAAGAAATCAGAGCAGAGCATCGAGCCAGACTGATAGGAGCGTATCAGGAACCTCTATACCCTCCACTTTCGATCCGACTTTAATTATTCCTTTTAAAGAGCGGTTAACGGAGTTAACCTGGGCATTGTATAACGCCCGATAATCTCGTTCCACTAATGCCACCGATCAAAGTCTCTCTTACGCCGCTTTAAACTCTCCCTCCATACTAATGTCCTTCGTGCATACTTGCATTTTTTAAATCCTTGACGAAAGGGACGAAAACCCTTCTCATTCGATCCTTCAACCGGCAACGCGGGCTCTCGATCGGTGGAAATCAAATTTTGTTGAAAAAAGTCGATATTTTTTTGAACGAGATGAACCAAATATTTTCTGCTAACTTCACTATTTTCCTCATTATTTTTCCAACAAAATTTCGTTCATAATGAAACTGTCAGCTAAATTTACGATTCGAATAACCAAATTTTGCCTTCCGAAAAAATTTCCTAGAACATTCGTCGCTGCAATGACAACATTTTGCGGATTATTAAAGAAAAAAAATTTAGTTGAACGTATCGATCAAAATATCGATCTTTTCCAACGAAATTTTGCTCATCGTGTTAATTAACCGAGTGGACGGATCCGAGCATGAAAAATGCAAGGTCGTCCCTCCAGAGAGCTTCGAAGCTCGTCTATGCAAAAAAATATGAAAACCTCAAATCACCGCAGCAGCCTCGACGTTTGGTTGAGAAAAGTAACTAAAGGCGTCAGCGTCGTCTTGGGGTGGTTTACACAAAATAGTAATATATAGAAAATTGTGGTAAATCGAGAGTGTATATGCGATAAAATGTTTTTGGAGGTGGAGAATACAGCATGCACCGGTGTAGGATATCAAGCGATGGCACTTTCGCTTAGAGCGGAAAGGAAAAACGAGCGAGCGAGGGAGAGAGAGAGAGGGAGAAGGAGAGATTGAAACCCAAGAGGTAGGACGGTAAAAGCAGGCTGATGGCAAAATGCGAGGGTGTAGATTTACTATACATCTTGTTCGGGCTGTTTGTGTACGTGTGCTGGGCATTAAGGCTTTCGAAAAGAGACAGTGGGCGTTTGCCACGATGAGAAAATCGAGAGAAACAAGAGCAAGAGAGCAACGAGGAGGGATAGAGAAAAGAAATAAAGACAGCGAGTTACTTGGGGTGGCAAAACAATCCGGACGACGACTCGCACTTGGACAAACATCCCAAACGCGAGACTTCCGGAGGGTGAGGAGAGTGCTACAGTTACTGAGAGTGAAAGCCTCATGGGCCATGTTCGAGCAACCCTATACGACCTTCCTTCCCATCTTATATACTTTTGCTTTTTCGGCTAAGGTACTTTGACCCCTCGTTTCGAATAACACCCAGCCCTTACCCACCCAATAAAATATTTTTAACCTTTACACACCACCTTCGCATCTCCAATAGGAAAAAACATGGAAAAACCTTGAAATTTCCTTTTTTTTTTCCTGCGTCCTTAATTTATTTTTTGACTGCGCAATTATCCCTTCGAGTGACTTTCTGACTTGATGACGAATCTGTAAGATTTTAGGGAAAACAAAATTTCGTTGCAAAAGATCGATATTTTGTTCGATACGTTAAACTAAACATTATTTTTCGGATAATCCCCAAAATGTTGTGCAGCGACGAATATTGTAGAAAATCTATTAGGAAGGCAACTACACATGTATGTTACAAGTTGTTCTTAGAAAGTCGTTCTTCCAAGATATATTGACGATCTATTTTATAGCTGCGAGGAGATAACGAGGCATTTTGTAAATCGTATGTTTTTCATGGAGAAAATGCACGTGGATAATGGTTGCTTGGTACGGTAACGGAATTACAAGAATCGATTGGAAACGCTTCCATTTCTGGCATCAAACGCAGCGGATGAAAGATCCCGACTGTTTTTTTTTGCCTCGATAATTTTTTATTGTTTTTTCTTTGTTCTTTTATTGTACGAGATGAAAAGTCGTGTGAGCGTTATTGGTCCCACGACAGCATGAGGGCAATCCCGGGTGCGAGATGAGGAAGGAACGTTGAAATGACGTGCCCCTCACGTACTTGTCCTTCTGCTATATAAGCGAAGGACAAGGACGTGGGCTCGAGAGAGAGAGAGAGAGAGAGAGAGAGAGAGAGAGAGAGAGAGAGAGAGAGAGAGAGAGAGAGAGAGAGAAAGAGACAGAGAGAAAAAAAAACAGCCGAAGGGAAAGAGAGAGGAGTCAACACAAAAAACAACAGATGCGTCTCACACCTTATTCGTCCCCAAGATATAATGCACATACTCTCGTTTTCACGCACCCAAAACGTACCTGCTGTTCCTCTTAAACGTTCCGTACGTGTTGCACGAGCCTTTTATCTCTCGTAAACATTCTACCATCGAGCGCGCCACCTTCTGTCAACGTAATTGATTGTCAAACTCTTCCACGCACTTCGCATTCGTTTCCAATGAATGCTACGAGTTCAAATACGAATCTCGGGTCGGTAATTATCATCGACAGCTTGATTAATGAACCCATCCAGTTGCTGCGTTGAAAAAATATAATCGACGGAAACCAAAGGCTGCTCCATCGAAATCAATGAATAATTTCAATCTCATTATAAAATGACCCTCAGCCCAACTTCGAGCTAGAATCACTACAAGATTTGCGGTGCTTGAAATTTTTTTTTTCCTACACATTCGCTAATTTTTTATCGGCATTTTAAAAATTGCATAAAAATTTCGTTTATTACGGAACTGTCAGCTAAATTTACGATTGGAATGAGCAAAATTTTGCTTCCGGAAATATTTTCTAGAATATTCGTCGCTGCAATGACAACATTTTGGGGATTATTTAAAAAAAAATGTTTAGTTTAACGTATCGAACAAAATATTGATCATTTTCAACAAAATTTTCGTTTCAGCGTTGCCAAAGATTGAGAGTGTCCCCGAGCACGCCAGTCACCTCCACTACAATAGTGAAAATACCTCGCCACACCTAAAATGTAATTTATACGATCGCTGAACTTGTAACGTTAGGATATGACCGTTTGACTGTTGAATCAAGAAGCGATAATGTTTTGTAGTGCTGATAAATACTAATAGCGCGGAGTAGCGAATGGATGGAGATCATGTCTGTTCGATATCTGAGGCACAACACAGAATCGCATCGAGTAAACACGAAAACACAGGGCGGGTAAGAGGGACATGAGGGAATATCGATAGAGGAAGGTGGAAATATGGTTGATAGGACATGGACGAGGAAACTTGGCTGAACGCAGAACACAGGGATCCATTATAATTAGGTTTGATCGTGCATCCCGTTAATGGAGGCTATATTGACTTCTCCACAGTGACGCACATATGCACAGCAGCAGCAGGTCGTCAACGAGACTCTCGTAGTTAACCAAATTATTCACCGTCCTGTTGTTATCTGTCTGGCTTCGTTCCTCACGTGTGTGTTACATCGTGGAGGCTGAAATTTAGCTGGCGAGTGTACATACTCTGGACGAGCTGGTTATAAACAAGTAACATCGGTTTTCGGTGATGCTGGTGGACCAAGTTTGAGTCGTAGTGCTAAATCCGAAGCTGTGTGGTCTTTTGAATCGCACGGCGTATGATCATCGCCGCATCAGCGATCCGTTCATTAGGTCGCCTTCATTAACATCCGGAAGTTGGTGCTGCGGTGACGTCTCTGACAAATCCAAGCAGCAGTCCAACTATTTAGGCGTCAGATGTTTCGGTCGGATAGTCAAACAAGTTATTCCTCATTTTTATTAACGTTTCTGGCTTGGGCCGATGTGTACAGAGACTAATTTAGAGGCAGCTCCGTATTTTACTTTGGTCATCCAACAAATTATGTTTTTGGATCGAAAGTGAGTTGTGCAAGATGGTCGGGCACGGGCACGAAGAAAGGTACGGGGAAATCGGCGAACGAAATTAAATTAGAAGGGAAAATTCATCGTGGCAGGAGACTCAACGTTCAAGTTGTTGCGGTGAGATCCAGCAGTACCGACTGCGTTCAACGTTAAACTCGGAATACACGAATGTTGGGCATGGAAGGTGAAAAGAGAGAAACACCAGAATAAGGAGGGGAAGGGGAAGGGGGTGCAAAGCAGCGAGTGCAGAACCGTGAAAGCCAGGGAAAAGCCAGTTGAGAGGTTGCTAGCTCATCCCCCGGTTCTCCAGCTTCGTTATGCTCACGGGACAAACTTTTCCGTGTCGGCGAGCGCGCGGCTCGAAATCGTTGAAACAACAGCGACGAATATTTTATACCTATACTCGGGCATGTGCTGGCCAGTTGAAAAAAACGCTCGAGCAACCAAACGAAAGTAGGAAGAATCGAGAAAAGTGCGACGTACCGGTATTAGTAACGGCAAGAAACGAAGAAAAAAGTAAAATCAAATAAACGTGCCAAAAGTCGAAATAAGAGTTGGATAAAGTTGCCCGACTGCCTGTGTTCTCTTTTTGCTGCTCCTCAGGACGAACAAAAAAAACACCCACACACACACACACAAGAAGAAAAAAAAAAATTCCCGCAAGTATGGCCGCTTCGCCACGTTGCCCAGATTCGCAAATTTCACATGGGCCATTCAATTTCGAGCTCTTTTCAATGTGCCAACTAGGGCATTCCTCCGTTTCGCTTCGTTACTCCCTGCGTCCAGCCCCCGCTGCGGGGGATGGACGAGCTTACCACTGGCTCGACTTTTATCACAGCTCCGTGGCGACTCTCCCTGTGTATAGACAAGCACTACTCCGCGTCTTCGTGCGCGACCACCTTTTGCCACCGTTAAACGTGTATCACTCAATCCGGGGTCACTCCGCTCGTGCACCGTTGTGAGCTTAAAGGCTCACCTATATACCTGACCTACCACCGTCCGCATACTATCGCCTCACTAACGTCTCAACCTCCCGGCCTCCTCGCATCGTCTGGTCACGGGACCACTCCACCATCCATAATCCACAATGTGATATGATCGCTGGCTCAAATAACTTGTAGCTAGTTTGATACCATGACTTATGTGACGCTCCGTGGCTTTATAATTGCTCGGAATTTCTCGAGACCGAGTTTATTCATTTTTTCCGATTTTTATTCATTTTTCTATTGCAACGCAAGAGCCCATCGGAGGTTAAGGAGGTTGGCTACATACGACAATATGATAATAATTTAATAAAATTTGGTGATTGTATTCTTTAGCATCCAATACGATGACTCAAATTTTTTTATATTTTTCGTCTACATAGTTGTCGAGTAATTTGAGTTTACAATATGCACAAAATATATCTATATATACCTGAATCCTCTGCTTATCGATGTAAACTCTAGTGTTGAGTTAGTAGAAGAAATTTTTCGTTTTTCATTTGTACTTTTAATGCTAAAGAGTGTGCTCGCCAAATTTTATCAAATTCTAATGATTTCGATTTTTTCTATGCTCGTTTTTATATTGTTTTGTATTCTTATCTGTAGCCACGGTCCTTAAACTCAATAATTATGCCAAATCCATCTCCGGCAGGGGACAAGATGAAGGACCGACTATGTACTCATGAGATTCTCCATTTGGTCCATAAAAAATAAATCCCACCCTCCGGAATGGAAATAATGCAGCCAACATCCTTTTTTTCGTCAGGCACATGCATAAATTTATTTAAAGCCACATATTCCTACATCAAGCTGGGCTGCGAACCTCTCACCATCTTGTTTCCAACTCCATGCTATTTCAGGACTTAGGAACGGCTTCTGGCTCGGCTGTACGGCTACCCCCCATGAGCGCTATCGATCCCCAGGCCTCCCAACCCGACTGCCACCACAAACCACCGCTGGGCTTCTCTGACCTCCTGCTGTTGATGCTGGTGCACAACCACCTTGCCGCATCGGATCACCGCACTCAGAGCGCACCAAATCTCATCAGTCATCTAACGAGAGCTTTAATCCTTACGGACCTTACCAAACAATACTTTGCTTCCTGGATCCAAACACTTTTTCACTTTTTTTCGAAAAAAGAAGAAATTTCATCGCGATTAGCATAATTAATGGTTTTTCGTTGAAAGTTTCGATCGTGAGGGTCAACTTGCATGAAATCTAGAAATAACGAATACCTTCGAGTACACACGGGGTCATTTTGACCTCGAAAATATTCTGTCACCGATTGTGTGGCATTTTATTTTCGTGATCGTCATAAAATTTCAAAAATTCAGTGCGAAAAACACCTTGGGTCAGATTGACCCAGGGGAAAATTTTTATTGAGAGAAAATCACTCATTTTCACACCATAGAGTACAGAATTATTTCCTGTAAACAAAATTTTGTTGGAAACGATCGATATTTTGTTCGATACGTTGAATTAAAGATTTTTTTTTGAATAATCTCCAAAATGTTGTCATTGCAGCGACGAATATTCTGAAAAATCATTTCGGAAGCCAAATTTTGGTCATTCCAATCGTAAATTTAGCTGACAGTTTCGCTGTGAACGAAATTTCGTTGAAAAAGTCACGAAAATTGAGGAATGTTTCTGCAAAAAAAAAAATTTATATGTACCGAACGATCTGAAAAGGACTTCGGGTCGGATTGACCCAATCTGCACTCGTAGGATCTGTGGACTCAAAGGGTTGAAGAAAAAAGTATGTATTGAGTGGGGAAAACTATCGACTACGTTTATTTAGCGTTTGATAATATTTGTCCAATGGTTCGATCAGATCCTTGGGGATCATTCGCACGCTCGAATGCTCTTTTCCAGTCAATGCGATCTTTCTAGTTCTTGCAGTCTCTTGTCCAACGTCAGAGAAGTTCTCATCGAGCCAAAGAAAGCAATTGGAGAGATGTTGAAGTTTGTTGTTTTGTTGTTTTTCATCGACGTTGGCTACCGTCGCAATACCGATCGACAAAGGTAGACGACGCAGGAGTAGCGTGTACAGCGCGGCAGCGATGCGACATTAACCAAGCAAGATTCTTACGCGTTGCGGATAATTCTTTACCAGCGAACCAGCACGAAGGAAAGATTAATGAACGAAGCTGAGGAGGCTTTTTTATCGAGGAGCAATGAAAGCAAAAATTCTAGCTCTTTGACAACATTGCCAATGGCGACGTTAGCACTCTCTTCTCTGCGGAGCAGTATACATACGCGCAGAAATGCGGGAGCAGGTGCGCGGATCAATGGCAATAACCCCAGGGCCTGCGTCTCGAGCCAATTATCTTTCACGACTTATGTCTTCGCTGCGGTCTCTCTGTCTCCCTCTCTCTTTTGCCTTCGAGGACTTTTTAAGTACATAACACTTGACTCTTTTCAACAAAATCTGTAGCGAGGCTCAGGAGGTTTTCGGTTCGTGCTGAAGAACCGACAAATGAATATTCAATTTTTAATAAGCATTACTCGATCCGATTGATAAGCGTGAAATTTTTCTATCGCCGACTATGACGTTCGAGGAAAATAAATAAATTTCAAAAAAACAAAAAATCAAAGTTATTTTATCGGGCAAGGAAAAAATGGCACAAGATATGGCCAAGCGGGTTACATACTGGAGACGATTATGATAAATTATGGGGTTACCAAGGAGCTCAAGCGATCTTGGCATGTAGCGTGTGTGTTGCTCGGAGTATGTACCTCGCGAACAAGGCGCGTGCTTCGAATATCGATCTACGTAAAGTCACCGACTGGCTTTTACGTATTCCCCGCTGGTTAATGCGGCTACACGCCAAACCACTACGTTTTCTGCATCCATACACAAACTGAGCTTATGTTCGACAACGAAAACACAACACGAGAAAAGGATAAGCAACGACGAGGCCAAACAAAAAATCCTCCAACGGGCATTGATAGGTATTAAAAAAAAAAATCGATTCTCCTTTTGATGACCCAGAACGTTCGCATCCAGAGATTAAATATTAACATTATATATTATTATTATAAATTATTATCAATCCTAATTATATTTTATATATGGTATAATATTTATATTTAATTTATTCATTATTATATTATCAAATACAAATATTAGATGAAAATTAAACATAAATATTAATGATAATGAAATTAAAAAAAAATGAATAAACAAAAAAATAATAAATGAAAATAAAAATATATAAATATAAAATGTAAATTATTTTTATAAATTATTAGCAGCTATAATAATATTTCATTACTTGAATATTAATATATAATTAATAATATATAAATAAATTTTTAACGCAATTAATCTTTCTAATATAAATAAATATTTGATGAATTATTAATATTTATATAAATCAACGCCGTATATAAAATATTGCAACTTTATTAAAAGAGGAAAATAATCGAAATCATGTACGTGTATAATTAATACATGTATAATTTTTATTTCACCCTCTCAATTTTTCTGGCTTTTTTGAACGTTTTTTTATTATTTTGGGAACGCCATACATGGGACGTATCTCATTTATTTACATGCATATGTATTATTTATTTTTGTATACGTGAGTCGAAACTGCTGCTGACGATTTGAAGCTCTCTTCGGTAGAAGAAAGCTCTGCATTCTCCTCGACAATTAGATTCACTTATCCTTCATCCTTTTCACCATCCGGTGCTCTACTTTCTACCATTTCTATCGCATCCTCTTGATGCACACGGTCAATATGTATGTATACACATTAATGTAGATATAGAGAGGAACGGGATAGGCGAAGGGAGAGGGAATGAGAGTCGTGAAAAGTTGACGAGTGCAGGCTTGTCAGGAAAAGTGCTGCGCTTGCGATTCCGCGAGTGAGTAGAGGCAAGCGGATTGTGTAAGCGGAGGATTGGGCTTGCCGAGGAAAACGTTGACGAAACGGGTGGTTTGCTACTAAACGACAATCCCCTGAAAGACATATAGCGCCCGAGCGAAAAGAGAAAGAGGAAAACTGCGAGCAGAGACGGTTCGTATCAAAGCGGATAGCACGAGTGGGAGAAAGCACCGGTTGAGAAACGTGGTTCATGTCTGAAGAATGAAAAGATACCAAAAAAAAATAAAAAATAAAAACGAAAAAATGGAAAAAAAAAGATAAAGCAAGGAAAACGAGATGCTGGCCAAGTCTGTGAAGATGGAAGAATTCTTTTCATGCTTCAGCGGGATGAATTATTCAAGGATAGGTCAAGAAGTCACAGGAGCGAATTGGAGATGAATCGCAAGCTTTTCGCCTCACCCATTTCTCTTTGTACCCAATAAATTGCCCGAACCTTGTGTGCCAATGTTTTTTTTTCTTCTAATTAGGTCAAGAACGTTCGGCAGTATAGCGACAACGTGTCCGGGCCATTTGATCGTTAAATCCTGAACAAAAGAACGTCCTTTATTTTTCTCAGGAACAGATTTCATGAATATCGTTACTCGCAGCCCCAACAGTCAGTCTCCTGGCCCAATGGACCAGACAGGGCAGTTTAGCCTTCGGTATTACGAACCTCACATTGAAAATGAAAGTTTGGCAAAAATAAAGGTCAATATTTTGTTGAATACGATGAACCATAAATATTTTTTGATAATTTCAAAATTTTTGTTATTTTGACAATATTTTTCATTCATAACGAAACTGTCAACTAAATTTACGATTAGGGTGACAAAAATTCACTTTTAGGAGAAATTTTCTTCAATATTTTGCACTGCAATAACTAAATTTTTGTGATTTTTGAAAGAAAACTTTATTCGAACGTGTCGAACACAAAATATCGATCATTTTCGACAAAATTTTCTCTTCCGTGCGGGACACCCGGTATTGTTTCGTGCTTCGCAAGCTTTTCGTCGCGTTTCAATAAACCACCGAAGCCCTCGGAGTCGCTCTCGTGCTCTCTCAAAATCTCTTCCCCACGTCTTCGAGGACTGGTTTAATTAATTAGTAAGAAGACTGATTACAATACATGCCACCGACGCAGCGACACTTGAGACCGACTCCCCCTCTTCCCCTTTCCTTCACCCATCTTATTGGAGCGTCCGGGGTCCTGATCTGAGCTTCCCAGGACTTTCGAACCTCGACATTGTTGCTCAATTAGTTTTTTTCAACTTTCTACACACGAAAGTCCCGGATGCGGTAGAAAAAAAAATGTTCACCTGTTTTTTCTCGAGGGCGTCGAACTTTTGGCTCGTTCGATGATCAACATGCGTATCGGAGACTCGGGACACGCTCGAAATTCTTACGAGGAGGAATTGAGCTTGACAAGAGCAAGATTTCGAAGAGCCAAAAGTCCACGAACTCAGGAACCTTAACAAAGTGACTTTTGGGGGTAAAACGATTTTTGAAATAGTGGAAAATGGTATTGGGAAGTGGGTACGTGGGAGCAAAGTGCTCGTGGCCATTTGCCTCGAAAACTGAAAGAGAATCGACGAGTCTGTTGCGGATCGCAAGGTTTAAAGGTTCGGAGCTCGAAAACACTCGAAAAAGCTGGTTCGATGTCGAAGCGGCTGGGTTCGACGAAAGTGCGAGAAAAAAACAAGAGGTTTACAGAAGGATGAGAGTGAGAGATGGCAGAGGGATGGAGACTCCGAAAGGAGAAGCTTCAAGATTTCATAAGACTCTGAAGAGGTACATGATCCCTCAACTTGCTGAGTGGAGACGATCGAGACTGCCATTATTATTGTAATCGAGATGGCGAACGTGATCAAGAGTCTTCCGGCTTGTATTCACTTCCGGATCAATCATTCACGCCTCATTAGACTAAATATTGAGCCCACTTCGCTCCACGCTCAACGAGCTTTAATATTAAGCGCGCGTTACCTCGAGATAACGATCGACGTTATCCATTTAAATCGTCGCCTCGAACCACTCGATATTCTACGACTTTAGGGGCTAAAGCTTTAGGGGCAACGATTTATTTGCGGAAATGTTGTAAATTCCGGTGTGAATTGCACGAAGAATTTCCTTCCGGATCATGTTCAGGTCCTTCGCGGAAGATGCTGCACACACAGGAAACAAAATTTCGTTGGCAAAAGATCGATATCTCGTTCGATACGTTAAAGTAAACATTTTTGTCTCAATAATCCCCCAAATTTTCTCATTGGAGCGACAATTACTCTAGAAAATCTTTTCGGAAGACAAATTGTGGTCATTCCGATCGAAAATTCACCTGACAGGTCCGCTGAAAACGAAATTTTGTTAAAAAAATAACAGGAATCGTGAAATTAACCAAAAATATTTACTTGATTGGTTTCAACAAAATCTCGACGGTTTTCAACGAAATTTTATTTCCTCTGCATGCACTCAAGCGAGTCTTTTTCGTTCTCGCGACCCATTCCATCGTTTGTTAGCTCGATCCTTACCCAGACATAAATTTTGTATCGGACAATGGGTAATTGTACGATCTGGACGACTTGAGCGCGAGCTCGGCCTGTGGGCACAAACTTGAGGACGAGCCCACATAAGGTTCAGCCGCGAAGTTCGGTAGAGTAGAGTCTCCCGTAAATTCACGATCCTCGATTCCTCATGGACAACGGAATATAATAAAAAGCTCGTTCCCGTGATCCACGTGAAATTTGGAAAAGCCATCGAGTTTGATTCGCTCCGCTGGTCGACAATTAGAAAAGCAAAATCAACAATTTTCAAATTTACTTCATAATCGTGCAATGGAAAATAAAAAAAATAATGAAAAAAATTATAAATCGACTCGAAAAAATCTCGATTAATTTCCCTAAATAAACAAAAACCAAATCAATACGTTTTGTAACATTAACCGTTAGTCTTTAGTCTTACTGACGCCATTGGCACTGTTTCCAGTCGGAATTGCATTGTTCACCGGAGTAAAATATTGCAACGAATGCCGCCTGGAGCACGAGCGCATTGTGGGCGTTGCTATGGCATGTCAGATCGACCACGAAGATATATCTTCCCTCATACTACCCTGAATTACGTTCTTCTCCACAGAAATCATCTCCCACGCTTCCTTCATCTTGCTACATTAACTCGATACAAAATAAAAACAATAAACAACCAGCATGGCCCCGCCAAATGCACCAGGCAACTTGCATTTCGATGCACCTAAATATCACGACTCCGCAAAGAGATTTTTCTTTGCGTCGTAGAGAACGTCGTATGCAATAGTTTCTATCGATAGAAATCCTTCAAATTTGCACCACTTCAAGATAATAGTGTTGTCTAATAGCTCGCGCAATTTTAAGAGATTGCACAGTCTAGAAGTCGAAATATTTAATTATAAAAGTAATAAAATGAATAATCAAAATAAAATGAATAAACGAAATAAAATAAAATAAAATAAATAAATGAAATGAAATTTTAAAAATAAAATAAAGATTTCAGTACTTTCTCAAATAAGAGCGCGTGTTAAAAGTTACAATTTTCAACATTAAATATTTTCATTCCTAAATGGTGAGGCTTCTCAAAACTTTACATACGCTTTTATGTAACATCGAAGGAGCTTCATTAAGTTTTTCAAAAAAATCGGTCGTGAAATTTTTTCGAAATTTCGTTTATTAAATAATAAATCCATATATTACCTCGGACGATCTTGAATTTCGAGTTTGTTGTTCTTTAGTTAATTAGTAACAACTTTTTTCAATAAACTTGGGCTCCCGAACCATTTTGTATGTAAGAAAAACTGAAAAGAAAAATTTAGAATTGAGCACGGGACCGACCAAATGATTCGGAGGCTGGTATTTAGAATCTGCAAAATCTCAGACTTTTTCAAGTTTCGTAGCGTTGTTTCGCATTCACAGACAATCTCCAAGTCCTAGTCATTCCTCGTGTCACTGTTCTCGATGCCTCAGCTTCGAGATTATGAAGTATTGGCCGTAAAGGTTGCAAAACGTTGAGTGGGTTCGTAAAAATGGTGAAAAAATAATATTCGATAAATATTGTTTCGTAAGGATGAAACGTAATTGAAAAAGCTTAGAAATTAATATAACCCGAAGAGAATAAGAGGAAATGGTATAGATAGCAAAGTGGACTCAGGAAAACGAGCTTTCTCGCAAGCTCGCTTTTCAAAAGGACTTAATTACCCTCGTACTGAGAACCATGGGGGTCAGTAATGAAAGCAATAGATTTTCTCTCCTCGCTACTACCCTATTATGCCGTTGCAACGGCTATACGTACACGTAATAATACAAAAGATTTTACGAGACGATCCTACGAGCAACCGTTAAACTCAACATTTTCCTTTCCTTTTCGTGCCATTTTAACCGCGCTTTAAATATTCCTCTACAAGCGATAACCGTTTTCCTGCTTTTTCCTACAAAAGGTTAAGGTTAACGACCTCCGATCGCGTACAAAAATAAAGACAATCGACGCTTCGGCAAATGTTGCCGCAAACTGTTGAGTTTCATTGTCGAAAGTTACGTATAGAAATCCTTGAGAGAAGAAAAAATCATAACGCAGTTTTTCCCTCAGAGAATTTTTTTAAAAAATGCATTTTTGGAAGGATTCTCGTTGAAAATCATAATGAAAATTACAAAAAACATTTATTCGCGAAGAAAACTTAAATTTCCAAAGCCTTCGTTCACGATGAAACGTCATCCGCATATTTTTCGATTCTCTAGTAATTTTCGAGGCCTGAACGATCCAGCATCCCATGAAAAAGTGAAACTTGTATTGCGTGACGCCATTATCGACCTCGTAAGCGAATTTTCACGCACTTCCGGGACTCCCATGTCGCTTTGTACAAGTTTATCACAATTTTTCTCTTCCTTTCTCTCTCTCTCTCTCGCGCTTGTTCTCTGTGTACCACTTCTTTTTCCCTTGACGTTGTCCCGAGTGTCGGGGATGCCCATTGGGAGGATGCTGGCTCCGCTTCAACAAACGGAAGAGGACGCGTCGCTTTTGTTTTCGTCGTTTTTTTTCATCGCACTAAATTTCCCTCGACCGTGCGGCGTGAAAGCTCGGGACAAGGAAAAAAACGTGAAGATTCGAGGCAGCAAAAATGTTTAGCCAATTAACGAATAATTCTCATTAAATTCATCGCATAATTAAAATTCCTCAGCTTCCGGGACAAAGGGAATTTTGAAAAATTTCAATTTTCATCGACAAGGGAAGAATTTTTTCTTTTATCGGGTCAATTCGGATTATGGCGGTCCGACGAGATGAACGTCGTAAAAATTGACTGTCGAATAAAATGGGTCAGTCAAGAGTATTCAGGTCTGCAAAAAAAAAAAGAAAATATATATTTGGCACAAAAAAAAGGAGGAAAAAGAGAAGAAAATTGGAGAAACGAGGGGACGAGCTGGCAGTAGTTACGTGCACTATAAGATGAGTCCGAGAGTTGGATTCTCGGGGGAGTCATCCTCAGGGTAACGGCCCCCTTGGAGTAGTGCAGAGATAGCCCTCCTCGAGGTGAGCATCTTTCAGAGGATCTTTGCGATGTTGAGGCTTGTAAGAAACAATACATGTATATATAATATAAATCGACCATGAAGTATTCTACGCGAGCATGGCCAATTTATCTTCCCCAAAGTACGAGCATGTTTTCTATGGTTTATCCACTTTTCCTTTGCTCCCACTACACACCAGACGCTGCAGATGTTCCATTTTTTATTTCACTCTGTCAACCAAGGATTAAGCTTGTTTTTAACCCTGAAAAAACAACCGTACCCCCTTAAAATCGTGAATCGGAGTGCCCTATTGAACGCGAGTAAAAGCTGCGATGTCACCCTCGTCCATTTATTAGTCACGTTATGGGAGACCCAAGAAAAATTGCTCGAGATCTGCTCGAATAATTAAGTTCGTGTTTTTTTTAAGGAACGACCAATCGAGAGCTTGGGAAAAACTTGCGGATGCAAATTGCCGAATACATTTGTTTACCCTTAAGTGTATGCCTCTTATAGTTGCACATATTGGGTCAATCTGACCCAAGGCGTTAAATCCTTCGAGTACTAACATCTTATAAATATATATTGGGTCAATCTGACCCGAGGCGTTTTATGAATCTTACCTATATCTTATCTATAAGTGCATACTGGGTCAATCTGACCCAAGACGTTGACCGTTCGGGTACACCTGCCTTCTGTAAGTGTATTTTGGGTCAATCTGACCCAGAGCGTTTTTCGAATCGTTGTATTCCGATAAATATGTATTTATTCGTTTTTCTTTTTCTAGAAAAGTTTTTGTAGTAAATTATCCCCATTTTTTGGCCATTAATTTATTTTTGGACGAAAACGAAAATTAAATGCGAAACGATCGGTGGTAGAAAATTCTTGGGGTCGATGAGACCCGGTATTCACTCGAAGGTCTAAATAAAGGTTGTCTCAAACGTATCGTCAGCTTCGTGAAGATTTTTAAAGGCCTCGATAATTAAAGGGGTCAAATAATTGGAGAAAAAAAATGTGTAGGGTAAAAAAAAAAAATTTTTTGTACAGATTCAAAATGGTGGTGATAGGTCGATCGGTTCAACAAATTCGTTCATAGAGTGTATCCAATTCGTAATCCTATGTGGGAGGATTTTGGAATGGAATCTTTTATACGACGATACTCGAGGGCCTCCGGTTCACGCGTTCAAAATGTCGATTTCGATTTCACGCTTGTCGCGTCAATTTGCCGATATACGTTTGAACTATATCCGCAAGAGAGTATCGTGAGTTGATGTGTTTTGGATTTTTTTGATTTATTTTTATTTTTCTGTTTATCCGTATATTTGGGGTATTTATTTTTTTTTCATTCATTTTCTTTCCTCACGCAGCAGTGATATCGACTGCTCCGATCGACTCGAATCGACTCTCCAATCTGCCACTTACAGGATCGCATCTATAAATCGTCACACGTGCTCCAGTTAAAGTCCAACTGTTTTTTTTTTCTCTCACTCAATCCAAAACTCACCAACCCGCTTTTTTATTCTCCCAAATTCCCTGAGCCCGAGGATCAGCTAGAGCTTAGCCCCTTGTCCGTCCGGTTTCAATACTTCGAGAACGAGACCTCGAATAATCAGATAAGAAGCCTTTCAATAGAAACCGATGAATGGAAATTGGAATGTTTTTTTTTTCTTTTTTTTTTTACTCTCCCCATTCACACCCTCCGGCTTTCATAATTGCTAAAAGCACATCCATGCCCGTTGAAAAAAAAATTCGCTACATTCACGAATTCAACTTCGTCCAATGATTCTGCTCGCCTGGTCGATATCGCGATTTATACTCAATAAATCATCCCCCAAGCACGATTAAGCCTTCGAGAGTACACCTGTAAGTCCATACTGGGTCAATTTGACCCAGAGTAATTTTCCAATCGTTGTATTGTGGTAGAAATGCATTTTTTCATTTTTTCTTTTTGTTTATTCATGTTTCATGGGCCCAAATTACCTGAAGTACTTCCTATAAGTGTACATAGGGTCAATCGGACCAAAGGCATTTTTCAAATCGTGGTATTTAGGGAAATATGTATTTTTCGATTTTTGTTTTTGTAGAAACGTTTTTTATACATATTTTATGGACCCAAATTTATTTTTAGGTCAAATTTTTTACTCAAAATTCGAATGCCACAAAGTTCGATGTCATCAATGCCAAACAATCGGGCACAGTAAAATCTCGGGGTCAAATTGATCCAGTATGGACTCGAGAGGCTATAAAATCGATTTTTTTAATAAAAATGATTCGTCATTTTTTATCGACAGTCATTGGATCATGACCGATCGTGCCAGGGCAAAATTTGTATTATTTTCTCGTCAATACGCCCTTCGATTTTTACCGCAAATCCTTAATTTTTTTAATGAATAATTCGCCATCGAGAGGACAACGTTTTTTAGTTAGAACAAAAAAAATGAATTTCCAGGATAAAAGAAAAACAAAAGTCGAATATACAATTTTTTTGCGTCTCTGAAAAAATCGCTCGGGCCAGATAATAAAACGACAATGGCGTTACGGGTCGAGCCACGGAATAGTATGAGATCCCCATAGGGGTTCCCAAAATAAGGGGCGAATGAGTGAAAAGAAGGAAAAGAGAAGGCGAGCATGAGGTGAAGAGGAAAAAAAAAGCACAAGGGGTTCCTGAGCTGCTGGAATCTGTCAGTCGAAGGGAGAGAGCCCGCAAAACCGCCATTGCCCATGGACGCTAGCAAAAAGTCAATCAATCTGGAATGACGTCGATGTACGTGTGTACATATACTCGTGTTGGTGTGCAAGAGGAGAAAGCGTTGTTTGGACGAGGCTCAACGCGCGGTAATTCCTATTTGTAGTTCTGATTGGTACGGTCACCGGTGGATTAACGTCGCAATACGGATTGCTATTTCATTATCATTATAGACGCCAAATCCTGACTCTTATGACTGCAAAAGAATCAATTGATCAACCTACTTGTTTCGTGACCGAGGGATCCAAGGCCTGACAATGATCGAGTGTCATTTGTTCACGAAAAAATATTCCCCAAATTCAGTGTTTACGGGGAGTCTCGTACGTCGACCTCGACGACGCAGAATCTCCGGCGACTTTTCCGCGTTTTGCTTCGTGCAGTCATTCAATTTTTCGAAAAACTCGATCAAAGTGTAGAAAGGCCCACGGAAATATGGGAATAACCGTTCGCTGGTACGAATGGAAAAAAAAAAAAAAAAAAAAAAACAATAAATTTGATCGGTCTTGTTTATAGGAATGACGAATCATATGGATTGGAAAATATATCAAACGATCCCGAGGGAGCGAAATGAGTGAGGGTGAATTCTGACTTTCTCGACCCCTGTTTGTCAGTCATTTAAAGCTTCTCGTAAATAATTGCTCAAGATTACCGGTACATCTGTACGCCTGAGCAGCAAAACCGTTCATAATGTTTCAAGGATGTGGAGGACCTACAAAATTTGTTAATGTCAATTGTTCAATAAAAAGCTTCTCAATCGTCGTGAATTTTGTACACGACCTCCTAGACACTTCGTGTAAAAAAATACTAAATTTTGAAAATTCTATCATCATTACTTTAACCAGCTTAAGCGTTGAAATAAAATCGATGACGAAATTCGAAAAATTAGGTATGTTTCTACGTGAAGTATTACGAGGTCATGGAAAAATTTAACGACGATAAGAAAGCTCGTCGTAAAAAAATTAACATTTTGTTGAAACTAATTTTTGGAACAAATAGAAAAAATATTAATCGATAAACTCCGTTTTGTTTCCGTTGCTTCCGGTACATTGTAGATATTAAAAAATTGAGAAGTCAAAAAAAAAAAGAAGTTTTTGCAAAGTTTTATCAGTTTCCATGAGACGAGATTTAACAATATTTAATTAATAAATGTTAATTGTCCAATAACGAGGTTCCTAATGGTCGTGGAATTTTTCCACGATCCCTAAAGTACTTCATACGAAAAGAAATTTTCATAATTTTCTTATCGTTAGTGATTGGGGACTCCTCAATATCCTGAAGGAGGCTCAAGGCCTAATTTTCGTGAGCCTCGTTCGTGTGGGTATGAATTTTCATTTTTCATAAATTTCATCAAGTTAATATGGAAGCTTGGGGAAATGTATGTATACGCATAAATGGACTGATGCCGAGAATACGTTCAATAGGGTATGCACGCATGTACATTGGGATGGACGGTGACTTCACGCTACGCTGCTCGTCACCGTACTGCTGCTGCGGAAACTATCTCGCTCTTTCTCTTTCTGGATATTCTCCATCGTTCCCTATGGTAAACTCTCGATGGAATTCGCATATCACCTTTCTCTCTCTCGCTCTTTCGCTCTCGCTCTCTGTCCCTCTCGCTCGTTTTCCTCGCGTCGACGCAATCGCACAATGGAGCGATTAACTCGCGTGGGAGGTTCCGTTGTTTATCGTACGAGCGTTATTTGCCTGGTGGTCGTTCGCTTAAATTATTCGCCGCGTTCGGACCCTGCTTGGACAAATCAGAGTATGCATGTATGTATATGAGACAGAGAACGAGGGAGGGGGGATAGAGGGAAAGAGATAAAAAAGGTAGAGAGAGGGAGAGGCAAGTGCAGCTTCACCAAAGCGACATTGAGCTCGGTCCAGACTTTACACGGATGCTTTAATCGTTCCCGGATAATTCGACGGCTATTAACGAAGCTCCGAATAGTTTAGCGTGTGCGTCGAAGCATCGGCTACCACGGATTAAACTTCCTATGAATTTACGGACCAACGAGAGGGTTAACCTGGCCTCTCCTCGCCCCTTTTTGATCAAAAATCAAAATACGTCAACGCGCACGTTTCTCCATATATAATTAATCATTAAACTCCGTGGGAGGTTCAACCAAACATTCGCTACCCTACGCTCGATTCCTGCATCTCCAGAGGACCCGGGAACCATCTACGAACTCTTAACGACTCAATTCTCGAAAACGTCGGTAAATTCGATTGCACAACAAAAAAAAAAACACTGGAAATGTGAGCCAAAAACTGGCCTCGAAAAAATCGAAATGACCCGGAAAATCCGCGACTTTGTGTCCGTCTGTATGTGTCGATGAGGAGAAAATAAACTCAGTAGAATTGTGAGAGCGTAGAAAAGCTGTGGGAGGTCGATAGCGTCGTGACGATTAAATATTTATGGGACCCACCGAGAGAGCAAAAGAAATGAAACAAAAAAACAAGTGCAAGAGAACGAAAGAGAGATAAAAGGAGAAAAGAAGATGAGTCAGTATGCACTGGGCAACCCGGGAGACTAGGTGGCCTCTCATTAGCTCGTAGTTGCAGCAGATTTAAAATTTTTTTTTTATTATTTTTCATTAAATTGTATATTTTTATATCTTTTTTCTCTTTAATAATTAATTGAGCGGCGATGAAAACTCAACCACTGGCCACTTTTTATCTTTCTCTTTCTCCCCCCCCCCCCCCATGCCCCTCTCTTTTCCGGCATTCTGGGCTAGTGGAGTTGATTTAATTTATTCATTAGAGATATAAATGATTCAGTTATATTCATTCATGACAAACATTTTTTTCCTCCTGTTGCAATATTTAAATATTCGTTTATTCGCCGGAGCTAATGATTTTTTTTTATTTTCATAACGTCAATTTTTTCTCGTTCAATTGCACGAGTCCGACATTTTTTAAAATTTTTTATCATTAATCTTAATGGAAATGAATAATTTTTGGAAAAACGCGGAAAAGAAAAATTGAAAAGGTTTTGTTTCGCACTGAAAGGTGCGAAAAATAAATAGCACCAGGCTCATGCCAACATGTCTGCGAGGTTGAAAATGGCGAAGGCTTAAGGGTGGTGTATGGTAATGGCTCAGGGGTTACTCGCGCAATTCTCTATGGTCCCATAGAGAGCGCGGCACATACTCGAGGGTGAATCCACCGGCTCTTTGTTATTGTAATGTTCACCAAGATATCCCACGTTCCTTTGGACGCTTCACCGAAGTCAACCCCCGGGCATACTTCCTCAGTTCCCGTTACACCGATCTCCTATACACCGCTCGAAAGCACCCTTAAGGTTATTTCCCACAATTGTGGCAGTAAGATGAAAAAAAAAGAAAAAAAAATCGTAAATCGACATTCAGTTACTCGACGATCAACTATTTTTTAAATTATTCCTCTTTTTTTCTTCCATTCAGGGCATTTTTCAATTTCTCTTATTTTTTCCTTCAAGAAAAAAAAAATCGTTATTCGACATTCACTTACTCAGCGATCAATTATTTTTTAAATTATTATTCTCTTTTTCTTTAATCCAGGGGATTTTTTAATTTTTCATATTTTTTCGTGATTTTTTAACGATTTTTTAGTCACGAGTTTTCAATTCAATTTTCCCATTTCTATATTTAAAATATTTAATATATTTAGAATATTTAAAAAAATGGTTTTTTTTTTATTTATCGATGCGGTTTCTCAATTATTTATATTTTTTCGTGCATTTTTCCTCACTTTTTAACCACATTTTTTGTGGATTAATTTTTTTCATTTCCCGTGGTTGTATTTTGTAATGGGAATAAAAAGAAGAAGAATGATTTGAACGAATAGTTCTCAGAATGTCATGAGGTCCATAATGCTCGGGTAGAGATCTTGGAACGTGCGAGCGGAAAGGCCATTCCTCTTATCTGCTTATCCTTATCCGGCGTGACGAAGAAAGAGGGCGTGATAGCTGGGCGGACGAGGCCGAGGCAGAGAATGCTTTAAAACCTTTCCTCGTGTATTATATTTTATTTTATTTTTAATGCTTCGTCACCTCGTGCCAGCAAGACTTTTCTCCCCGTTATCCTTAAACCTTCGTCCTGGACTTTCATTCTCATTAGCTGAGCTCTGTAGGTGAAGCCTTTCTCGCTGCATTTTAGTTTGCTATTTATTTACTACGGACCTATATTTCGCTTCGTTTCTCTCGGGCTTATATATGGTCAACTGCTTCTCGGAATATTGCAATCTCATTCTTAAATGCACTTTTATTGACTCTCTCTATGCCTAAGGACGTTCTATGGCGACGCTCAATAAATTTTTTTTTTTTTTTAATTTTTCCTACATACAAAATTCCCTGTGAGCCCAAGTTCATCGGGAAAAGTTGTTACTAATTAACTAAAGAACAACATACTCTAAATTGAAGGTCGTCCGGGGTAATACGTATTTGTTATTAATTTATAAAATTGCGAAAAAATTTTACGATCGATTTTCTTGAAAAAATAAATGAAGCTTCTCCGATGTTATTTAAAAGCGTATGCAAAGTTTCAAGAAGCTTCACCATTTGGAAATCGAAATATTTAATGTTGAAAATTGTAAATATTAACACGAGCTTTTATGAGAAAGCACTGAAAATAGTGATTTTTAGAAATAAATTTCTCGAATCTTTCTTCTACGTGGTCAAAGCTCTCAAAATATATTTTTTTTTTGCTGTGCAAATTTGAAGCAATTTTATGGATAGAAAATTGACCACACAACGTCCTTAAAGTCCTGTTCTCACGAAAATAATGAATTTCGAAAAATGGAGCTCGATCCCGAAAATTTCGCGTCTCAGTTACGGGGATTCTGGGGGGATTCGAAAGCGGAGATGGGGTGTAGGAGGGAGAGACACTAATCAAAAAGAGCTCCAAGTTAGTTGGTCCACTGGCAATTTCCAGTTATAATGTTTAATCCGTATTTCATCGCCTAAACGGTAGACTCTGAGTGTCTGACTAGTTTTCCGTCGGGAAAAACGAGGCCTCGTTGAAAAAAGAGAAAGATAGAGAGGGAGAGAGAGGAAAGAAGAGACGAGGAGGAAGATTGTCCCCATCGTACTCTCGGGGAAGTCGAGTCGCAGTAAAATATAATTACGTTTCGAGGATTATCCCACCGACGAGGTAGATCTCCGTGCGACTGGTACCACTGGGAAGGTTCCTGAACTTCCCTTCCCTGCAGCACTGCCCCTTCGGCTTCCTCCTCTTCTCTCTTCAACCTTTTCTATGTAATTGTCCTCTCAACTCTGACCCGCCATTTCCTCTGATTCTTTCGTACACGGAAAGGCTTCGCAATTTTTTTTTAACCCCAAGATGGTCCATCAACTTCAATTATTAACTTTAGTGAAAAATCGGTAAAAAAAAGAAACGTGTTTGCTTGCTGGATAGGTCCACGCGTTGGGATATCATCATAGTCCCTTAAAAATGTAATCATCGGTCCCTTAAGATATTGAACGATCTAGTAATTTAATCGGACGTCCGAAAAGAAAATTGACATTACGAATAAAAATCCCAAACATTACTATAAGGATTGAAAAATAATATTGAGAGTTAACCTTTCGAGTGCACACCTGCTGCGAGTGCATATTGGGTCAATCTGACCCAGAGAAGTTTTTGCAGTAAATCATCCATATTTAATGGAGGTAAATTTATTTTTTCACGAAAAACGAAAATTGAACGCCAAAAATCGACGATATAAAATTTTTAGGGTCAAAATGACCCTAAAAATTGTCCAAGGGTCAATTTTATAAGAAAAACCACTCGGGCTCTACGAGCAAAGAAAAACCCATAAAATAACATATAGAACGCACGGCCAGTGTGAAATCGATGTTAAACAAAAATTGGCCACATTTTTGAAATTGCAATGAAAATGGCATGCTGAAAGATGAAGAAAAAATAAGGATTCCTGGTGAAATGTTTGGAAATGGGTATTGAAGTTCCCGCAGGGCGTGACACGAGGTTTGAACGGTGAATGAGACAGTTGGTCGGATTCAGAGAGTCCATGAGGCCTATGGGATAAAAAACGTGAAGAGACAGAGGGATAGAGAAAGCGAGAGGGGGGAGGGGGAAGGAAGAGAGAAAGAGTTGCATAGGAGGTGGCCATTCGAACGTGGAAGGGAAATAGACCGGGCGTCAGTCCGGTAAATTGGCTCCATTCATCAGAGGGTATTCCTGTCGCGAGTCTGCCTCGCTGTTCTCCATCATTCTACTCTTTTCCATAGACAGAATATCTATATGTGTTGCTTCTCGGATGTTCCTCTATTCCGCTATTTTCTACCATCGACTTCGGTCATTCGATTCGTCAAGCCATGTTGAAATTTCGCCAAGTCTATGCTAACGAGCTCTTTGTCTATTTTTGTATCGCTTTTCATCCTGCGCACAAGCATTTTTCAAAGGTTCATCATATTTTCGAAATAAACAGCATCGACGAGGCTTCCGTAGAGTAATTCAACGTGCCGGAATCCTCTTGGTTGTTGAACCTTTAGCATTGACGAAGAATCGTCACACTTTGAATTACTTCGGGGAACCAGAGATCCTCAACAAATGAATTGACTCAACGTGGATTTCGATCAAGATGCAAGAGCTGAACCACGTGACCTTCATTCCGCAAGGACATGAAACTGCACCAGGCCATAGGATTATAATTAAAAAATTTCTATTTGACATAATTCTGTGTATGTCCCTATGGTCCTTTCGGACCTCGCTTTCCCTCGTTATACGGCCGGTGCACGCGGCACAGAGCGAGAGCCAGGGTGGAAGAGGCAAAGGTGGGGGTGGCGGGAAAAGCAACCACCGCCGTATTACAACAGGGTCCACCGCCAGCCCAACACACAGTCTCGTATTGATCCCGAAGGGGAGAGAACGCCATCCACCGCCCGCGCAACCACCCTCTGAACAACTCTAGCCTCGGGCATCTCCGACGATCTTCGTTCCCGGATAACCTCTTACCCTTGTTCCGGCCCCTCGCCTCTCCGAAAGCCCCCTTTAGCCTCGCGATTTCACCCGTGGAACGACTCCACATCCCGCTTCTCATTTTCCTGCAACCCTCAATTTCTACGTCTTTCTTATCCAACCCCCAGCCACCCTTTTCATCCCTTCCCCATCCTGCCCTTTTCCTTTCATTGTAACCTCGAAACTTGAGCAAACTTTACATTCCCTAACGTTTTGAGTCTTCGATTTCGACCTTGAACGACCCTTGAGCCATTTCCAAAGGATAGACACGAGGTTTCCATTCGGCCGATATATTTGCTTTTAATCCTCAAAAACAAAGTATCGGGAGGCTGCTACATAGGCGAGAGGCATCTCGTGACTCGGAGGATCAATTTTTTATATATTTAATATTTTTTAATTTTTTTTTTTCCAAAAAAAAACGAAGAAAAAAAGTTTAAAATATTTTTTTTATCTACTTATTTTGAAATTTCTCAACGACGCAATCGCCAGAAGGTCAAAAGACATTATTTCGATAAATGATGCTGTGTGGGAAATGGTCCATAAATGGATCATTTGATTTCGCTTCTTTATTCCCAGGAGAACACGAGCCAGAAAAAAAAAACTTGAAAATGAAGAGGATTCGTGATGTAGGGAAGTTTTGACTCACTCTTTCGTCTATTGCCTGTGTTTTCTCGTTTTTATCGATATTCCATGACTTTGCTGGAAGTCATAATGAAAAGCCGATCGAGCGCGAGAACGGGCTTTGAATGGTGCGATGCTCTGGGCGCTGCGAGGGTGCAAGGAGGACGAGAAGTTTGTTAAATCTTCCGGTTCCTCGCCCGGCGCGCTGTGTCCCTTTTACCCCGCTTACCATCCCTTGTAACACGCCCGAAGACTGAGAAAGGACAGAAAAACTGAAGAGAATTCGAAAAATAAACGCGGAATGCGATCCGAAAAAAAAAACACAAAAATCGATGGAAATTGAGGATACCAAGAAATGGGTTATTGATTTCATCCCCATGAAACAATTCCAACTCAACTTCATAACAGTTTCATCTCACTTTTCATACCCGCCATTTTTTTCTCCATAATCGTATTTTTGCACTCAACTCGATCATTTCCCTTCCTCCCTTGCCTCTCGATTTCCCTGTGAAGTCTATTCGTCCCGGAGCATTCATCAGATTGGATCACCACGACACTTAACCTTTTAGGAAAGTTTTTCAAAACGTTGCAATTTTTGCTGGCCTCAGGATACAAAAAAAAACGAAAAAAATTGAAATTATTCATTTTTTTTAAACTTATACCCGAATAATTAAACGCATTTTTCAATTCCATTTCTGTGATCTTGATTCCCATTCCATAGAGAAGCAAAAAAAAAATAACAACGCTGCGTACTAAACGAAATTGCGATGCACCGCTTCGCCGAATGCATTTTTATCGGTTTTTTTTTTTTTTCATGTCGAAACAACCTCGTGAGATTTTGAATCTCGTTGACCTACTAAAAATATGGACACGTCTAGGGAGATTACACGTCACCAGAGACTAATGCGAAATTATATTTTCCAACATTATAAATAAACATGTTTCTGCTAAAACTCCGAAGAAAAAACGATAAATCATGTCGATTTTAAAATATTGACCAGGGGACAGGAAAAACTATGGAAAAAAAAAATAAAATCAATCTCTTGAGCAATTTCCGGACTCGTATTGAGTCTTATCATTTTGGGAAATGAGTATAAGGAGATAATAGGATACGATCGAGGATAATAAACGCGTAAATAAATTCAAAGGGAACAAGAACGTTCGTACGGAAAGCTTATCGTTCGAGTGATACAAAAGCATCTTTTAGGCATTTTCGTTAGGGGTAGACCTCTCCAGTTTTCTTTAGGGGGATGGATATCGAGATCGTGGCGATCTGTACGAGGAAATGGACCAAGGAAATGGTTTATAACGGTATAAGTAGAAACTCGTTGTTGCGTACTAGACTTCTTGACCAGGAAATTGACTCTAACCAATTGAGCCGAAGATAAATTACCCGATTTCCGCAATTTCGTTAACTCTCAGTAAATTATTGTATTTACTCAATATTAATGTCACATAAATCGCTTCATAAATATTATTCAATATTTTCGAGATATAATATAACAAATTAAATTACGAATCTATTTCGTGTTGGCTATTAAAATATGCAAAGCATTCGAGAACGTGATTAACGAAAAAAAAAAATTTCTTTTTTTCAAGAGCAATCTCTGGAAAAAAAATGTAGTAAATGAAAACTCGACTATTTTCCTCGAGTCGTGGGCGATTTAAATTTTTATCGATGACATTTAACCCTTGTCGGTTTTTAATGTTTTTAACCCTGCACGAGTGCACGAATCCTCTGAGTGTGTATTGGGTCAATCTGACCCAAGGTGTTTTTCAATTCGTTTCATTCCGGTAAATATGCATTTCTTAATTTTTTTTTTCGTAGAGACATTTTTTTAGTGAAATATCCATATTTTATGGGCTGGCATCTATTTTTTGAGTTGATTCTTTACATACGAAGCAATCAGTGACAGAAATTTTTCTGGGGTCAAATTGACCCAGTGTGTACTCGACCGGGTAATGGAAAATTCATTACATTTATTTACACTGAATTCCAGCATTGCTTTCAAGTTTATAGTGTCTCGTTGAATAACGTTGAATGTTTCAATTTAGTCAAAAAATAATACGAAAGTAAATAGAAATTTCTGTTGTTTTTTTTTCACGTAAAAGTTTGAGTTTCCAAAGGCAGCATGATGCGAATTGATGGCTCAGCGGGCCTTTCTGTATTCCTGACATTCAAGAGGGTTGTTTTCATGCGTGGATGAGCCAAAAAGGATAACTTATCGAAAGCTCAAGGGATAGTAAAAAAGGGAAAAAATTGGTGAGTAGTAAAAGCTGATACGAAACGGACATGGCGGTTTTTTCTCTCGTGTGCTTCGTTAGACGTTATTTTCTTCTTTCGCAACTCTTTCTCCACTCGCTCATTATTTCGCTCGATCGTTCTTCCATCCTCGCCTGCTTTTCATCCCTCTCACCCCCCCCCCTCTCCTTTCCTGCCTTTCCCGTGTTTCTCACTCGGTTTAACGCCCCCGAGCAACATATCTTCTTCACGCGTTGAATCCCAACGAGAGTCCTGATAAAGTGCGAAAGGAAAAGGAGAGGGAAAGTAAAACGTAAGGATAGTATCCTGTTTGCCCTCGAGACCTTCACTTATGTGCTTTACTATGAGCAAACCTTTCCGAGAGCCACACGCTCTGCTTCCCTCTCATTCTTTCGCATTTCTATGAATCTTTTTTCCTCCGTTACGATTTTCCTTAAAAAAAAAAAAATAAAACAATTTGCAACTTCTTTTCTACTTGGAGTTAAATTATGTAGTTTTGACAAGTTTTCTAAAAAGTAAAGAGGAAGTACAAACTCATACACAACATTGTTCAAAATTTGCAAAAATTAATGCGCTTGGAGGATTTAAAAAAAATCTTACATTTTCGTAAAATTCGAAAGGTCACAAAATTTTAACCGTTCGACCGATATCCCCCAAATTTAATACCAACCTTCCCATTATGATACTCTATTCATGAAAACAAAAGATTAGCAATAAATCTGAATATATGCGAGATTTAGAGCGTCGACATTTTTTTTTTTTTTTGAAAATTAAAAAATACATTTTTTCTAGATATAATTTTTTGATCTTTTGGGACATTTTTTCATCGTCACATAGCTTCCTCTATGAGGAAGCAAAACGTAGATTTTTCTCGTAATTTTTTTTTTCTCCAATTTCCTACTTTCCCTGCTCGAAGATGATGTTCTCGTCGCCTAATCGACGACAGAATTCAGATCATTATATTAATTTTTTAAAATTTTATTCTTTTCGGGCTTACGTTTTATATTTATCGTGATTCAAGATTCGTGAATTATATCGCGACATTCAAAAGTTTGTTCGTCCCGCATTAGCGCGCATGTGTGAATAAAAAAATGGAAGATAATGGAGGAAAAGGGAAAAGCAGCGGAGTGAGATGCATCATGAGTGTAGACGAGAGTCTTTCCCGCTAAATTACGAGCCAACCCGGCGATGCTTCATCGGAAATTCTTCAGACAGGATTACAATACGCGCTTCGCCTCGACGGCCCTCCAACATACACCCGTTTCCTCGCTCCTTAGTATTCATTTGATCTGAATAATGTACTATTAAATTATCGGCCCTGGAAGACTCGCGCTAAACGATCTTTCCTCCTCTCACCAGTGAATATTATTATTATTAGCGCATATACATACATTTTATACACGTTCATACTCGAGCCAAGTGTACTCAGTACGCACTACGATATTTTCTTATTTCTTCCAACCTCCCACGAGCCTACAGAGGATTTGAAGGCCTTGTCGAAACTTCAGCTTCCGGAATCGAATGAAATGAACAAGGATTTGAAAAATTGTCAAGAATTTGAAAATTCTGTTAGTTTTAAGCGGGAGGACGATTTTATATTTTTTCAGACTGTTTCGTCGAAAAAGTATAAAATTTGTATCAACATCGTATTTACATTAGCGAAAAGATTTTTTTTTTTGCTCCAAAATGATTTCGAAAATTTGTCGTGAATAATTTCTTTTTTTCATATTTTTAAAAGATTTTTTCTCAGTTGTTCGAGTGTCAAGTTTGATGGATATTTGTATGGAGTATGGAGTAATAATTGACTTTCGATTCGATTGAAAATTGATGGAGCAATAAATTGAGCGGTATTTAAAATAAAGTGGGGTGTATAGCGAAAACATTTTTTGGACTTTTAGCCGTAAGCGAATGCGAGGATTTAATGGTGAAAACAAATGAGGATGAAAGCCCCAGTTGGGTAATCACGAATCCGCATTCTTGTCATTCGAACGTTGAAGCGCATGAGAGAACGATTTATTTTACAGCGTTTTTACGTTCGATTCGCATACACTGAACTTTTACTGTCCATTAAAATAGCACACATTTTTTTTCCAACGCTGTATCACCTGCAGCTCCGGCTCCAACATCAACATCTTTACCTCGAGACGTTTATTTTTTTTCTCTCCCCGTTTTATTTATTTTTTTATCGGAGTTTGCCTGTTCCTTCGGTTATTTCCGGTGGCTCCTCATCTCTTCATTTTTACAGCCACTTTCGTTGGAATCGATACGAGGGCTATGCCACATTAAGGGATTCCATTCGAAACGTTCGAGACACATTTTCGATATTTAAATTGCGTTTACGTGAAATTTTTTTTATACAAATTTTATTACATTTTGATTTTTCTGTTCAACACAAATTGCCACCGATCCTGAGAACTCGCAAAATTCCCCACCTTTTTAGGACAAAAGCGAGCTTCCTTTTTCGTGACAAAAAAAAAAAAAAAAAAACGTCGCGACAGAGTCGGCAACGTTGCGTGGCAGGTCGGACGTGAAGGAGGCCGGAAATTAGAAGGAGCTTTTTCCAGAGCCGTTACTTTTTGTCATTGCGAGTTGGTTGATACGTGGCACCATCAGGAGCAGTAATAAACTGGGGATAGAAGTGAATGTCGTCCGACCGGAAACGAAGTGAGAAGACTAACGAGAGGTCGTGTCGCGTACGAAAGCAACGTGCGTGGAGGGTTACGTGGCAGAGTTCCTCGATCTTCCGGTCAGCTCTCGTGTGTTGTGCAAAGAGTACAGACTCGTAATACGTCACAGAGGGTGAGGTTTCTATAGGATTTTACAAACCTTCACCGACTCCGCCAATAATTAAAAAAAAAAAAACAATTTCCTAAATAAATAAATAAATAAATTAAAATCTCAACAACGTTGCATGGGGGAATTTTTTTTTTCGACCTTCCTCTTTGGAATGGAACGATCCACCGGCCCCACAAATTCCTTGCCCTCAAATACCACAACCCTCGATGTTTTTTTTTTTTTTCCTAAATTCTCCACTCCAGTAGACAAAACGTCGCCACATCGCGAAAATGATGGAAAACTGGTGTGACTATTTCCTAGTTTTTCCATTCTCAGCCCTGTTTACCCAGTGCACAGTGTACACACGGAAATGGAGGTGCCGCGCAATGGCAACGCTGATGAGATTTTTTTTAGTGCTCCTATAAACATACACACATATAAAGAGAGCAGAGGCGTGTTAAAACTGGGCAATCTAGAGATTTTTACAGCTGAAGTTATTAACGGGAGTGGATTAGAAGTTAGGCGGGCCAGAGCAAGCGTCACATTCCCATAGGTGCCATAACCCCAGTGCTATACGGAAATATAAATCCCGGGGCTGAGCGAAAAATATTAAAAACGTAAGTAAAAAAAAAACGGGAGAAATTTCGGTAAATAGTTATTTTTTCATGTCTCTCATTTTTGACTTAAAATTTGAATCAAATTTTTGATTAAACAATTAAGAGAAACGTCATTAGGGGAATTGAGCTTTACGCCATTTTTAGGATCATCTGAAAATTGCTTCAGAGTGTTATTAAAGATTTGACCAACTTATCGATAGAATGGAGCTCGTTGGTCCAGCGGCTATTGAGCAGCTCAACACCTGAACCGACTCAGGACCATCATACATCGTTTCCTTCGTTGGTTAAACGCCCTCGCAGACGTGTCTCAACGACGCTTTAGGACGGTCGTTAGCGTTGATTGGCCTCCAACAGAATCAACGAGGAAATTCTAGCCATTCTCTCGACACGAAATTAAGGTAGATTTATCGTCGTTTCCGACGTTATTTCGCCTTCAATTCGACCAAATTGACGACACCAATTCCAATTCTCATCCTCTGTACGTCTTCCAGGAATAATGGTTATCTCTAATGACACACTAATTTCCGATCGATTGAGATTCCAATAAAAAGCTTTGTCACTTACTTCCAAGTCAATCGACACAACATTGTGTCCTCTTGCCCTTTGAGTGCACATCGGGTCATTTTGACCCTTACAATTGTCAATCCTGTCACCGATTGTTTGGCATTTCATTTTTGTTTTCGTCAAAAGAAAAATTTAGGGCCAGGGAATATGGAAAATTCCCTACAAAAACTTTTCTAGAACGAAAAAAAAAAAAGTACATATTTATTGGAATACAACGATTCGAAAAATGCTCTGGGTCAGATTGACCCAAAATACACTTACAGAAGGCCCGTGCACCCGAACGGTCAACGTCTTGGGTCAGATTGACCCAATATGCATTCATAGGATGTTAGTAATCGACGGATTAATGCCTTGGGTCAGATTGACGCAATATGCAACTATAAGGGGCATACACTTAAGGGTAAACAAATGTACTCAGCAATTTGCATTCGCAAGTTTTTCCGAAGCTCTCGATTAGTCGTTCCTTTAAAAAAAACACAAACTTAATTATTTGAGCAGATCTCGAGGGATTTTTCTTGAGTCTCCCATAACGTGACTAATAAATGGACGAGGGTGACATCGGAGCTTCAACTGGCGTTCAATTACGCACTCCCATTCATGATTTCTCCCTTGCTCGTTCCTTGTCCGTTTTACTGACATTGGCAAATGTTGGTTTCTACCGAGCTCTGCCATTTTAATGCAACGGTCTGCTTCATTATTTCGGCATTAAAATAAGTACCGTGAAGGGACGAGCGCGCACAGCCCCTGCCTGTGACAACAGCCAATGTAGCGTGGGTAATTTTATAGTGGCATTAGCGCGAACGTTTTGTACCAACCGTGATTACTGCCAATTTTCATCTGCCCAGGACAATAATACACTTTCTATCACTTTTTATTTCTCTCTTTTGCTGAATCAATTTTCATATATTCTCGATAACGTTCCGGGGGCTAAAACGCTCGACCGTTTGGGATTATCAATGTACAGCAATGCCTCTTTCCATTCAGACATTTCTGGTCCCACCGAACGACGTTTCATTCGCTCTGTTCCAATATTATCGATAAATTACCGAGTAAAAGTGAATTTTTCTTACAAATTGCCAGCCCCGATCGATGAAAGCGTCAAAATTTCGACGGATTCTCGTGTTAATCGTGATTGAGATTGTTGGGCATTGAAATTTTTGTCATTGCTACCCATTGAGGCATTTTAGGTCCAACATAACGACGTTTTATTCGCTCTGTTCCAACATTATTGATAAATGACCGACCTGAAATAAATTTTTCTTACGAATTCTCATCCCCAATCGATGAAAAGTCAAAATTTCGACGAATTTTCGCGTTAATCGTGATTAAGATTGTTGGGTATTGAGATATAAGGAGAGGAAGGGTTAAACTCGTTTCATGTGAAATTTAATTCACTGTGTCTGTATCGTGGGATGAGCGATAACGGTAAAAGAATTTGTCAATGGATTGAATGATTTTATTTGAAAATCGGCAGCGATCACATCTGATCCTACTCGTGCTTTTGCAAAGTCATATTATTATTATTTTTTTTTAAATGTACACCAGGGAATGAAAAAGGGGAGATTGGTTATTGGGCTTCTGCCTAGCCGCTTCGACCGGGTGTGTAGAAAAAGAGGGGGTTGAATATGCCAAGGGTGCGGTGCGGGCAGTGCCAATTCCCGCTAATCAGACCCGTCACCGATATGTTGATAGAGTGACAGGTCCGCCCATGCGTATTTGTCCACGTGCGACATCTGTCAATTCCGGGGGATTTCTCGTTGATCGAGGCCTTGGAGAGCTGGGCTAGAGGTACTCAAGCAAACTCTGCTCGTAAACTGACCGTAATTACGTCCTAATGACAATAGAATGGATTTCTTGGTAATTTTACATCGCCAAAGAAGTCTGACGGTCATGAAACGTCCCAGAAGATGTTTGGAGGTCACTCGGAGTCCCAGAAGACCCGGAAAGGTCATGGACAATGTTGGATGCTCCGCGAATTTTGATAGTCGATATTCCAGCCTTCCAGCCGACTCGAGACTAGGTCAATCATCAAATTTCAATGTTTAGCTTTCCCCCACAATATTAAACATATCCAAGTCCCCCCTGCAGAGTACATATTTGTAGATGCCACGTGATCATGAAAAAACGGAGCATACGAACCCTAACCCAATGTACAGCTGCGTGGAGATACTTCACCAGACCCTGAAACGCTTCTCCGCCCTTTTTTGTGCACTCCGATCCTACATATGTCCACAATGCACGCCCCTATAAGTTGTATATATTGGTCCACGTGCAGTCATCGTTTGGAACTACAAATACGAAAGACAAACAGCCGGAATAATGGATCCTGGCTGGACGAGAGTCTTCGTCAACGAATTAATGGATCTCGTCATCCGGACATTGACATGCTGCACCTCAGCGCCAACCAAAATGCTCAATTGCCTAGATTTTCCAACTCAATCCTTGCGATCTCGTTGCACTAATTCACTACGTTAATGTAACATCCACTAGACGTCGAATTTGAGGGCAATTGGTCGTGTTTCCAGGTGCCACAGTTTTGGTCCATTTTACCTGTTTTTTTTTTTTCTATGTCGAATCCTTGGGGTCTGAGCAGAGAGAACCGCTCCTGGCTCCTTGGTTGGTGGACCATCCATCTATCTATCCGTTATGCCGAGCCACCGTTGGCACAACGAACACAGCCAACACTGGAAGCATCTCGCCGATCCTTCACCCCGGAAAAGCATCTCTAACCTTACATCCTCCTCTTTCTCCTCTTCGTCTTGTCTCTCTTTCGTGCTCTGCAGAGCCAACCACCCTCTTTTGGCATCCTTCTCTCCAACAGCCCTGGCTTTTCCTCTTCTCGTCTGGCTACCGACATGGCGGGGGCATTGAAGCAGCAGGACTACCGCAAACTCCTATTATTGCAACAGTTAAGGAGATGTTCCCGACCTCTTCCACCTTCCATATCTTCCTTTCCTGTCTTACCCCCATCCCCCCCCCCCCCCCTCTCGTCCTTCCTCCCAACGCTTTCTCGTTAAAATTATGCTCACCGCAGGCGCATCCTTTGCCGTTGCCACTGCACCGCTAATGGCGCTGCAGGGGAACGGGCCTTGCAAAAGCTTCAAGCTTTTAATAATAGCGTTAATAACGATAATTTCCGTGCACTTCTAGCCCTCATAATGCCAAGACTAGGGTATTAAAACTACCCTACTTCAACTCATATTGATTGAAGCACACCAAAGCTGAATTTTGGTCTTGAATCCGAAGGGGTATTCCGTCAAGAATCGGTAATCACCGGGAACGAGCTTCTTTTTCTATGATCCTTGATCCTACGTTGAAGGGGTCCTACTTTTAAAATTCAGATTTTGAGATTCCAAGCAGACAAATGGACATTGTTCCGAATGGCACAAATTAGAAGTTTCTGATCAATAATCATCAGACTCCAACAAACTTCCTGGCCCAGATGCAGATCTCGAAGTGGGAGATCGTTTCGTTGTAACGATCGGCAGCCGGTAAGGTAGGAATCCCTCCCGTGTCCATGCAGCAATGAGCCGTTTTAGTTGGGATCTTTGTTTGCTTTGTACGTCACGATTATGACATGCGATACACTCACTTTACTGCCCAAATATCCTCTCCACATAGGGGAAGAGCTACGTAGAATAAGAGAACGAAATGGCCACAGTGGAGGGGAAGGGATCGAGGGCAATAACCAACGACCACTGCTAATACATGCCAAGAAAAGCCCTCAACGATCTCACTACCCCTGGATATAACTCGGGTCAGCAAAGCAAATATGCACTCCCCGTTAGCACCACCGCAAACATTGATATCCACGTTATACTCACTTTCGTCTGACGAGGAAATCAAAGCAGCTTTCTATGTGCCTCCCTGTCTCTACCTTTCCATGTTACAGATGCAACGATGCAATGTCGGGAAAGACAGCACTCGAAATCCCAGGCTTCCAGTTATGCCAACCCGTCGACACAACTCAACGAATCAAACAGTTCGTTAGACTTGCACCCCTATTTTCCATCCCGATTATTCTGCTTCTGCTGGACTCGTGCGTTTCTGTCTAACCCACTTGATTCGTTGACTGTTAATTAATCTAATGCTGCTCTAGTTTTATTTCTCAAAGAGTTGAACATCGAACAGACTTTGGTGATATTTTATTTTTCACGTATTTATTACGTATCGATGATTCTCGTTATGACCGTTGTAACATTTCCATTTTTATCGCATTACATTTAACATATTTATGAGCTTTTTGTTTTGGACACATATTTTGAATATTTATTCAAACGAGAACGATAGCAAAGTGCCCACACTCGCTTCAAGAGCAAGAAACGCTGCTTCGACAAACAATCGCGAGATATTCGGCCATTTGGCTTGGCCTTACGGTCATAAACCGGAAAAGCTATACGGTGGAGTGTCTGCCAGCTATGAAATCGTGCAACCTTCCGTTTTCGCGTGTTTGCTCTCCTCGTCTATTTGTATATAGAGAATGTGTGTGTGTATCCGATGGAATCGATCGTAGACTACCACATTATTTTATAGCACCATCTTATACGAGTGCAAGATTCTCTTCGATCGACCTTCTTCCTTTTCTCGCTTCTCGACGTTCCGAGAGAACCATGAAAATAAACAAACTGGCGTACCAACACTCGCACTTGTTCCCTTTCATCCTCGTCTCTCTGCAGCCCTTTTTATTTACTTTTATTCAGTCTTGTCTCTGGCAGAATGTCATCCTATCCGTGTCCATCTGTTCAAAAACGTTGTTGGATCCATGACAAATTTTTGTGAATATATTTGACTCGTTTAACGTTTTGGTGTCCTGAAAATTCGTTGGAAGAAAAAGTGTACAGCTTACACACATTTTTTAACATTTCAGTGCGACTGCTCAAAATAAAATTGAATTTAGGTCTGCTAATACGAAATGAAAATGAAAATTCATCCGCAAATATTGAGGCTGAGTCGATCCTCAAAACGGACCATGCACATCTAAAGTGTGGTGATAAAAAAAATGGTAATCCACTGTGGAATGAACGTATCGAAGCGTTATAGCAGCTATATGGTCGGTGGATCGTCCTTTCGTGCGAATGAAGATTCCAAAGACATTTCCGAGTGCGTTGGAGGTCTGTACTCCTGTGCAGCGTAGTACGGAAAGCGAGAAAATCGAAATCCGTAACCCCCACGTGCAACCTTATCGTTACGACAATCTCTCGATACAAGAAAAATCCTAAAGTACTATTGAAGTCGTATCCTCTACCCTGAAGATCCCACATTGCCCTATGACTTTGAATATTTCCGGGCGATATCCCCGACTACTTTCGACCAGGAAGACTCTCTCTACCATCGAATACTAGTTTCCACACTCCACATTGTTTTCCTCCTGTTTCTGAATTCATATTGTCACTTGGCAGGAATCTGATGAAGCTATCCTCTTCCGAGATCGTGATAAAGGTCCTAATAGGTGGATTAACTTGAAGGAACGTGAAGAAGTATTCCACAATGGTTAACCTCTTTGGCATCATTTAGTTGGCAGCCAAATTTCAAGGGAAACAACGATCCTCTTAATTTTTGCCAGGTCATCATCAAAGTGGAGTACTGACTACAAATCTTTGCCTCCCGATGAAGAGCAGCGAGTGTGACGGCAGTTGTTGTTGTCTCACGGGTATCTGAACAGGATTATCAGGACTGCCTACTTGCAGAAGGCGCAGAGTAAAATAACTGTATCGTGGAGAAAGAGGATAGGGGGGTCTGAAGGGGTACATGTAGGTTGGGAAAGAGGAAGAATGAGCAGCGGAGCAAGTGAGAAACGAGACAGGGATAGGTTGCTTACGTTTAACGCCCGAAACTCATAAACCATTCGGTGAGCCGAGTCACATCCGGCGCATAAATCTCTCGGGGGTTAGTCAGAGCTCCCTCGTGCCGCAGTACAAAGCGTGCGCGAGTGAACTACAACGAACCAACTGCAGTTTTGGTGTTCGAGGGGGTTGGTGGATGTTGAGGGGTGGTTTGGGAAAAAGGGAATTGCACTGTTGCTCCCTTTGGCCCCTGCCCATCCTCAGTCACCTAACCTACACGCTTTATAACTGGGAGGGTGGATTGCAGCGACGATCGCATGGTTGAGCCAACCCCTGCTCGCTTTGTAGCTGCTGGACAACCGGTTAATGGTCATTAGCGAGCCACGTCAGTTTTAAATCTTCACTGACGTCCCTGGCTCTCTTTTCCTCGCATATATACAGCCACAACCCAAAGCCGCTATCACTGTACACACGTCTTTCCCCATAGATTGTACTCTACACAGTTTATTTTTAACTCGGCAACCTGCTAGCCAGCATGATGGGTTGGCACACTTGATTTAGAGATGTGCAATATCCGTTGAACCGTAAAAGTGCCCCAGGTACATTCTCTTTTAAACCGTAAACCATTCGTCCCAAAAGTGTACAGTCCGTTTCAAGGACAAACCTATCGGGTGATCAAAGGCTAGTTGCTAGGAGAGTATCTGCTTATGTAACAGTAAGAGTCCGGCACAGGCTATAGCATTAAGATCCACCGACCAAAACAGCGATCTAAATTAGTGACCGTTCATTATAGGCACGTCATTGCTGGAACTTGGCGATTTATTGGCGATTAAGATCTTCCAGAAGCTTACCATTCCAACGTGCCTAATGTTAGACCCTCCAACGTTGATTCATTTCGCCATCAATGGAGAATTGATGAAATGGAGTGATTACAGCCTGTTTGGACGTTAGTGTCGTTGCCCAAATGCTCCTAGTATTGAGTGATGGAGCAATCATCGTAGTATCCAGTCTCGATACCTCTATCGAATGTAAAGGATGCCATAGCCATACTGCGGTACGTGAGAACCGCAGTTCTGCTTGGAGGGATGATAGCAGGGGGTTAATGTTAACGGCTCCGCTGTTCCGGCGATTAATCCTCTGGCTTCGTTCTGATACTGGTGATAAGAGCACCGCCAAGCTACCAGCTGGACCGAGAGACAAGTGTGTAGGAAGTCCTTTCGTTCAAGGAGTAGCCACACCAAGACCCACGAGCATTCCCAAGCTGTCCTTAATCCTACCCCAGAAGAGCTCCGACCAAGTTATCCTTCTCTCTCTTTCTCTCTGTCTCTCCATTTCCTTTCTTCAGCATCCTCCACCCAGTCGCGGTTACTCGGCCTTTCACTCTCACTGGATTGTACAGTGTCGAGTACCTTCTGGAATCCTCCTTGAGAGATCAAGCTCTGGTGCACTATACTCCCACCTTCGAGCCATCCAACCCCGAGGAGTCAGAGCAGAGAATGGCTTGTTTGGTCTGTGCAGACGATGCTGAGATTTACGACCACGCCATGACTTATCCTGTTCTGCTTTCGAACATCAACCAAGATTTAGCTCTCGTGCGGCTAGATTTCCCAGAAAAACGCTCAATTTGGATGCTAGCCCTGGATTAATCGTTTCAATTGAACATTAACCTTTGTGGTTGCGCGGAAATTATCAGCCTAATCTACGTTTCAAGGTCACCGGACACAGCTCCTGGTGGAAGTTGCAGCTTTACTCACAACTACACCCCCAAGCTAAAATATATGTAAAGTGTTTTTCCCTCGACGCCCATTGGATCAACTTGGTCCCACCACCAAAGCTGACATTCCAACATCGTTTGATGTTTGTTGGGGCTTTATTTGGAGCAGCCGGAGGCTCTTGTGGTGGATGTCATACGAGGCCAGTGTTTCGCTTATCAAGGGGGTAGCAATTAGTGCCTTTAAGCCTCGGTGATCAATTTCAACAGGCTAGCCGAGGAGTCAACGACTCTTATTTCCGTCTCAGGATGTTTTTATCCTTTTGTTATCCTTTCAATTACCCAAACATCTCTTTTACAGGGAGTCCTTCAACACAAACGCTTTTTTCGTACTTCCTCGGGGGTTCTCCAACGTTCACGTCAGCCCTAAACTCAAGACAGTCGCGTTTTTCGTGAATCCATCTTTAGTCGCTTGCTCGCTTTTAACTTCTCACTCAGGCATCTCTGTATATGTTTAGCCTCCACCAAGACTCGTTTTAATTTCCTTTGCAGATCTATATAGGGGTACACATGTACGTACACAACATATTCGCACATTCAGGGTGGCATCTAACGCGTGACTTTGTGCACTCTGCTCTTGATATATTTGAGCCTTCCAACTCTTTTCATTTCTCTTTGTTCGCCTTTCTCCCGGAAAGGATTCCTCCCTTTCTCGTTCCATTCTCCGCTTCTACACTGAGCCATTCGCCAACCGACTCAACGCCTCTCTCTCGTGCCTCGTTCCCTCTCTCCCACCCCTCCTTCTCCAGAGACTCCGATGTAACTCCTGCATAAATACATGAAATTACTAACCCTTATTTAGGAGCTCGTTAGCCGGATCTACTGTTATTGCCGACAAACCAAAAGTTGAGAATGTCAGCTTTTCCATACTATACCACTTCAACAAAGCCAAAATGCCCTCCGAACGTTTTCTTCCCTCACCCAGCTAATTCTTCACCAAAAATCACATTCCATCGCTAGAACTCTATCATACGATGCAACATTCAATTATTCTGTGTCTCTTATCACTACTTTAAAAGGGACTGGAGCAATTATCGAATTCCAGGTGTTTTCGTCGAATGGAACATCAACTTCTCCACTTCGAACCTTAGAAAATGGATTTTCCTAATCTCCCTCAGATCCTGTGTCCTCGTTAGCAATCAGTCAATCTCAACTGACTCCTTAGACCTGCCAAGCCACCAGATTTTCTTAAACCATTTTTTTCACATGACTTGATAAATACGGTGCGTCTGAATGTCACGGGACATTCGTTTTTCATACTGACTACTAAAGGATATGTTTCACGATGCGCTACAGCCAATTGTATATTTTTCCAGCCGTGAAGAACGTCAAGATTCCGGTTGATGTCTCCCTCTCTTTGCTCCGAGGCGTTTTCGGCTTGTGTATGTGTGACACCCCCACTCTTTCTTGACTCTTGGTTGCGCCAAGTGTACCGGCGTCATCCTGTGAGGCAAAACACTTGTGCACACAAAGCGCTGGCGGAACTCAGGAAAAATGCTTTCTTGCCGCTTTCCCCCGGATCTAAAGAGACTCCAACAGCTGAACAGACTCACACTGGCTTCTCGGAGACTTTGCTTCCCTTGGCTCGTACACTTTTTCAACCCAGCTCCCAGCTACGATACGACCTAAACGTAAACAGCCTGCAAAATATGTTTTACGAATGATCGGAGAAACTATCACTCGTGAAGACACTTTTACGAAGAATTCGAATTCCAGGGGCTCCCATAACCTTAACCAGTTGAATGATAAATGCCTGGGTCGCGGGTTGAACTTCAATTTTACGACAAAGATTCCAGGGTGATGTTTTTTGATTAACCGTTCGAGTGCACGCCTTCTAAGAGTCCATCTTGGGTCAATCTGACCCAAGGCGTTTTTCAAATCGATATATTTTGGTGAATGTGCATTTTTTTTTGTCAGAGACGATTTTTTTTGTGAATATCGACCTTACGAATAAAAATCACAGGCATCACTGGGGGTTGAAAAATAATATTGAGAGTTAACCCTTCGAGTGCACACCTCCTATAAGTGCAGATTGGGTCATTTTGACCCAGAGACGTTTTTGGAGTAAATTATCCGTATTTTATGAAGCTAAATTTATTTTTGGACGAAAACGAAGATTAAATGCCAATTTGTGCCTATAAATACCGAGCTATCGGTGACATAACATTTTTGGGGTCAAAATGACCCAGGGTGTACTCGAAGGGTTCAATCTGCATTTGGGAAAAGATTTGAAGGAGTCATTAACTTCGTAATTCGTTGAATATCTCCAGCACTAAGCTTGGGAACGGAGGGATAAATCGGAGAGGTCGAAACTCCGGGTAGAGGTGATTTCGATTACTGAACGTTAACCACGCGTTTATATTCATAATAAGCGATTTCACGCTTCCCTTGAACCGGGAGAGCAATTATCGAGTTTTAAGGTTTTTATTTTTATTTTCCAATTAGTCCTCTGCCTCTCTCACCCTCTCGGTATCTTCCTCTCTCCCTTTCCTTCTTCTTTCTTTCCGGGAGACTGAGCCTTCAAGCGTCAACGGCAGGCGAAATATATAAATATGAGTGAGGTTGTGGGGAGCTTTTGTTTTCGTCTTAACACTAATTTTCCAGAGTCAACATTAATTATTTATTGATCATCTACCTGCAACGATCACTGGTTACTACTATACATTTTTTCTCCCCACCCTGTTCGACGTCATTCTTCGCACTTCGAGCATACAATGACACAATGATGGAGAAATTAAATGACCAAAGAATAAGGAAAATTTTGAATATCCGTTAAATTTTTTTTCTCACTTTTTCTTACACACAAAATGGTTTTAAATTCCAATTCGAGCTCGTCCGAGGTTATGAGTATGTGTTATATATAATAAATAAAATTCCGAAAAAAAATTACGACTCATTTTTTTTCAAAAATAAATGAAGCTTCTTCGATATTATATGAAAGCGTGTGCAAGTTTTTAAAAAGCTTCACCATTTAGAATTTTTAGTACTCACTGTTATTATAAAATACTAAAAATTGTGATTTTTATAAATAATAATCTCGACTTCTACACGGTGGAACCTCTTGAAATTGTATGAGCTATTGGATATCGGTATTCTCTTGATGTGGTGAAAATTAGAGGGAATTCTTTCGATTGAAAATTTAGCATACAAGGTCCTTAATACGTGAACAATGTTATTTGGACGTTAACTTTGCACTCTGGAAGAGCATTAATTCCAAGACAAAACTGGTGGTGTTGAAACTCTCGAGTTTTCGTAACTACACGGAGTCCGGAATAAAAGCGGCAGAGTAGTGGTGCCCTAGTACATGGAATAGGATAGTCTGAGAGGAGGGCAGAAGGACGAACCACCGGATTTCTACCCCCCCGTTAATACCACTGGCTTCGTCCACTATTCGCTTCGTGTACAAGCTCTTGATTAATAACGATAAGTACAAATGCGTCTGAACCACAGGGGATAAAGTGTGACAGTGGTGGTAGTTCGTTTTGGTCACCCGTACCACAAAAGTGAGACAGAAATGCGTAAACGTACTTAAGCCACGTTTATCTCGTATTCCGACCATTGCGGTCTTTTGACGAAGAGTGAGCGAGAGCGAGGGAGAGAAAGGGGATGAATGATTAAAATAGCAATTAATGTAAAATGCAGGAATAAAAAAAAGTGCAATCGATCCGGTGGTCGAGGTGAGAAAGAAAACAAAACAAAAAATATTTGGAAACAAGGCCAAAAATCCAGTCAAATAAAAATCGTAGAAAAATAAATAAAGAAGGAAAATTTTCCAATAAAAATAAAAACAGAGATTGAAAAAAAAGTGAAACAACGTTCAGGTCCTGAGGGACGATGAGCTAACGAGTAAATAGCGAAATGTCTGGTCTATCTCGGAAATGGTGGAAAGGCGAGAGGCGTCATGAGCTTGTTTCTCTCTCGTGCTTGATACAAGCCAAACAAAAAGCTCAAGAGCGTCCGGGAATAGCGTGTTGCTATTCCCGTATGAATGCGAGAAGTGGGAATAAACGTGATTGCCGAATAGAAAGAGGAAGAAGGAGAGAGAGGGAGAGCGAGCAAGGAGGAAGGAGAGCGCAGGAGAATAGTAAAAATGAACGATCGAGCACACTGGTCGAGATTGAAACGAGCGATTCGGGATCGAGTGCGTATCGAAAATTGCGGGGGCAATTCTACATCAACGGAGTGCAATTTAAGAGGGGCAGATGGCCTGCAGGAGGCAGGGGCACGTCTCTCTACCTCCAATCGAATCAAATAAACGAGAGAGAATTCAACATGGATCAAACTGTCCAGAATTCAGACTCTAGTGTAAATCGAATCTTTTTTTTTTATTTATATATATTCATTATATTGTTTCAGGTCCATTGTAATACCGTGATCGATCACATCTTGTACAAAACCCTTCAGCTAAAAGCATTGACCACTCCGAATCATCATTCCTGCTCACTCGACAGTGTAAACACTCCGCGGAATGTGGAACGCGGAATGGAATTTTTTCTTCATTCCCAACAACATTATTCATGAACAAACATTATTCATTATTTTGGAGTTTAATTGTACGAGCTGCGATTGTTTATCGATTCACCATTTCATTGCGAATAGCTGGAAAAATATTTTCATTCATTTCCTTTTTCTCGGATTAACTTGTTCAATGACTTTGTTTGCTGGCTCGAATTTATTTACATTCCTACGGATTACAATCGTTGCACACCTCTCAAAAGCGCATCTTGGGTCAATCTGACCCGGGCATTTTTTCCGATTGTTGTATTCCGATAAATTCGCTTTCAAATCAAATGCCGAAGAATCGGTGAAAAAAAATGTTGCGGTCAACATCATCCAGTATGTACTCGAAGGGGTTTTTTTTTCTTCAAATTACAGGGTGCTCAGTCGTTGTCACATTTCAGTTTCGAATTCGTCAAGTTCTCGTCTGTCAAATGACATGGCGATGCCCGAAACTTATCGAGAGACTTGAAGTTCTGTGGAGCAGGCGAGACGAACGATCGAATGTGGCGAAGGGAAAATAGCAAGGGATTAATTATCCGTAAGTCTGAGCGAACTTTCTCACGTCGGGATATTAATCCAGCGTTCGTCTCGACGTCAGGTGTAGCACAACAATGTAAGGCATCGAAATCTCATGTCAGAAAGGAAAGCTGGCCTGCTTTTGCTCTTCCCGTTGCCTCATTTACTCCCCGGATCACTCAAACAACCACCAAGCATGATATTCAATGCATTCTCTACCTGCTACTTGAACACATTGTTCCTTTTGAGGCGATAGTGACCCCGCAGATAACAATGAGCAAAATTATTGGAGAACACTGGCTACCATTTGAGTTTGACATTCAAAGCTGAGTGAGGAATCATTTGACCCTTTCTTATCGCTTCTGAACGTTAAATCGTTGATGGCAGGAAAAACACCTTCTTTACCGACAAAATTATTAATCAATTTCCCTGTTGCTTTCGGAGGGATCTTGGCAGCCAAAATCAAAGGAAAGAAGCCCTTTATGTGGCTCGTAAATTTGTTTAATTCAATAACAATCTTGTAATATTGAGGAATCGTCGTCGAACGAGTCACTTCAGTTTCCCTGGGCCCTCGAATCGATCGAACCGTCGGAGAAAATGGGGAAAAGTTGAAGAAACTTCGAACTATTTTTTTTTTTTAATTATTTTTACCACCGACGAAATTGTTTCGTTGCTCCGCATAAAACAGGAAATCTTGAAAGTAAATCTGTTTTATCGACTGTGCTTTATCGTCGTTGATAAAAAAGAGAAAAAACACATTTTCCCAAGCTGGTGAACCAAAAAAGTGGGAAAGCGGAGCATCACAGTCGTTTCATGAATTGCAATGATTTGGCACATGCAGCTACGATTGTATCAAGTTTCCGACCGAAATATATGATTTTTTTATTGGCCGAAAAGTTCACGAATTGAGGAGACTCAGAATCGTACCCTCTCCCATTTTCTCCTTCAATTGCAACACACATTTTCACGAGGGAGCGTTTTTTTTATTACCGACAATGTTACAAACTGGTGCCAGAAAAGGAATTTTATTCGCCACGATCGTAAAGAGAAAAGTAATGTGAAAATAATGCTCGACGCGGAAATTCTCCAGGGGATACTAATAAAGTTTTCCAATGAGAAACTTATTATTAAGTCGGTCTAGTAGATTTTACGACTTACCCTGAATTTCACCCTTTGCTCGAGTGTCAGTTTTATTTCTTTCTATCCAAGTCTCTCTGTCTGCTGTTTGTCTGTTCATTTTGAAGAATTGAAAAAAGTAAACACATGCAACGATCATCGTCACATTTTCGTAGATGTAAAAAATATTCAGTAAAAAAAAAATTATGGAAAGAAAAAAACAAGAAAATTTTACAACCACTTCCGGTTGTCATTTAATTTCTCCGAAGGTACGAGAGAATAAAAAATGAAATTTGCATAGAAGTAACATAAGGTGTATACGACGGGAACAAAATTCAATCTAAATGTAGTTGGTGTTAGAACGAAATTTTCAGCGACTCAGTCTCCCCCGAAAAATCCACTTTCGAAACCACAATTTGGCCTTTCCTTCCTGCCTCGTTTCCTCAAATTATTGCGGGAGAATGATTAAAAAAATCTGCATATATGGGACTCCGGAGAAAACCTCGACATTCCAGAGACTGGGGGCTTTAAAAAATCGATGCCCCAGCGACTGCGGCCTGAGAATTGCCGAGGGATGAAAAATCAGGGTGGAAATCCAATCTTTCACAAAGAAGAAAAATAAAACAATTACTGATAATGGTCGTACATGATAATTCCAACGTAATTCCTCTTTTTCCCAATCCACGTTTTTTTGAAATTGAAGAAAAAAAAAAACAATGGACACATGGCCAAAAAACATCGAAACGGTTCGTTAGAAATTCCTGGAGCTCGCTCTGACTTCTGAGAGAACAATTAATATGCAAACAGCGTATTAATTAATTCCTTCCAAATTGGACACCGAATTTCCATGAGCTATTTCGGAATTCTCAACAATTCTCATCTCTTTCCCTCATAAATATATTTCCGAACGATTAAAAAAGAAAAATAAACTTGTTCCTCAATTACGGAGCAACATATGAAAAAGTTTCTCTGCAGACAGAAAAGTGAGAATTCCGAACATTCGGTTTTGTGGGCAGCGAATAAAAATATGAACTTGCTGATTTTTTTATGGGAAAACCAAAGACTTATATATTTTCAGATTTCCGTAAGATATCGCAGCAACATCTTGAGATTATTCCAGAAGTTATTTCTGCGGTAAGTTTTGAACGTGACTGTGCGAGACTACGCCCTTAATATAAATCGATCGACTCGAGTTTTATCGAAAATTCTGCAAGTGATTGTTGAATAAAATACGACAATCCATATTTTCTTGGAATTCTCTTAATTATGAGAGACGTGACATATAAATGACACGGTCGTTCACTCCTCGTCATGAATAACGCATAAACGGTGAACATGTATATTTTATAATAAATATACGACCCAGTTTTGAGTTCACAGCTCGTCCTCATTCTTCGCTATTTCTTTTCACGTAAACGAAAGTCGCACAAAAACGTAGTCGCAATTTGGAAGGGAATGCCAGAGCTGCCTTTAACCGAGTTACTATCCTTCCTTGGTAGCTCGACATGCGGTATTATCGATTCGCGATTTAATGTAATGGCCAACGTGCCTTAGCTTCACCGATCGCGACCATACGTGACAGACACTTCTTTTTTTTTTACAACTATTTCTCTTCCTTTTTTCTTCTGACTAACTTTAAAATAACTTTTAGTCACTTTTCTCGTCGTCTCACTCATGCCATCTAGTCAACTTTTACCAAGAGTCTTTAAGATTCGAAACTAGACGAAAAATAATGGACCTCCCGGAGCTTTGCATCTGAATGGAGAATCATTCTTTTGGATGATTATCAGCTCCTGGAGAGCTCAAATTGGACCACTATTTTTCGAAATTTTGATTTTTATATAACGTCCATAAGGTCGTCGTATGCTAAATTTTTTATCGATAGAATTCCTTCAAATTTGCACCAAATAAAGAGAATAGTGGTATCTAACAGCTCACGCTATTTTAGGAAGTTTCGCCATGTAGAAGTCGAGATATTTATATTTAAAAATCACAATTTTCAGTAGTTTTTCATAAGAGCGCGTGTCAAAAGTTACCATTTTCAACATTGAATATTTCGATTTCTGAATGGTGAAGCTTCCTGAAACTTTGTCGCGATAGAACGTCCTCAATCAAAAGTCCGAACATGGAGCAAGTGATGAAATAGTGACATGGAGAATATTTGGCATGCAGGCAATATTTTCTGTCATGGCATGGACTTGTCGGTCGACGGGTGGACCGAAGGGGAAAAGTCCATGGGCAGGAAGTTGTGGAACGACTCTGGAGTAGCTTCTTCGCATGCTATTAGTATATTCATGAGAACGGCCAGGATTTCTTGGCTCGAGACGATATCGTAACCACCCTCCTTCTCCTCCTTCCTTTTCCATCCTTACTTCGTCATCCCTCTTATCCATACTCAGCCGCTTCCTTGGCCACTTGATACTAAACCTATACAGAGAATAGCTTTGTATTCAGTGACAGAGCCAGGGCAAAACAAAAATGTAATTAGTTGCTCGAGATAAGAGGAAGAGGACAAAGAGGCAGGGAGGGAAAGAAAAAGGAAGAGGCTGAAGATGGAAACTCACTTCGCCCGGAGGCGAAGAGCCGAAGAATCGAGCGTGAAATTAGCCGATTATCTGTGCGACTCTCAGAGAACGTAGCCAGCGAAGAATCTCTCTCAAATCTTCTTCCGAACCTGCTCCCTGCTCCCTGTTTGACGATAACGAATGCTATCAACTTATTTTCGACGATTAATCCTAATAATCGAATCAGTGATAAAACAATCAGCTGCGGAGCAGTTGGTCGACGTTGAGTTATTCGGAAGGTTGACCAAAATTTCCAGCCAAAAATTGGCTCAATTTGTTTTTTTAAATGTATGCATATATATATATTTTTTTTCGACGACGAAACCATTTTTAAAACCGGGAGCCGAAAGCCCGAAGAGATTGGAGGGAAAAAGAGCGAACCCTCGGTGTAGTCATCTCTTGAAATCGAAGAGTTGCTCAGGCGTGAAATAGAAGTAGGGATAGTACGTGTAGGGATTCGAGGAGATGGGTAATTATTAGCTGTACAGATTCGTCGCCCACGCCAACTTGGGTATATCCCTCAACTGGGATGCGCTCCAGGCTAAATTGTCTCTTGAGGATCCCCAGGCGTTCGTGCTTGAAGAAATAGTGATGGATTGAAAGCTTTTATGATGAGGATGCTATTGAAAAATATTGAGTCTCGAAGGATGATTAAGCTTTTGGAAGATTCTCCGAGGATTCGATTCCAGCGATTGGAGTTTGACGTCAATCTTCGAAGAATTTGTCTTCTTCGATGACCTGAATTTGCTTCGTGACCTTGCAAGCATTTGCGAAGCTGCTACAAGCCCGAGGTTGATCATGAGGGCCATAAAAATCATTACAGCACGAGCAATATGCGCAAAACCCCTGAAGGATTTAATTTCGATGCCATAAGGACATTCGGAGCCTCCATAATTCCACCACAGCCTAGAACTCCAAGAAATAACAAAGGGACAGTTGGGTTATGGAAGGGAAAAAATGATGAGCTCGTCACGGAGTCGAAAGTATGACCTTCAGTTAAACTTGAAGCCCAAAATAATCCGGGTGTCTTAACCGCTTGACCCACGTCCGGGTGATCCTTTCGTTTCTTACAAACCTGACGGCCAACCCGAAAAAGCTCTACAGCGAAGCTTCCACAACGCCCAAGCATACAGGGGGTTGGTAGAACATTATTGAGTGACGGGGCTCCAAGGATCTCTTCGCGAAACGTGATGGTATCTCCCGATATCCGGTTGACCAACTCCCCCGGGATTTCCTGGTCACTAGGACGCCTCGCGTGTCGTTTTGGTCTCTTTACCCTTCTCTCTCATTCTCTCTCTCTCCCTCTCTCTCTGTCTCTCGATTTCAGCGCGATATCTATTCCCCCTCGTGACGTTCAGACTCGAACAACTATCTCTTTCTCGGTTTATTTACTCCAGCTAAGTAAGTACACCGAGTAGATAGCCGGAGGGAGACCGTGTTATAGCTCCCCGTTACTTATGGTATCAAGTACCCTTGTAGATCTTAACGGATCTCCGGGTTTCAAGAGGATGTTACACTCCGGGTTATAAAAGTTGGTTACTCGTTCGATGTCATAACTTCCCTCGGAATTGCCTTCACCCAGCTGCTGCAGATTCCACGAGAAATCCAATGACTACCCAACCCAAGAACCTTCTTTAATTGCTGCTGAAACACACTCGTCTGGATAACTTTTCTACTTCGATCATGTACGACTTGGACAGTTTCAAACATGCCATCCTACTCCTCTAACCTTTGCGTTTTGTGACTGTGCGTAAGGAGCAGCTCTTAACTCGTTTCCCAAGCCTCATTTGAGTCAAAGATTCACAAAGTTAATCTGCATGTATATAACTGTTGCGTGACTGACTGACTGACAACGGACAGCCGAAACCACTGAAGATAGGATCGTAAAATTTATCACAGATACTCTATTAGTTGCATATCTAAAAAAAAAAATTATCACTCGGAAAGATTTTCTACCGAACCGAACATCCGTGGCTACCGTTGGCATGGTAAGCATTTCATTAGTGACCGTTGCCATGGTAACCATTCCATTAGGGACCGTTCTATTAGTGATCGTTTTCCATGACAACCGGTCCATTAGTGACCGTTGCTATGCTTACCATATAGCAACCTGTGTGGTATTGTTGTGTGTCCAGCGAAGCGGGCGGACACAGGCTAGTCCGTAGATATGGTCTTGTGACTTGCGGAAGGAAATACAAACATTTTTAGAAGAGTTGTTCAATGAAGCTCTAACGAGGTCCGTAATTCCTCAAGAATTCGAGCAATGTCACGCCAGCACATGATGCCAGAGTCAAAGTGACCAACTGAACGTCACAAGAGACTCGGCATTCAATGGGAACGTGCCCAATTGGACGGTCTCTATCCCATAAGATATTCTAGAATCGTCTATGACCTCAAGGGGACATTAGCCAATCGGTGATAGCGGCAGCAGCAGCAGCAACGGCACAGACGATAACCACCATCAGCCTTGAAGCACGTAGGTTGGCACTCATGCGTTGTTATGTCGGATTTAAAGCGGAGGTGGCTAACAGCAGTTCACCCTAACTAGTCAATAGCCTTTGCCAGCTCCTGCAACAACCAAGCCTCAAACTTGGTCTCGTTGTCCGAATTACAAGCGTCCATGCATGTTGAACTAACTTTTTGATTATGCGAGATGTGGTTGCTGGCTCGGAAAAGGACAGGAGTGTGCTCGGCTGTAGTTATACCACTGACCGCTAGTGTCAAACTAGACTTTACACCTATCTCTGGTTATCCTCTTTGCTTCACGACCCCTAATGCAAAGTTAGTCCAGTTTAAACACCCGCCGGCTAAAAGTCCTTCTACCTACATCGACTAACGAGAAACATTGCTCCCTTTGCTGCTCTAGTTAAGAGCTATTCCTCCTTGTATTTCGCGGGATAATTATATGTTGATCCGATTATTACCTTTATCGAGGTAATTGGTGGCCGGACGATTAACCGTTTTCACCTGTTACTTCCAATGGCTTCATAAAATATTATCATGTACCTCTTCAATAGAGGTTCTGCAATTTGAACTGAATGACTCATTTGGAGGACAATTGGGTTTTTAAATTTCATTCCGAACGAGAAATTATCACCAAAAATTGGTTTTTGACCTTGGCATCAGCCTTGGCTCACAGAATCTCATCGATGAGCTCAAGTTTTTTTTATTGTAAGTGCATATTGGGTCAATTTGACCCGAGGCTTATTCCAAATCGGACCGTTGTATTCCGGTGATTTGCACTTTTTTTTTTATGTAAAGACATACTCTATGGCTCTGAATTATATTTTTGAGGAAAAGGAAAGTTAAAGAGCAAAAAATCGGCGACAGGAAATTGTTCGGGTCAAAACGGCCCAGAATGGTTCGTTTTAAAGATCTGACTCTAATATTATTATGCACCTCTTCAATGGAAATTCTGCAATTTGAATTAAAAGACTCATTTAAAGGACGAATGTGTGTTTAAAATTTGATTCTAAACGAGAAATTATCACCAAAAATTAGTTCTTGACCTTGGCGTCGACCTTCTCTCACAGAATCTCGTTGACGAGCTCCAATTTTTTTTTGTGATTGCATATTGGGTCAATTTGACCCGAGGCTTTTTCCAAGTCGTTGTATTCCGGTGAATTGCACTTTTTTCGGTAAACAAATATCTTACGATTATAAATTATATTTTTTACAAAAACGGAAATTGAAAGCCAAAAAATTGGTGAACAATAATTGTAGGGGTCAAAATGACCCAGTATAGGGCGATTGGATGAGCAGAAACAATAACGAAATCGTAGCAGAAGTAGAAACGAGATGAAAATCCATAAAAGTAATAACGTCCCTTGGATTAGTGGAGTCCCTAGTGCCAACCTCGTGTTCTCGACACCCCACCAGGCTCGATCCTTAAGGGGGTTTCTGTTCATTCGCCCGTTGCTGAGCTTCGTCCGTCCGTGCTAATTCAATAATATCGGTGAATCGATTAAGAGGATAAGATCGAAACTCTAATATCATCTCGTAATGTTCTTCGGCCTCATTCCCTCGTATTTTCTCCACATCCCTTCGATGCCATTGCCTCGGATTCATCCCCACCGCCCCTATCGATACTGCTTATCGAGCCTTCCCCCTTAATATCGCCTCGAATTTTATTCTGCATCGCGGACCATCACTCCGAACATCATTTTCACCCTCACATATTGTTGCATCAATACCCCATCTTTTTTTTATCGCCGTCCATCCCCTCTTCATCATATTCGCCTCTTCCTCATCAACCATTATTTTCTCTGACCCTTCACAATCCTTTGTTGTTCCTGCATCGCGTCTGCACTCTGCAGAAATGTCAATCTTTTCCTCGGTCACTCGATTCAGCCTCTCTCAAATTTCCTCCCAATTATCGCCTCAGAAAATCGTCAAAGTTTCTTCTGCTACTCATCGCAATAACTTTCGATCCTCTTCTGATCGATTGGCGCGAAAATATCGAGGTCGATTCGACCTTTGAGCCAGCCACGTAAAAATCATCACGATTAAATAACGATCGAGAGTTAATTCATCGATTCGTTCACGTGATTGTTCGCCAATGATAAATAAATCTCCACAGTGTATAAATAAACATTAATTCGTGCGAATTGGAATTTTTCAATAAAATCCCTCGAGAGGACGTATAAAAAATGGATCTTTTCTCGAAGGGTCATTATTTAAAATATTGACAGTCATCCTGTTGGAGCATCGCCGCTCGCAACAACTTCGATCGATCCGCTTTTTTATAATTAATCAATCTTTTCAAGCCAGACTTGCCCCCTCCCTTTTTTCTTTTTTATCTTTTCACAAAATGCCACGAGTCTTTTATCCCTCTCGGCAGAATATCATTAATGCGATTAGTTCGCACCGACAAGGGCTATCGAAATTACATCGCAATTCTTACCGATTTAATGTGCCAGAGATTTAAAAAAAAACACTTAACATTCTAAAGAATCGGAAAAAAGAAAAAACCTCGGAGGTGCGGTGTAACGCAAAGGCGAGGACCCTCGTGGACTCGATATTAACGATCCTTTCTTCTTGACTAGGGTTACCTTGTCCACGATACCATGATTCTGCATACCTCGCGGCTGTGATCGTCTAGAATACATTCACCATTTTCAAGCGAAAATGGCACAGCCGCTAAAGTATTTGACCACGAATCTTTTCCGTTTCCTGGCTAAATTATTTTTCAACCAAACAAAGGAATGACATTTTTTTTCAATCTGAAATAAAATCGCGATCAGACACAGCAAATTTTTTTTTTTTTCACTCGAACCCGAAGATTCAATTGGGCAATTTGTTAATTTTTATTCGAATTATTTGCTTCTTAATTGTAATTCAATCGATTACTTATTTATTTTCATTGAATGAATTTATTCATTTATTTTTATTTAAGTTATTAATTGATGTTTTTTTTTTATTTCGTTATTAATTTCTATTTTTATTTTATTTATGAATTTTCCTTTTTTTTTTATTTCGTAAAATTATTCATTCGTTCATTCATTGGACTACAAATTGGCCATTACCGACAACCAAAACTTATCTACGAGACGTTTTACTCGAAATATTGTTAAACGACGATCTCGTTTTTTTTCCTTATTTTCGCGAACAGTCTCTGCAAATTATTATCGTCCCAGTTATTAATCCCCAGCCAAGAAATTTGCCTATTCCATTCTTCACGATCCAATATTGACGACACCTTCTCGATGTCATTATCAGCGACCTCTTTCCACACGAAAAACCTGTTCAATTAGATTCACAATGTAATCTGATGCGACGATGACATTCGCTAGGGATTGAATAAATAATTCGAAATTTTTCTTGAATACGTAAAAATCGGGGAGTCTCGGTCTGAGGAACATACTTTTTTCCCAAAAAAATTCGTCACTCCTCGGAGCTTACGTAGACCGAAAGAAATCCATCAAAAATATACACTGACCGGAAAAAACTAAATTCCCTTTCGAGTCCTCGTGTCGTATATCAGGTCGTTTTTTATTACTGTCTTTTTGTCCATAAAAAAATTCCGAGAACGCGAAACCATTAAAATCTGCGATTGAGACTACATTAACGTTTTTTTTAATTTTTTTTTTATTTTTGGTGAAGAAACCAGCGAGAGAGCAAGAGAGCGAGAAGGAATGATTCATCAGGTATACGACACATGAGAATTGATGAATGATCATCTTCCGGTGGATAAGAAAGTTTTAGTGGCTTGTGTTAATCGGCTACAGGTTGAAATCAGTTGTTTCTATCGAATATCGCGACTCATACATCTATGAAAGGCTCTCCAGGCGCAAATAATTATTCTCGGAACAAATGAGACATGAGACTCCTTCTCAAGAGTTATTCTCGCCCATGGCGATTATTATCTTCTGTTATTCCGTGATCCTCGTCGCCAGAATTCCAGCCAACTTTTCTTTGGCTTCTCATGATGATATAAATCCATTAATCATCGATGACATTCTTCTCTCAGAAAGACACATTTACATCCACATGCCTCGTGAATAGATCGGAATAAAAATACTAGGGAAAACCGTTTTTATGAGATATTTCAATCGTGTATAAAAAAATGATTTTACGGGATTTAGAAATTCCAAAAAAATCGAAGTTTTTATTGGAAATTCGTCCGATCGTCCATTCGAATAATAAAAATGACAGAAAAGACGATAAAATTGGGAAATGAATAATAAAATGTTCGGCAATAAATGTGAAGAAAATTAGAATATGGAAAAAAATGAATTTTTTTTTTAAGTTTCATTGTTTCTTTCGGGACGACAATGATACATGTGAGTGTTGAAATAAAATGCAACCGTTGACAAGAATTTCAACACGGTTTTGAGGCTCCGTATGGCTTGGCAGAAAAGATAAAAAGGAACAAAGACGAGAAGGAAAAAGATGGTGGATATGAGGATGAATTTAGTTTGCTCGTGAGACTCGGCTTGTCACTGAGCATAACAGAAGCAAAAGCAGCTGATAAATCGTCGCTCGCTTTGCTTAAAAACTATTTCTTTGTGACATACACTGTCGTTCTCTTCTTCGTCTTCTTTTCCTCGCATGGGTATTACCATTTTTAAAGGTATAACAAATGATCCGAGCGATGAACAGCATTCAGAAGTTCCGAGTCTGTGCTCCAGAGACATTTCTTATACAAATTTTTCATTTTTTCTGTTCTTTTTTCTTTAGCGCCGTATTTTCGTTATTTTTTGTTTATATCCAAGGAATATCATTTTTTCATCTTCTCTCGATTGATTGTCGAAGCGCAAATAACGAATGAAAAATCAAATTCCTCGCATCATATTTGAATTTTTCATTTTTTCTCTTATTTTTTTTTTTTTAACGCCAGATTTTTACGATTTTTTTTTATATCCAAGCGACATAATTTTTTTCATTTTTTCTCGATTGATTATCGAAGCGTACATAACGAATGAAAAATCAATGAGATCAGGGCTGGGGATGAGCTTTTGGAAATAATGAAAATTCCAATAATTAGTCGAGAACCCCGTGAGGTTTATGCTATTTCCGAAGTCCTTTCATAGCCTCGGGTATTTATTGAGTGAATAAAAAAAACTGTGCTCGAAAGAGGAAAAAATGGTATTGATAGAATTCGTCGTTGCGATTCGTGTTCATCTCCAAGGGACACAAAATTTCAGGCAAAATTGTTTTTTTATCAACGTAAAAATCAATTCGTTGCAGTTTCCATGCAGTGGGTACAACCTCCATGCAGATAATCACTCCCTTGTCAACACTGCGTCAATAAATTATGAATTAGTTCTCTATTGTCGCAATCCAGCGATAAATGTTAATGCATTACATATATGGACTCAGCTGTATTTATTCGAGGCTGTAACCGGCTCACTATCCCTTTAATTGATACGTGCTACGCGCACAATCTGTAATTGTCATTCGCGCTCATTGTAATTTCCAACAAATGTCAAACGTATTCTCATCCCAATTGCTCACTGGTTAACGGACCGAGACCGATACACATGCGGGGAGGAAATCAGGAACAGAGAAAGTGAAGAAATTAACAAATGGATAACAAGGGAAAAATCGCCAAAACCAAAACATCGAAATCGAGAGAAAAACCGGAAAATCATTGAAGAAAAAAAAATAATTTCGCGAAAAGACACTGAAGGATAATAAAAGACCGACAAGTCAGCAAACGGTTCAAAATTATTGGTTCTTTTTGACTCGAGATTACCGGAATAGTTGAAGAAAAATAAGGTTACCATTCCGGTTACCATTCAGCATTTTTAGGTATTTAAATCGCTTTTTGACCAACTAAATCTCGATCAAATGAAATTTGATCCTCACCATTCTCTTTGGCATTGAAAAACGAAAAATAGAGCCTAAGTTGAATTATTTTCGTTCAATTTTACCGGAGATATGAATTTTTAAAAATCCGGGTCATTTTGACCCCGGATTACCGGAATAGGTCAGGAAAAATATGGTTACCGTTCGAGGGTTAAGACACATTCAAAGCCACTTTCTCAAAACCCCAAATCCCAAGAAAACTTTCAGAGCCATTTTCACAAAAGCCCAAATTATTAAAAAATGCAACAAAAAAAAACGAAAAGTTTTTGAAGATTCCGACGGTGATACCGTCTCAAGAATCGAGCAAAAGCCCGCGAAAATGGAGTGAACAATGAGAACGAATGAAAGAAACCCAAATAGGAAAAAAAAGATTAATAAAAAAAAAAAAGGGAGAGAGAAAGAGCTCTGGAGAGTGGGGAGACCATTCGATTTGAATGCAATTCAATACGATACTCAGGGCCTGGAAATCGGGCTGTGTGGTACGTTTTAATTGCGTGAACGCATCGAAAAGTCCAAACGTTTCACAGGGGCAGAAGAAGAGAGCAGGGGAGGGGAGGGGTTGGAGGAGAGAAGGAAATAAAACAAGGTCGATGAACGAAATCCACCGATAAATGGTATTGACTGGATGAATGTGATGACGCTGACGATGCCTCGGAAACGTAAATGCAACAGCAGTTGATCAATTTGTACTCTACTCTTGTATACCCACATACACACACATACACAAAGGCACAGACACAGGCACATACCTAAACCAATATTTGGATCCAATGTTTCGAAGCAATATCGACTGGGACTTGTAAAAGGCTGGCTACAGGAAATTGCACCAAGAGACAATGAGTCTTTTATTTGTAAATAAAAAGATGCATTTGTACAGCGTAATGTACAAGACGAGTGGAACAGAATGATTTTTTTTTTCGTTTGGATTTTTGGGGAATTTAATGTTGTAAAAATGTGGGGAAATGAAAAAAATGGCGGTGGTTCGTGCGAGTTTGTGCCGCAGTCGTCAAAGGACATTCGTCGCGTGCAAACTGGCTGGAAAACTAAAATTGCATGATTGAAAAAATTTATCAACTTTATATGCTCGGCACGAGGAAAAACAACGGGAAGAAAAAATGTGGGAGATAAAAAATTGTCCGGAGAATAATGACGCGACGTTTCGTATCGTCTTGCATTTTTTTTTTTTTTTTGCGGCTCGCGAGGCCCTTGCCTTTGCCTCAATTAAAAATCACGAAGTCATCCATTCACGTCGCACCCTGCCAAGACTATGGATAACATCGCACCCGACCCACGTCCCTTGAAACTTGGGGCTTGCACTGTCTGAACGTTTCTACCTCCTTCCGGACACTATGCCGCTGTAAGTAATGGTCACGTGGTCAGAAAGATCGACCTTTTACTTGTCGACGTGTTTCACTGTTGTGTCCACTTATTTACCGCACCCTGCGTGATGCTTAAGGGATGCTAAAAACTACCCCCATAAATCCTAACCCCAAAAACATCGATATTCTGTTTTTTTATTTATTTCAGAGTCGTTTTATCAATTTTTGTGGGTGCACGGATCGTCGGCAGTCCGGTGGATCTTGAGAAGGATTTTCGGTGAAAAATCAGGTGCTTCGGATGCGGGTTCATATTTTCACGGAAGGAAATGGCCAGAAAACGAGTCCAAATGTTTTCGCTATGAAACAGAAGGAGAGGGATGAATCGTATAAATCTAAAGGGAGCCCGTGAAGCGGTTTAAGCTCCTCGGATCCCCCAACACCTTCGGAGGTTCATGCGGAAAAGGATATCGTAGGTGAGTCCCTAGTGGCACAGCCAGGACCGAGGAAAATCGAAGGGGAGGTTTTTGAGAGGGTTGATTAGTCACTCCTCCAGAGGGCGAGAGTCAAAGAGAGAGAGAGAGAGAGAGAAGGGCTGCACAACACTCGCTCGATAAGGGTGCGAGCACAGGCATGTACAATCTCGATGCCAGGCCTCCTCCTACAGCAATTCTTTGTGCTCGTGTCTCGACCGTTTAAATTTCATTAAGGCGGACCTAAAACGTTGGCTATCTTAACGACACTACCTGCTCGACGTCCTTGCCATTGCCATCAAGGAAAACAAGCCTCGAGTCTCACGGGCTTACAAGTTGATAAATTCCCCAGTGCTAGCTCGTAAGGAGTTTACAGTTGATAATGCTCGAGTCTTTCGCGAGGAAGAAAAAATCTCGCCAACTTTTTTTCGCCACATTTATTTTACTCGAGGCTCACGATCATTTATCCGCGTGTATCGTGGCCTGATTATTCGTGTAATAACCGCAACATTAACTCGTTCAATTCATACCTGAAAGCGTTGCTCGTCAACAGATTTTAACTGACCTCCATCGCCCCGGGCTAGAGGTCATTCGGATAGGGTGGAATCGCCATACAAGCCATACTCCGATACTCCATGCCGGATGTTACAGACCGACGCGTGAACAATCGATGACCCCATTAGTTGCAGTTACGCCAGGCTACCATTGTTATTGACAAATCGTCACGCCGGTCATTGCTCATGACGCCCAACGACCTCCCCACTCGAGCATACCCTAAACCTTGTAACCACGAGTGTTAACCCGTTAAAACATGAGACGAGATACTGCTATTCAGATTGTTACCAAAGTGCCCAACACTCGAACCGACACTCCTGAGGTAAACCCCACTTAACACCATCTCATCCTTTTTTAACCAAAACTCATGACATTTCCTGGTCAACGTTCTCTGCCGATTTTATTAAAAATTAAGGACGTTTTGTGCAACATTTTCTATCCATTGAATTCCTTCAAATGTTTACCCCATAAAGAGAATAGTGGTGGCTCATAGCTCACGATATTTTAAGGGGTTTCACCATGTCAGAGTCGAGATATTTATGTATTTCAATATTTTATATTTTATATTCATTTATTTTCAGTATTTATAGAGATATTTATTTATTTTTATTAATTTCTCATGAGAACGCATGTTCAAAGTTACAATTTTCAACATTAAATATTTCCATTTATAAATTATGAAGATTCTTAAATATTTCAAAAAATCGGTTGTGAAATTTTTTCGAAATTTTGCTTATTTTATGTAACAATGCAAGCTTGGACAATCTCTGATCTTTAGTCAATCTGTATCAACTTTTTTTTTAATATACTGAGGTTGGCAAACCATTTAGAAAGTGGTTAGTGAGAAAAACTGAAAAGAAAAATTTAGAATTGACCGTTGCCACGCAACGTCCTTGAGGAGCAACTCTCATTTTTTTGTTTCCGAGTGATCAAAGGCCTCGGAATAAAATTCTAATGAAAATCGAAATGATGCCTAATTACATGCTGCCCAATGACGTTTCCTTGGCTCGAAAACGTCCGCCGTCATCCTGGCAGGAGAACGAACGATGTTCGGTGTTGCTAGACTTTCCGGAGATTTTCCTAAACGCAGTGATCCTCCAAAAATCTTCTACCTCCCTCAAGTTGCTCTCCGACCTCAAACGGGATTTGGTCCGTTTTTGTACAAAACGAAGATGAATATAGAGAACCTCAAATTATGAAGAACCGCGTGGAGCAGAGAACTGGAGAATTCCAATACAGCTAAGTCGAAATGTCAATTGGTGGTGGGGGGAGAATTTCTCGACATTTGATCTCATTGCTGGTTGGTGTATCTTTGCCCATGACGGGTCTTAGTATCGTCGCTCTTCACCTGTGAATGAGATGAATCAGAGCTCCTCGATCCCTTTTGGTACTGGGAGGGTTCGTTGAGTCCGTCGGTGTCGAGGAGCGAATAGAACCAGAGAATAAGGCAAGAGAATAGCAAGACCAAACCAGAGCATTTTAGAGGAGACATCCGGGTTCACCAGACCAGGAATAGAAGATGGATTCGAGAACGAGGGAATCGGGAGAGCGAGAGCGAGGGAGAGAGAGAGAGAGACTAGAGATCCGACTGTCTTGGGAATTCAATTATACCGAGGGAACAATGGCACCGACGACGGTAATGAAGCAAGGAGTGGCGCCCCAGGTCCCTCTAGATTCCGAGGTATTTACAATATATAAATCCCTGCTCACTCTGCATCGAGAGTTTCCTAAATAAAAATCATGCAGATTTTTATTAAAGAAAAAAAAAAATGAAAAAAATGAAAAATTTAAATAAAAAATGTCCCTGGAGCACAGACTCGTAACTTCCGGATGTTGTTCAGCGTTCGAATTCGATTTTTCAATAATTATCTACGCTCTGATAATTAATCGAGAAAGAATGATTCCATTCCATTCGAATATAATTTTTTATCACTTTTTATTAATTCACGTTTTTTTTCTCATCCTTTCTCGATTCACCATCAAAGCGTAAATAATGAACGAAGAATAAAAATTCCTCGCATGGTGATTGAATTTCTTTTCTTTTTTTTGTTGATTTTTTATAATTTTTTTTTTTATACAGAAAGGACACAATTTTTTCATCCTTTCTCAATTGATTATCGGAGAGCAAATAACGAATGAAAAATCAATGAGAATTTGTTTTTATCAGGTCTGGAGAGATGAGCTTTTGAAAATAATGAAAATGCCATTAATTAGTCGAGAACCCCGTGAGGTTTATGCTATTTCCTAAGTCCTTTCATAGCCTCGGGTACTTATTGAGTGAATAAAAAAAGCTGTGCTCCAAAGAGGAAAAAATGGCATTAATAGAATTCGTTGTTGCAATTGGGGTCGGTGGTTTTTGCTGCTGTAGATAAAAAAAAATGAAGAAAAAACACAACAAGCTTTTGGCCGTTGACTTTTGATGTTGGCGCAATTGGGACCGATTGAATTTTCTATACGAAACGATCGGTCGAATAATTATCACGTAGCAGAGACAAGCAAGGGAAAATTTTTCATGAGGGGCTGAGATGTAAAAAACAAGTATCGAAAAAATTCACCCCTTTGACTCGGAGCCAGGCTGAGGCTAATTCTGTTAAGAGTCAGGCTTGTAAAGGGATGCCAGGAGGGGGGAGGAATGAAAAAGCGGACTGGATCAGACTGCGGGGAGCATCAACGTCCTCTCGCTCGGTCGGTCATGCGTGCAGAGGTCAAAGGGGGTCGAAAAGCACCCCTTTCTCTCGTGAAAACTCGCAATTTCCTCTCGATAAATCTTTTTTTTTTTTTTAACATTTTTTTGTTATTTTTTTTTTTTCATTCTAATGCTAAATTAGTTAGCCTCGATGCTCTTTTGCATTGGCTGTTGCTCGTTTGAATATACGGCAGGCGTAATTTTGCCCGACCGAAATTCCCTTATTTCTCCATTCTCTCTCTCCCAAACCCACGAGGCTTAACAATTTTTTTTTTCACTTTATGTCAACTCCACTCTTTCGAACGCTCGCCAAAAACCCTTTGGGAATAAATTAACGACGATTCACTAATTGTAGCTGCTTCTTTCCCGACCTACGTAATTCCTTGATAATTATATTTATTTCTCCACGCCTCACCCTCCCCTCATCACTTCTCGAAAAGCATAAAATCACTTTTTTTTAATGTTCATCCTCCAATCTCCCTCGCACACAGACTAGACAAAAAGCGATCGCAACCAAAGGTTGATTTTTATGACGGCGTTATTTCAGCTTCGGGACGTTCCACGCAAAATTTTCTATCGAATATATAACATCGAAGAAGCGCCATTTAGTTTTTCTCGTTTGTCAAATTTTTTCGAAATTTTGTTTTTCATATCGCTGTATGCAAAATATTATAGCGATAGAATTCCTTTGAATTTGCACTACATGAAGAAAATAGCTACATGTAGAAAATATTTTAAAGGCTTTCACCATGTAGAAGTCGAGATATTTATTTAAAAATCACAATTTTTAGTAATTTTTCATAAGAGCTCGGGTTGAAAGTTGCGATTTTTTTCAACATTAAATATTTCGATTTCTAAATGGTGAAGCTTCTTAAAACTTTGCATACGCTTTCATGTGACATCGGAGGAGCTTCATTCAGTTTTTTAAAAAAATCGGTCGTGAATTTTTTTCGAAATTTTGTTTATTATATAACAAATACATTTTACCTCGGACCACATTGAATTTATAGTATGTTGTCCTTTAGTCAATTGGTAACAACTTTTTTGAATGCTCTTGAGCTCGCAAACCATTTCATATAAAAAAAAATTGCGAAACAAAAATTTAGAATTGACTTAAAATAAATCAAACGTATGAACTCATTTTGCACAGAAGCGTCTCTCATCAATTCGGTTTTTATTGCAAAACTCGTTAGTTTTAGAAAAATTATTTTTTTAACACCATCGAAAGATTTATTTGAAATAGCGGAAGACAGAAACATTTTCTTCCCTGGCTGCACAGCCTTTGCTCTGAGTTCGCAGAGACTTTCCTAATGTTATGGTTATATTTGCATTTCAATGCGCAGCAAGGCGCTTAGGTACGTAAAAGAGCGTTGCGTTTTCTCAAGCCAAGAGGAAAGCCCTTCTCATTGCATCTAACACTAAATGAAACGAGCAATTGGAACGGAAGAGAGCAAGACACAGAAAAGCCAAGAAAAGAAGGCAACCAGAGCAGAAGGAAAAAAAAAATTATAGCACGAGCTACGTCCGGGAAACGAAGCAACTAAAACAACCGTACGAAAAGATAATTAGTCGAAAGACACAACACTAACAACGAGAACAACGTTCCAAATAAATGTTACCACTTATTTTCAACCTTATGCTGCTTAATGTTCATGGAAGTGAGAACAATGAAAGGCTCACCGAGTAAAAACAATAATTTTCATGGAAGAATGTACGAGCAATTATTAAAAATCATAAAAAACTGTCAACTCGATTAATCGACTCTAAAAATCGTCGTGAAAAAATAAAACATTCGAAACATTGATTCGCTTCACGAAACGAACCGAAAAATAAACAAATTTCCAAAATTTTGAATATCGACCATTTCTGCAGATGTTTTTTTTCCTTTCCGCGTACACATCGAAATTGACATGCAAACCCGTTGCAGAATCAATTTCCACAAATATCTTGGCGAGATAAGAAACGTCTGTTATTTTTTTGCCAACTATTTGAGCTGGAGAGAAACGAGGTTAAGGGACAAAGTAAATCTAAAGGAGAAAGAGACGTAGAATTGCCATTCGGGCCACGTAGATTGCTAACGTAACTTGTTTAGCGGTTTTAGCGGTATTTGATTAGTTCAGTGAATTTCGAAACTGTTTCGGTACGAAGGAACCTTGCGGATTGAGAACGAACCGTGCTACGATAAAGGAGTAAGCAGCGGAATAAGAACAGAGATAGAGAGTCTGATATATATTTATAGATAGACCCATACGTGTACAAGGGAATCGAAGTAGTAAGAGAATCCAGAAGCTCGGACAAGCTACATCGTGTTCGACAGCCGATTACACTATATCTGCTCGAGTTCATCCAAAATCCATGTGTGTATTAAATCCGCATACATGAGTTTGTTGTGCAGCAAATGCTCCAAACTCTTGAGTGCGATTCTAACTCGATTGTTTCCAATTCCCATTTATTTTCGTACTGAATTTACCTCCACCATTCAAAACTAATTAACCGATTACATTTCATGGGATTTTAAGGACGTTGTATATTGCGGCGGTCAATTCTCCATTTTTTTTTCACTTTTCCTTACATACAAAATTGTTCGCGAACCTAAGTTCATTTAAAAAAAAATTTTACCAATTGATTAAACAAGGACATACTCTAAATTCAAGATCGTCCAAGGCAATTTGTATTTTTTATAAAATAAACAAAATTTCGAATAAATTTTACGACCGATTTTTTCAAAAAACTCAATGAAGCTCCTTCGATGTTACACATAAGCGTATGCAAAGTTTTGAGAAGCTTCACCATTTAGAAATCGAGATATTTCATGTTTGGAATTGTAACTTTTAACTGTCTCTCTTATGAGAATAAACGGAAAATAGTGATTTTTATAAATAAATATGTCGATTCGTACTTGGCGAAGCCTCTCAAAATAGCGCGAGTTATTAGATATCACTATTCTCCTTATGTGTTGAAAATTTAAAGGAATTTTATAGATAGAAAAATTTGCACACGACGTCCTTGATCAGCTGAATTTATAATGGTAAGTATTTTTTTCCTACGGTCAATTAAAATACGTTTTCAAAACTAGAATAAATACTTTCATCCGTAAATAATGACGATATGAATAATTAAAATATGAATTAATTACCTTGCGAGTAGTTCATGTCCTCCTCTCATTCACCTCGTCCTTAACTCCGTCACGGAGTCTCTTAGTCGCAAATTTTTACAAAACACCTATAACAGAAAGAAAAGAAAAATGGATTTATCAAATTTGTATTTTTATTATTTTCAAAGAGTATTTTTATTTTCTTGATTGGTCGTTCTCGAAAAACTCGATGTTTATTTACGTGAAGGATCCGCTTTCGGATTCTCAGCAAATTATGATTTTTCATGCGGCTGAAAAGTATTGAGAAAAGTTTTTTTTTCCTCTACTCATGATATAGAGGACGAAAAGTTACGAGCTCCGAGCTCGAGCCCTTGGAACTCCACGAAGGGGTTCGAAAGCCCGGACAATATACGAGCTCGACTTATTGGCGAACTAAGGCAATACCACCGCAAATTGGGTGTCCATCTGGCTGGCTAATTAACAGCTTACGATAGTCCGAAATTATCACTTGACCTTCCAATAGCCACGAGGTTATTGCTCGTACAGGTTAGACGAGAGTTTAGTCCCGTGCGTCTTGGAAATATTGATTTTCCAAATATTTTTGGTCGTCGATTCAAAACATCAATAATTTTAAATGAATGGTAATTAGCTTGACGAATTCGACGAGTAATAGTTTATTGGGAACGATATTAATTAATAATTGAAATCAATTAACGAATTTCTGGTTTGGGTTGATCTTAAGCGAGAGGTTTTATCGACAGGTGGTCGCGATGTATTCGAGGAATTGGAAAATCGATATATCCATTTAATTAGAGGAAAATTCCGTTGGGGATTTTAAGAAGAGAGAGAAAATGCGAAAAGGAGACAGAGAGAAAAAAAATGAAATAAAAAACAGAGAGAAAGACAGATCGAAAGGACTAAAAGAACGAGATGTCCAAGTCGAGTGAACGGGATGTGAAAAGGGTCCGAGAGAATGAGCTAAAGGGGGGGCTGGGGTTGAAGGAGGTTTCCGAGGTTTATCCAAGGGCTGCTAGATAATACGCCGGACGTTAATGCGGCTTCGAAATAGTTTCCGGAACTAATTTGCCCCCGTAGCTATTCCTCGGTGCTCTTTCGTGTATATTCCACCAGAGGGCACCTCTAGTTCCTTGCCCAGCCACTAGAATCTCTTGCTTTATTTCATACCTTCACGCGGCTATCGCCCGTTAAATCGTTTCGGTCGTTAAGCACAAATTTCCGCGAGAGAAACTTCTCTCTAACCTCAAAAACCATCATCTCAAATTTGAATAAATTTACCTTTGTTTTCTGGTCAAAATCGAATATCAAAATCGTGATCGAAAGCGATTTTTCAATTTTTTTATGAGAAAAGAAAATTATAAAAATGGAAAAAAGAAAATTTTTCATTAAAAAATAAAAACAAAAAGCGAAGATGTTTATTGAACGTCCAGTTTCTGCCTCGTGTATTCCGTCCAGGAATCTTGATCGTCCGCTTCTGACTTGGCAGCACGAAGGGACGTCGCAATATCGTTGATAAACCGGATAGAATCTGCTCCCTTAATATAAGAAAAAATGGCATCATCATATGCGGAAATTGACGGGGAAGCTGGTCCCAAAGTAATTTCGATTTTTCTTCTATTATGCTCTCCGTTGACCGGTCCATCGAATGCCTGAGAGACAGAAGGTCAGGCGCCGCAGAGCCAATATTACTGGCCATTCACACCTTCAATATCCATTCTCCATATTCCACGATATCGAGCTGCATATGAAATTCTGAATATTCGCTATAGCCAGAAAAACCGCGAATCCCTCCAATTTTTTTTTATTCATTCTCTTTTCCATATAAACATGTTTTATTTATTATCGAAGGAAATAAAAATGGTCGTAGCTGGCGAAAGGAATTTGGACATCGAAAAACGGTCCGAAATGTGCAATTTCATTTTTATTTCATTTTCATTCAAAATATTGATTAAAAATAAATTCAAATATCGAGAAAAAAAACTTGACCTTGTCACGACGGTCAATTCAGCACTAATTCATCGCGGAAATTCGGAAAATTCAAAAGGATCAAGAAAAATACGTTCGTCGCGTGCATTATAAATTTTCGATCATCCGATCTGCTGCCGGAGAAGAAAAGTTGTCCATGTGAACGGGGAAAAAGGTTGATTGAAGGTTCAACCTTGTTATTGGTCCTTAGACGTCTTGGCTCCTTGGGATCCATCTCCTTTTGGCGGTTTGTCAAGAAATGATATTGCCAGGAGGTGAAGAGAGTAGAAATAATTTGGTAGATTTTTATCGCGAAACTTTAGGTTTTTTTTCGTTGTTTTTTTTTTTTTTTTTTTTTTTTGCAAAATATGTAAGGACTTTTAAGCATCGAAGCATGGCAGGAGGTGGAGGATATATTCTCCACTGAAAAGCCCCAGGGCAGCCAGAGAAAGAGAGATACAAGAGAGCCATATCGATACGCCAATATCGTAATTTTAACGGTACCCGAGGCGGATAATGTAAACTCAATATCCTGCATCCTGGTATATCCCAACGGTTGGCAATGATCCTAGGATAGTGAACGGTTCGATGGTTATACAGGTCCATGGAGCATACACCTGACGATCGAGACTCTGCGCTCGTGGCTCTCCCCTGCTCTCTCTCTCTCTCTCTCTCTCGACCTCTCCTTCCTCCGTGACATCGAATCACCCACATAATCATTATACGAGTATTTCCCGTTAATACACCCGGTTGATGCCTCCACCAAGCCCAGATTGCCCAGGCATCACCCCAATCGTTATGCAACTACCGATACTCCCAATATGGCGCGTTAAACCCTCTCGCCATATCGTTTCGACCTTCTCTTAATCACAATCACACTATGTCTACCGCTGCGTCCTATTTGATGCCTCGTCGTCACTTTTTATTTCATTTCCGCGTTTTCCTTGCCTCCTGCTCCTTTATTTTCCACCCACTATTTCATAACCTAAACTTTCAATTACTCCCCAAAACGGCTCATCTCTACAAATGTGGGTTATTTTTTTATAAATTTCCCTTTAAATAATAATCTCGATTTACCTGCTTTGAGAACGTTTTATACAAAATTTTCTATCCATAGAATTCTTTTTAATTTGCTCCATATAAAAAATATAATGGCATCATATTGCTCGCACTATTTCATGAGGTTTTATCCTGTGGAGTCGAGGTATTTATTTGCAAAAATCACAATTTTCAGCAGTTAAGTAAACGTAAAATTTTTTCGAAATTTTGGTTATTTTATAACCAAACTGAGTATTATTATAATAAAAGAATACGGATGAATAAGAAATTATAATAAATAGTAAAATGAATAATGAATTATAACAAAATAATGAATTCAATAATGAAATGGATAAATTATGAATTCGGTTATTATTATAGAGCAACTTCTCTCAGGATATTGGATGAAAAATTTTCTATGCATAGAATTTGTTTATTTTTCCACTATTTATTTTTTCAAAAAGATCGGTGCGTAAAATTTTATCTCAATATTGATTATTATATTAAAAAAATACATATTAGCTCGGACGATCTTCAATTTAGAGTATGATGTTCTTGAGTAAATTTTTAACAACTTTTTTCGATGAGCTAAGATTCACAAAGTATTTAGTATGAAAAATAGAACCGAAAATAAAAATTGAGAATTGACCGTTGGGATGCAAAACGTCCCTAATGGGAAGAAAGTGTTTTCTGGTGTTCGAGTAGTTGCAGAAAAATCGCGATCCCTTATCTGTTATTCACTTCTCTCATCCAAAGACTGCAATATCCTCGAGTGGGCCAGGACTCGATCCTCGGAATACTAATTTTGCCATGGCGCGAGCAGATTTACGCTTTCTTAATTTCGCACCCAGTCTGACGATAGTTTTATAAATCCGTGCTCCAGCAAAACAGCATACTGAATCTCAAAATCCTCCTCTCTCGTGTGCGTGTACTAGTGTGTCTCTCGTTCAATGTCTGTGTGTGTGCGGGCGTGCTTTTTCGCTTTTCCAAACGTTTTCCTACTGAACGCTTTTCCTTGTACAACGCGGCGCGGCTGCCATAGCGCGAGAAACGCTTTCACCCTCTTGTACGGAATACTAATTCCTTTCCAACCTTTAGTTTGCACATTTCGATGAACGAATAAAGATCGAGTTCATCTCCTGCCCCAGGACCCTCTGTGTAAATACCATTTCCTTCCTTTTCCCCTCCCCACGAACGTTCATTTCTTTAAATATTTACAATGCCAATTCCAAAATTAAAATTAAAAAAAAAAACCATAAAAAAATAAAATATAAGGATTAAAATTAAAAAAAATAAAATGAGTATTCTTGTGACCCAGGCTGTACGGACAATGATAAATAATAAAAAGTTGAAGAATTATTTAATTAAATTTAATTAAATTGATTGAAATTATCAATTTGAAAAAAAAATAATTAAAGGATAATCAAATAATTTAAAAAAAAAACGAAATAATTAAAAAACGATCGAAAGATATATTCTTAATTTTTTTTCATCGCTATCAATTTCAACTTTCCCCGGACTTTTGCGATCGAGACTGTACGAGAAATGAAGAATAATAAAAAGTGAAAGAAATTACTTAATTAAAATGCATTACATTGATTGAAATTTTCAATTAGAAAATAACTAATTAAATAATAATGAAAAAAAATTGAAAACAAAAAAAATAAAATAACTAAAAACGACCAAAAGATTGATTCTGTCTTTTTCTTCATTTTTATGAATTTCAATTTCTCCTCGATCCTTGTGATCCAGACTGTCAGCAAAATAATGAATAATAAAAATTCAAAGGAATTAATGAATAAAAATTCATTAAAATGATTGAAATTTTCAATTATAAAATAATTCATTAATTAAAAAAAAAAACCATTCATTTAAAAGTTGAAAATGATAATAAGAATAATAAACAAACAGTGTGGAGTGGATTGCAGAAATAATATAATGAAACTGGGAGAACGTGCCTGACCAAAGAGCCAGAAGGGAGACAGATTTCGAGCCTCGAAATTCGCAGCGATGTGCAATTTTCATACCGTTACTGTGGCAACAGCCAGAAAAGGTATAAACCCGAGCAATATGTTTTCCCTCCGCTTGCAGACATTTACTCACGCACTCACACAAGCCCAATTATCCATAGAAACCTCAACGTCGAGCAGCATCCTCTTGCCTACGCGTGTGCACGTACGTTTTACAGAATGATTGATGACACGACGCAATGGGCCTTCTCATCCCTCTTATCGCCTGGCGAACGCTTTCACTTGCTCTCCCCCTTCCCGCTCCCTCCTCCTGCCAACGTCTAACTACAACCCGAAACGTTCCATCGTGCCTTCTCTTCTGGGCACTCCCGCATGATGATTCGCATTTCCAGCGAGAAAGCCTCGCGCCCGACTCCCTGCAACCTCCCATTTGAATAATTAGCCCCATGACGCACAAATATACCCCCTTAACACCGAAAATACAAGGTTACGTTTTCCTTAATATCCATCCTACCTTTGCTCCTTAATTTCAAGCAAAAACAAGCCTCCAATTTGGTCCCACAACCCGAACCCTCAATGACGCAGGGCTAATCGTCAAATCCTGTGTGTATCAATCTATCCTAAGACAAGCTTTGAGTTCAAGTTTTTTTAACCTTTCCAGACATTTCTGTCAAGGAGGGGGATTTTATTGGGGACCAGGGTAAATGTCCTGGAGGATTTTCTCGACCTGGATCCCTCGGAAATTTGATCGATGAGTAACCTCGAAGCCGCGAGGTCGCCATGGGGGTCACAGGATCCCCATAGACCCCCATGCGGTCACCATAACACCAAATTGTCGAATTAAATACTGAAAATAGCCGAAAGGGTTGCGAGCAAAGTCGCGGGTGGATTTCGATGCCGAAGACGGTCCTTGATCCTGCGAGAGCTCTTCTGCAACGAGGCTGAGTTGCAAGGGCATAAGAAAAACAGGACATGCTCGTGCAGGAGTCGTTCCGTAGTCTTGGCACGTTGCCGATGGATGGCTTGACGAGACTCAGTCAGACAATCGCTTGGGAAATCTGGGGATCCTGGTGATCCACCCTCGCAAAGTATTCCCTTCTTTACCCACTGAGCTACAACTCGAAATAAAAAAAGAATGGTGTTTTGACGATTTCTGCAGTCGTGTTGATCAATGTTAAGGGGGTCACGCTTATCTAATGAAAATTCCAATTTTGAGAATTGAAATTTGGGAATAACGTTGAAAAACGTATCGTGCATCCATTGCTGCAATTATTTTTTAATCCATCGTCTAGTTGTCGAGAGATCGATACCTAAAAGTCACATTTTTCAAATCCTTATGCACAGGACCTCCTGGCAGACACACTCCCTTTACAACAATTTCGATTTTTTGAAGATTCATCTTTCCATCTGTAGCAAACGAAATACGAACATGAGAAAATATAATGTTCACAGAGATCGAGGCTGTCTTTAATAATTCTTGTCACCGTCGGAGCTGGCCTGGGAATTGAAATTTAAACAAACTTATTTCAGGCTAACGAGTAATAGCGATATAAACAATTGAAGGTTCGACAGCTCTGCATGCCCCGGCTGGTTGATAATAAAGTTTTTTAAAGACTGTTATAATGCTAAACGAGAATTGATTCCGACGAATAAGTTGTAAATAATTTTAATAATAAAAAATATAAATTGTATTAATTTTTTTGATGAAGAAAAAAGGAACAAAGTTCAGTTGCTCTTTGGACTCGCAAGTAACACGTAATCGTTCTGAAAATCTTTTTCCCAGATTCTTCATGGTTTCCCCATTCCTCCATGCACTTTTCGGTCATCCGTCCTGTACTTTTTTCCTCCCCGCCCTCTAATAGTTTTCTCTCGTCAAGATCAATTTGAAAAGATATTCTGAGCTGTAGAAAAACTGTAGAATCTGACCCCCTCGCCGAGAGTCAGTATCCAACGATTTGGGGTCTAACCCCATAGCATGACAGGCTTGAGGGACGAGGGTTGCGGAAAAAAGGGCCACTGGGAAGGGCGGAAATTCACATGGTGGAACTAGATTAAAGCTGCATCAAAAGCAGGAATGGATATATAATTACATCGGTAGTGGGTACTATCAGGTTCAACATAACAGGAGAGAGAGAGCGAGCGAGAGAAAGAGAGAGGAGGCAAGTTAATTAGGTTGTATCGAGTTCGTAGAGTGACGAGCGTGGCAACAAACGCATTAGATTCTAATGGTAGGTTATTATATTTCGACGCGACGTCTACATGCAAGATTTCAAAGAGTTCGTTTTGCAAGTCTCTATTTTCATGCGCCCGAATGTTTATGAATTTCAAAGCCAAAAGAAAAAATCTGGATCTGAGAAAGTTAAAAAAAAAAAACAATTACGTTATTATATTTCGACGCGACGTCTGCATGGGATATTTCAGAGCGTTCGATTTGCAAGTCTTTATTTTCATGCACACCCGATGGTCCATCAATTTCGAAACGAAAAAAAAAAAAATTCTTCAACGAACTGAGAAAGTTTTTCATGAAAAATTACTTTGGGATCATAAAACCTGTCCATTAATTTTTTTCTCCTACTTATAGAACTGATGTTTACCATTTGGACGTTCTTTTATATCATTGACTCCTTTGGGCTCATCGTAATTGGAAAAAGTGCATGAAATACATGCCCATTGCTTCGAATGTGAATGCAATTTTTTACCATCAAGTATATCAACAAATATATAAAAAGGAGCGTGAATTATCAAGTTAATCGAGTTATTGATGTTCCATCAGCTCGTGTTCCCTCCAATTTGTTCAATCGTTTTTAACTAAATGAATTTAATTGGCATGTCGTACAAGTTTGTCTCATTCATCATTTCCAAGTGCATCCTCCATTCATATCGTCTTTTGAGAGGAAAGATCACAAAGATGGAGGAAGATGTCACGAATCTCGAAATTTATCGTAACGTGTTATACATCAAGCGTTCTTGATTTTCATTCCGATTCGGGTGGCTGAATATCTCGTATGAATTTTCATAAATAACGTCAAGAGATATGATTCGAGGAGAGCGGGAGGGAGGAATTTGCCTGGGAAATTCGCAGGCATCTCTTCTTTCGTTGATGACGACGACGACGAGGTCTGGTGAACACTCGAGACACGTCGTTGATGGGTTAGGGAAACAAGGGGGGAGGAAGCAACCCATGAGGATTTTACTCTGACGACGTTCGTCGTTATTCATCTCTCGAGATTCACATTTTGCAAGGGCACTGCAACATTTCCTTCCAAACGTACAGATCCACCCACATATACATGCCTATCTCCACGTATTTATTCGGTGGGCTGCTCATTCACAGCTTCTGAGACGAATGGTCACGTTCTCGATGCTCATTAACGTTCCTCCAAGACACACGAGCTAAAGTAACACACGAGTAATCAAGCAGCCGGAAATCTCTTCGATGCTAACGAGACTTACCCTCTGTGTATACTCGATCTTCTCGCCACATGAGACTCAAACGACGTCGCTCTATTTTAACCGACATTTTTCAACTTGCTAAATAACCTGAAGATTGATGTTTTAACAAAAATTTCTCATTTTTCCTCGTAAATTTTTTCGTCTCGTTTTCTTTTCCTCTTCTTTTTTTAAAAAATGTTGTCGGGAGTGATCCATCATTTTCTTTAATTTGCATTGAATTTTTGCAATAATCGTCAAAATTATGAAAGATCTTTTGTTGATTTTCACCGTTCGAGTACACAATGGGTCATTTTGAGCCCAAAAATTTTTATTCGTCGATGGTTATAGGCACAAAATTTGAATAATTGTCTGCGAAAAATGTTTGTGTAGAAAAATGCACATTTTCCGGAATGGGACGATTTGGAAAAGCCCTCGGGTCAGATTGACCCAACACTCGAAGGGTTGCAAGTTTTGCGGAATTTTCTAGGGAATTTGTCGGCTTGACAAATTATATTCAATCACGTGTTTGTGGAGCTTTGAATGGGGGGCTATTCGGATCGGTGTTAAATCTTAGTTGGCGAATACTGATCCGAAATAAGCGAGTCGAGTGACCAGAAGGATGGTCAGGACCGGGTGCGAAATCAAAGTAGGGAAGAACGCGTTTATATTCACTCGGGGGTACATCGAATTCGCTGATAAACTCTCTCCAGGGTCCGTGTCGAATAGTCGGAACGTTCGGAGAGTTTGGCTCGTGGAAAGGGATAAGAGAGTGCGAATGATGGAGGTTAGGTTGGCTCGTGGTCGTAGAGAAACGCGGGGGGACGTTGCGAGAGTGAACAGGGGAAGGGGGAATCAGTTGTATGCTTCCAATGACCGCAGGCGAGTTGCCAACTGTGATGTCCGCGTCCCGACGATTTTAGGGTAGATATCCCTGCCTCATCCCCGTTGTTCGACCAGGCGACGAACTGTACGGCTTGTAAAATACACGTGTGTGTCGAGGCTCTTCCAAAAAATGTATTTTTTGAATTTCTCCTTTCTCGAGATTCATTTATTCGCAAGAGAAATCTTTCAGCTTGTGCATGAAAAGTGAAATATCACTTTTCTCTTAATGTGGTGCAAATTCGAAGGAATTCTATGGAGAAAAGATTATCGGTAGCAAGAGAGAAAGAGCTCCAGGTATTTTTATGGTTTTCGTTTTTTTTATTTTTTTTTATTTTTTTTTATAGCTTAGCACGATCTTAGCACAGTCAGTGAAGATTGAAACAGGCAACTTTTGAAAAAAGGTGTAGAATGAGAATTGGGTATATGTATATAACGATTCTCGCTTCTCGTGGTCTGCGGTGGTTTGATGGGCAATCGGAATCGCATCTGGTGGCCGGTATACCCGGGCGACATAGTTCCCAGAAAGTTTACGGCGTCATCTAACTTGAGATGAACTCACAGGGCGCTGAGGAAAGCCTGGAAAGAGGGTTATCCATTTGCATGCTCGGCGAAAATGATATCGAGACGGGATCGATAGAGACGGAGGAGGTTCGATCGAATCGGTTTTGTGCATCGTACGAAGACGTGATACTGGACCAAAAAGGACAAAAGGCGATGCTGCATCGGCCAAAGTCATCAGAGGTGGACGATGTTGATGTCAACCTGAGCTGGAAGACAGCCTGACACCAAAACGCGGCGTATACGGAAGGATCGTACGAGCAGGAAGAGACACCAATCTTCCCCTGCTCACCCTCCTCCTCCTCCTCCTGCCCCTCCTTCTCCACCACTTTTGCTTGAGATGAGCTATGATCCTACGGGGTGAAGTTAGCGGCTTACTGTCAGCGTTTGACAAATTGTACTTCCACCATCATCATGAACGCCATCAGCAGCAACTTCCCAAGATAGAGTGGAATCTTGAAGAGCATACAACTTACCAACGAAGGGCAAACTCTTCACTCGCGATTCGCCCTTGTGTCCAAAGTCTCCTCCTCCTCATTGAAAAATCTCTTAATGTGCCAAGCAAGTATTCGATAAAAACCATTTTCACCGACACATTAAAACTCCATTAATTAATAAGAAAAAACGTTCTCCAGAGATACATAAAATTGACGACCAGTAGATTTTTTATCTTCGCATCAAAATTTAGCGAAAACTGATTAGTGGATGGAAAAAATTTATACCAAATTAAATCTGGACCAGTAAAATTCAGTAGAAAAAATTAATAAAAAATAAAACTTCAGCAACGTCCCTAGAGATACGGAAAAGTGACGATGGGTAGATTTTTCATATTCGCGTCAAATTTTAATGAAAACCGACCAGGTGATGAAAAAAATGTATTCCAAACTAAATCGGGATTGGAAAAATTCAGTAAAAAAATAAAATAGAAATGAAACTCCATTGATTAATAAAAAATTATAATCTCGAAAAAAAACGTTCCTCAGGGATACAGAAAACTGACGACCAGTAGATTTTTTATCTTCGCGTCAAAATTTAGTGAAAACGGACCAGTGGATGGAAAAAGTTTATTCCAAATTGAATCTGGGCCAAGAAAATGGAGTTAAAAAACAAAATAAAATAAAAAAATCACTGAACCCTTGATAATTTTTTTTTCTCGCAATCTTGACCAAACATTCATCAATTTCTTTACAATTTTCCTGATGTTTCCTCATCGTAAAAAATTTTTTGATTTTTCAATCTCTAAAAATATTAAAATAGGAACGAACGGAAAAATCTGTGTGTGTGTTTTTTTTTTTCAAGGAAAATTCAAATGTCAAGACAATTGAGTACTGTCGTATTGTGCATAATTATGAAAATCGTAATCAATTAAAAATCAAAGGCAGGGGAGATGGAAGAGAATTTAACGTCGATCTATCAGGTTGAATAATTTGTGACAGTCGGGAGGTTCACTAATAGAACTGGACGCGGCACACATATGTAGAATTTGTATGTAGAAAATACTCTGGCGTGAGATTCCAGGATTTGGCAGCATCGACGATATACACAATGTCGAACGTGTATATTCCGCATGTCCATGAACATGGAACGAACGACCATTTCGATTGTTTCCGTGCCCATGCTCCAAGCTCACATGGGAATTTCGTCTCTCGCCTCTTCTTTCTCCTTCTCTCTCAGCCACACACACAAATACAGACATCGATGAGTTAATACACATGCCAGGCGACATTTCATGTTGAAATATTTAAGCGCGAGAGCCGTGACAGTTGTCGGTGGGAAGGATCGATGCATCGTTAATGACGAGATAACGTAAACCGACGCTTATATATTAACGAGAGCTTGTGCACCAGGCATTTTCAAATTCAGCTTCGCATTCTTCTTTTCACTCGTTTTTTTTTTTTTATTTTCAATAATTAAGGGGTCCCGCAGACCCAAAATGGTAAAACCAATTTTTTGAAAACACGTATTTTCGTTGGTCCAGAATTCCACGTCGATTTTAAATTCTCCCCTTCATACCGGGTCGTTTTGACCCCAACAATGTTCAGTCACCGAATTTTTTGGCATTTGATTTCCATTTTCGTCGAAAAATAAATTTCGGGCCCCACAGATTATGGATAATCCAAATGCACATTGGGTCGAATAGACCTAATGGGTTAAAAATAATTTAAATGATTAACTTTTTTTTTTTCATTCATGAGAAATTGTTTTTCTCGAGAAAATGTCACCGGACAATCTCGTGGTCAGAGTAAAAACTATGAAAGGTAATGTTGCGTGCCTCGAAGGGGTAAATACGAGAGAAGGAATACTCAGTGGTCTCGGTAGCAGCGCCAAATGCAAAGTAATCTGTACGCGCTCGTGTATTTGCGGGTGTGTGACGGAGAGAGAAGTAAAAGAGATGAATTATCCGGGAGTTGAGTCACATTGAGAGTGACGCGCTAATGCGAGTAAATCCATTTAACGACCGCAGAGTCTGAACGGCGTAGAGAGGCGGCGAAGACGAGCAAGAGAAATTCGATGTAGTGCTCCGTGCGATAGTGCTAAATCCATTCTATATATTTAACACTGCACCGAATCCCATTCGGTATTTTACTTGTTTACAATGCCTCGTCCCTCCCTCGCTCATTTCTTCACTCGTTTGACAATGCTCGAGAGCGTTTTCCCTATATGAATGACTGTTTTTTTTTTTTTTTTTAATTTAATTTTTTTCTCCTGTCCTTGTGGCCGAAGGAGACGGTAGATTATTATTCAGAATTTAATTTTTAACATGATTCCGTAAAATTCGGTTTTCCGGAACGAAATGATGAAATTTTTTTTTTTTTTATTCACTTTTAATTAAGTTTTGATTTTTGCGCTGAATTTATTGGCATTCCAATGTTTGAGGTTTGATTGAAAAAAATTGGATTTGACGAGAGCCGATGGAATGAATGGAAAAAGGTAAAAAATACTGGGGAAAAGCTCGCGATCTCATGGAAGCCGTTGAAATTTCTTTTGGTGCAGGATCAAGTGGATGCGAGGAAAAAAAAAACTTGATATTTGTGGTTAATTTTCGCTGGTCGAGTTTTGGCCAAGTTTCGAGTCCCCTTCAGGTCCGGATAGGGCTGACTGCGTAGTGGCTTTACCTATGCGAAAAGCTGCACCGGGGAAAAGTAGATTGATGCAGCTAACAAGAGTCGAATATTTGCCTAATACTTGCGGCGATGCAAGACACACAGAGAAAAGGAATTTCTGTGTGAATCGGAATCTCGTTGGTGCGAGAGGAGAGAGACTCTCAGTGCCAAGTGCAATCCAGCGAAGCTTTTAATTTTCTGCTTCGACGAATGCACTCTTGCGGCAATCAATGAATTTCGTTGACTAACCGTATCAATAAACCTCTCGTTTCTGTCTGATATTTGAACTTCGAGACTTTCGAGCATAAACCAATTCAATATTTTTTGAATACCTGGGAAAATTTGACGTTATTTTTGAAGATTTTCAATCACCTAAAATATGCCACATGCTGGTGAAGAGGATCACGTGTTACTCGTCAGTCAAAAAAGCAACTGAACTTTTTTGCTTTTTTGTTAATCAAAGAAATTATTAAATAATATATTTTTTATTATTGGAATTATGTGTAACTTATTCGTCGGACTCAATTCTCGATTAACATTACAACAGCCTTTAGAAAACTTTATTTTCAACCAGCCGGTGCATGCAGGGCTGTCAAACCTTCAATTGTTTAGGTCGCTATTACTCGTTACCCTGAAATGAGTTTGTTTAAATTTCAATTCCCACGCCAGCTCCGACAGTAACAAGGATTTTTAAGGACAGCCTCGATTTCTGTGAATATTATATTTCCTTATGTTCGTATTTCATTTGCTAAAAATGGAAAGATGAATCTTCAAAAAATACAAATAGTTGGAAAGGGAGAGTGTCTGCCATAAGGATCTGTGTATAAGGATTTGAAAAATGTGACTTTTATACATCGTTCTCTCGACAACTAGACGATGGATTAAAAAATAATTCCAGTGATCGATGCACGACATATTTTTCTATGTTATTTCCAAAGGTCAATTTTCAAAGTTGGAATTTTCGTGATCCTCCTTGAATAATAAAGAAATAATGATAATAATAATAATGATACGTAAGAAGCAGAAAATCGACTCCATCAGGAGTAAAACATTTACCAAAACGGTTTGATAATTATTATTTTTTAATTACTACGAAGACGTAATGAAGGGGAAGAGAAAGGGATTGAAGAAAAAGACAATGAATTGAAAAATGGTAGAAAGGGAAAGAGGAAAATAGAATAATAAAAGAACAAAGAGACTGAGGCGGTGGGTCAGAAAGAATAGAAGGAAAGTTGGTGTTACAAGGTCCAATAGTGTGGTTGAGGATTGTTGGAGGACTTGATGTATGAAGACTAGCCTCGAGGCTAGCCACTATACTACGATATGTTCTTCCCCCTTTCTTTTTCCTTGGGTTCTCACAAGTGTAACGAGGTCCAGCGAGCATAGCCGGCCTTGTGCTCGCTCTCCATAAATTTCACCCTTTCCCAGGCTCGTAGCCGCCTCGGCGCGTTAATTTCGTTAACGTCCCACCACGATCGCAAAAGCGAGAAAGAGCCAGAGCGAAAGAGACCCAGCCAAAGATATAGGGAGACGAAGAAGTGCTTGGAAGAGCGTAGAAACGAGAGGAGAAAGAGAACGCAAGTTAACCAAGAGGATCAGGTTAACCCGGAACTGGGCACTGGCCCTCTACTTCACCGAGTCAAGTGCAAATGAATCCTGACATCTCGAGGATCGTGACATGGGGAAGAACATGAAAATTATCAGAAATAAAAAAAAAATAAAAAAAACATAAAAAGATATTCGTCAAAATATAAAAAGGACGAGGAAGAAAATTCTCGTAGAAATATCTACGTCAAAAAATTTGACGCGATTTTAATGAACCATGAAAATTAACAATTCATTAAATTCATTTAATTGATTGGATAAGAAATTTCCATGCGACAATTGATGAACGAAATGATTTCCCTAAAAAAAGAAAAAAAATTTCAATTTCCATTTCTTATTCAATTTCCATTTCTTATTCATTTTCGAAAACTCATCAGTGACCACAAAAATTCAGAAAAATTAAAACAATTATGAAACAACATATGATCATTCCTGGGCAGTAATAAAAATCCCCGTTCAGTGAAGCTAATCCGAAGCCAGCGATGAGAATTGCAACTGACACCTCCTATGAGGGCTTCGCTCATCTCCCATGATACCTTGTATTCATTTACATTTCAACTACTTCGAGTAAACCCGTTGGAAAAAAAAAAAAAAAAAAAAAAAAACGATATCAGGCACAAATTCCAAACTCCAAAAGTACGAAACGTAATTCACTTTCTTGTGCAGAGATTCGTGTGGGAGAAAATATTTCAAGTTTGTTCTATCGATTTCGTTGGATCAACGCAGTATCCATTTCATTTCACACAGACAAAAAATAGAATAAAAAAATGTATGGAACTTCTGAATATTACGAAACATTCATCTCCAAGAACACAAACACTTCATCGTCGTACGATCGCGAACCATGATTATAAAGTGTTTTGGCACCTATCGAAATAAATTTGAAAAAAATTGCTTATTTATTCGTCATTTTGATGGATCGGACCGGACATATTTTCTAAATATTGCCTAAACGAGATATCTCGGTTTGGACACGTTAGGGAATCGGAATATTCCCGAGAAATATTTTATAACCCTTCAGTCAATAATTCACAGAAGGAAATTTGAGTCAATGTGGAAAATGTTCCTGAAAATAAATGTGTGACGAAACAAATATTCAGTCCGGCCTGTTGGGAGGAAAAAATCTACAACACTGGCTTGAATTTTCTTTCGGAATATTTGCTCTAACAATACCAGTCGAAACTTCCGGAATTAATGATAACGAGAGGCAGGAATCTTGCTGATTGTTGACAAGAGAGGAGAGGACACTTCGTCTTCGCTAGTGTCAAGTGTATCTCATCCGAGATCCGCGATTGTTGAAACGTCCTAATATAATATTTCGCAGAGTCAGTAGGTCTCTGACATTCCGTGAGACTATGGGAACATCAGCGAGTTTCGTGCTACGCTGAATATGTGCTTAGCTTGCTCATACGTCCGTTTTCCGACTTGGCACACGGCGACGACGACGTCGCGAGGAACGTGTCTTTTCGAGTGAGTGTCACGTGGTCCAAATCCTCCGGACACATCTTTTATATCTTCCTCAACATTCCTTCCCATTTTCCATTTCAATTAAACGAAAATCGTGACCAAAACTTGTAACGATGGAAAAATTCATTTTTTTTTTTTTTTTATATTTTATTCAAATTCCACCGAGATCTTTCGAAAAATATTTTTTCCATTTATTCCAAATTTTTCATCGAGTTTCATTTTTTTTACGTCCTTTTTCTCGTTCCACCAAATTTTCGTCTTCATTTTTGCCATTTTCAATGAAACGAAAACCGCAACTAAAACTTGTAACGATGTAAAAATTGATTTTATTTATTTTTTTCATCCAAATTCGAATAAAATCTTACAAAAAAAATTTTTCCCATTATTTTTTCAATTTTTCATCGAGATTTAATTTTTTTTACGTCTTTTTTTTTATTCCGTCAAATTTTCCTGTTCATTTTTGTTATTTAATTATGTTTTCGTCTCCCGATTAATTGACGTCGTATAAAAATATCAGAAAACGATAATTTTAATACAATAAGCAGTGATAACAAACGAAAATGGGTTCAACATTTGAAGATACGTGCTGCCACCTGATTCTGAATAGTATCGAGATACGAGAGTTAAATTAGATCGAGAAATAAATAGGATTCGAGGACTCGATTTAATCTGTAGATTGTAATTATTTACCACTCATCAACGCGATTCCATGTTTGATCGCGTGTTTAGCTATTTGATAAGATTGTGGAATATCTAAGTCAGTTGCTCAATACGATTTTATGGCCTGTACAGGATCGTAAAAATATTAAAACGCTCTTCAACGACGCATGAACGAGCCTCGATCGGAGATCATGTGTGATTCAGCAATAAAATACAACATTTCGATAATAAAAACAAAGAAAAATAGGAATCCCCTAAAAAAAATGAAAACACGTGTATGGGACGAAAAAAAAAAAAAAAAATCCGAGCAAGCTGCAGCGAGGATTATCATCAGCTTGTGCATTAGCGAACTTTATGCATGAGCCTGATAAACGATTTTCTTCGGACTGTCACTCGAGGCCTCGGGTTGACTTTTTCGAGCAACTTTCGCTGCTCGCGCGAGCTCGTTCGGCCATAATAAACTAAATAAGCGATCAATCGTTCGTTCTGTCTGTTCCTCCGACCCCCTCGAGCGATGTCTCTGGTATTTTTCTTCAGGTAATCGACTATTTAATATTTTTTCTCGACTATTATTACCGAGACGTTTGGGTCTTCGATTTCCTTCGAGTGTATTTTTAGGATTTTCTCTTAATCACCTCGTAATGTTTCGTTAACTTTGTGTTGAATGAAACGCAATAAATTGTCCCTCTCAAGAGTTTCTCTCATCCAAACTCCTGGCAGTTATTACAGGCACGATTAAGGGCTCGTCAATGAGTATCGACGCGACGTTCGACTGAGAACTACCGAACTCCTCTGTCGAGGCTGGAATCGTCTTCGCTGTCAATCGCCCATAGCGTTGCTTTGTTTTTGTCGAGGAAAATACGTCGAGCTCAATAATAATTGGTTCGTATGTGCGCGTGTTTGTGAATAAAGCGCAAAAAGGTCGATCGAAATATCAACGGAGCAGGTTCCCTCGCCCTGAAACTGTTGGGAAAAACATTTCGTACCCAAAGTCTTTGGAAAACAAAAAACACCATTTTTCGATCGCCTATAGAACTGTAAGTCGATGACCACGTTTTCACTTCCCTTGCATGATCCTCTAATTCATCCTATTAATTAGTAAATTAATTCGCGCTCGAAAAAGTTACCGTCCAAACGAAAAAGTGTATTTTTAAATTGGATTTATGAAATGATTTTTCCAATTTTCGAAATGAGATTTTGGAAAATGCACCCCTGACCTCGATCTCTGTCGGTTAATTAATAATTATACTAATTAGCGCTCGATAAAGTTTCAAATTTTTGTAAAAACGTCAAACGAAATTTCTGCCAGAGGATACGATGAAAAATTGTTGTGACCAATTTGTTGATGAAATTTTGAAAAAAAGGGAAAAATTTGAGAAAACGTGATTTATTTGGTAATTTTTGAAAAAGGATTTTCGTGAATGCATCAAAGAGTGAATAATGTCGAGAACGATACTTTATATTATGGTATTAATATTAGCGATTCGAATCAGGTACATCAATATGCATGTAAGTCGACGGGCTCGGTCGGGGCTTCCCTTTCGAGATTAGCCAGGGTATCATAATACTTGTAAGCCATCGGACACGTTAAGCCGGATCGTGGTATGATTGCCTTGCTGCAAGTTGGTGCAGCTATGAGCCTCAATCCCGCACCCTCTGTTCTTACTCAACCTTGAGGGCCCACCAAAAACCGCTTCCTCCTTTCCCTGCGCGAACCTTATCGCGTTATTAGGAACATTAATTAATTATAATAATCCCTTTGTAATCGAACAGTCTCAATTCACCATCAAATTCATTATTTACTCATTGAATATTATTTTAACATTGTACGTCATGTTCGCTATGACGAATTTCATCTGGAACATCAAATTTATTTCCAATTATAATTTACCTGTTCAAATTATTTCTCATATTAATCTACACCGTTTGTTGTTATCGCTACAATTATTACCGCATCATTATTCCAACACGATAACCATGCCCAGCCTGGGCAAAAAGTATTATAATAAAGACGTTGTATGGCAACGATAAATTATAAATTGTTGTTTTCAGTTTTTCTTACATACAAAATGGCTCGCGAAATTAAGTTCATTCGGAAAAGTTGTTACTAATTGACTCAAGAACAACATATAATAACCCAAATTTCGATAAAATTTTACGGCCGAATTTTTTGAAAATTCAAATGAAGCTTCTTCGATGTCACATAAAAGGATATGCAAAGTTCTGAGAAGCTTCACCATTTAGAAATCGAAATATTTAATGTTGAAAATTGCAACTTTTAACACATGCTCTTATGATGAACTACTGAAAATTGTGATTTTTATAAATAAACATCTCTACATGGTGGACCCCCTTAAAATTGCGCGAGCTATTAGATATCTCTATTCTTTTCGTGTGGTGCAAATTTTCAGGAATTCTATCCATAGAAAATATTGCATTCAACGTCCTCAAGGACCCCTGGGAAAAAGTCAAGATTCGTCATTTACGTGAGGACTAAAATTCTCAAAAATCGATACCAAGTCGACCCGAGACCAAACGTCTCTGGAAAGTTAGGAAACCGTGCCCTGAGGACGGAGTTAAAACGAAACTGAACGCTCAAATCTTCCAAGCGAAGCTGCGCCATCGAGAAATTAACGCAGAGAATTATTATTTTTTTGCTTCCATCGTCTGCGTCGCACTTGGTTGTTTTTTTTCCGTACGCGATGAACCGCATCATGGGACCTTTTCTTTGCATACAGAGAATTTATCGCCCCCTCAAAAAAATGCAACGAAATCATCGGCCGAGTATTTTATCGATAACGACCCGTTCTTCTCGCGTTTGACTTTCGAAAAATTTCGATATTTTTTCCCCACTGTTTGCACCACGTCAAGGCGCCAGTTGCGCGTTTCACTGGGCTCGCGATAAGCTAATGGGCTATTCTTTATCGAGATGCTTCGGTACTTTGGGTATGACACGCCCCATTGAACCATACCCGCGGAATTACCATACAAGGCAGTCCTCGACAATCGACAACATCCATCGACATATCTCTCGATAATCATCAGTTAATGAGGGCACGAAATATATCGATGAAGAGACAAACTTACTGAGATCTAATTATGGAAAATTTATCAATTGCATGCGTGCGTCGTACTTTTTTTTCTCTGTATTATCTAAAAATATCTTTCGATATTTCGAGAGAATTTTCAGAGCGCGATATTACGAAAATTGAAAAAAATTTATGAGGAGCCATGGGGAATGAGAAATCTCATGCAATAATACCAAAACCGTTTCACGGTTTTTCTTGCTCCATTTTTTCGTAATTATTGATAAATAATTATTAAATTTTCAGTCACCCAATTTCTTTTTCCTTTTTTTTCCTGCCCCACGTTTTTTTTATTGAAACTTGAAACTTTTGGCCAAGAGTGTATTTATTTGCGCAGGTATATGAATAAATAAAATTCAATCACGTTCTCGAAATTGTCGTGGGAAACTAAAGGATGAAAAGGGTTCAATCCCGAAGTGCATTGTTCGTTTGGATCGATCGTAATCTGTCGGTTCTGCGGCTCGTTCGATTTTATATGTTTTTTTTTTTTTTCAATTTTTTTTTTTATTCCTCGTGAATATGCATTGAAGTAACCACGAGAAAATATCAGGAATGCTTCTTGAATAAACCTATTGCGATAAATTTTTCTTTAATCGGTATTACGATCTTGGCGAATACTAGAGAAGAGCGAGAAAGGAAGAAAAAATATTAAGGGGAGACGGGAGAGAGTCCTTTGAGGCAGTCGGTGAATATTCATCGAGATGTCGCCTTCGACGTTCCCCTATCTCTGGGATCGCGGTATCCCGTCGGGCTACATCGTACCTTCCCTCTTCCTATCCTCAACAACCATCCGCGACTTCCTTCCACCCGATTTTACTTGCTTTAATTTTTATTTTTTTATTTTTATAATTTTGTCCTCCTCTCGTAATCGTTCAGACTTTTTAAAACTCTGATAATCTTATCAAAATTATTATGATTCAACGTTAATGGAAATACGAAGAATAAATAACAATTTAATCGAATTTATTTTCATTCGTTAAGTAAAAATGAGCGAAACGATGAATTTGACGGTAAAATTTATTTTTTGCTTGTGCTTATTTTTTTTTCTTTTTTCATTTTTATTCCGGAAATAATTATGAATCAATGAATATTTTCTAAACGATTTTTATTTTTCAATCAACTCAAATTTTGCTGTATTTCTAATGAAACCTGAGGCAATCAGGAATATCGATTATAATTATGATCCAGATAATTATCAAGAATTTGACTTGATGATTCGACAAAGCGAACGATCACAATCACATTTCGTGATAATCGAGCGGTCTCGAGTTGTTGGTATAAAGTGTATATAAGAACCGTCACTTGGTTTCACCGAGACGTCCAAGTTCGTTGCAGGCATTTGTGTCCAAAACGTGGGCTCTATAATTGACAATAATATTTAATTAGGACGATCAATAATTCTGAATTTTTCCGTGGGCACGAAATGCTCGAATCCGTCAAAAAAAAGAAAAAAAAATTATTTTTGTCATTGTTGGAAAAAGAAAAAAAATGAATCGATAAAACGAGAAACGACGAGGCAATCCGTCATCGTTAAAATTCCATACGGTGACAGTGGGTATCTGCAACGTTTGGTACTCGTTTAGTGGCAATGCGGAAACATGCCAGGAGCTCACGAGGAGGCAAAGGGGCTCGCAGGGGGAAAAGGGAATAGTGAACGGTGGGAGGGACTCACGACTGTGAAAACTGTGTGTAAACGACGTCGAGCAAACAAACGTTTTACGGTCGTTCAATAGAGAGCCTCCCATCGTATACATCGACGACGATCGTAATATTTTGTATGTTTATGTAAGTCCATGTATGTATTTGATGGATATGTCAAAGGAATGCAGAACAGAACTTCACAACTTGTGCACAACGTATCGGCGAATAGGAAAATGTTTGCTTATGCCTGAGGTCGATGGACTTTAGTTTTTCTTTTTTTTTGAGCATTTTTTATTTATTTTATGCGATTTTTATTTTTGTTGCTATTTTTGAAGGTTATTAGAAATGCAATCGAGAAAGGTTACGATCGTTCGTATCCCACGTGAATTTATTTCGAAGCTGTCAATTTTTTGTTGCCATCAATTTGAGTTGATTGATCCTCATAATTAATTTATCAAATAAATAATTTACTTCCGAGAGGATCCTCTCTTTTTAGTCTTATTAGTAAAACACGAGCTTCCTGTCTCATCACTGATAATCGAGTCGTCGAAATGTCACGAGGAAATAAAAGATGCAATAAAAAAAAAAAACGATCTCTCACACATCCGTTTTGTCACAAACGAGTTAATAATTATCAGCTGTGCAGAGACATTTTCTTCGTTATCTGTTACTGTCGTGAGTGGTTCGGGCTTTTTGTTCAATTGTGATATACTTTTCCACATTCGTGGTGCTGATACTCGTCAGTTCTCGGGATTCTTCTTCCCACATCGATCTCCTCGGATGGCTACTCCTTTATTTACTTTTATTTTTGTGTTCAAAACTCGTGCCAATATCATGGCAAAAATTATGGATATTCATTCATTTTCGATAATTCGTGTTGTCAAATAAGGATTTTTTTTTTAGGCCTGCTGTATGGAAACTCTATCGTGTCGATAATAACAGTTGTTGAATACGTGAAGTTGGTGGAATCGTCTTTCGGCAGTGCATCGATCATCCAGTGACGAGAAAACATTTGAAAATGGGTGAGCGAAATTCAGGGCAACTTGCAATTCAGATTTCTCATTTATTCTTTTTAATCTCGATTTTTCTTTTTTTTTTCTTCTATTAAATATTTCGGGGTTTTTGAGGATGTTGAGTCCCACACCGCCAATGATTAGGAAATTATAAAAATTTGCTTAGTTTTTGTATGAAGTACTTAAGAGATCGTGGAAAACTCTCACGACAATGAGGGACCTGGTTATTGAACAATTCACATTAATAAATTAAATATAGTTCAATCGAGTCTCATGGAAACTGATTCAACTTTGCGAAAACTTTGTTTTTTGACCTCACAATTTTTTAACATCCTCAATGTACTGGAAGAAACGGAAACGAAACGGAGTTAATCGACAAATATTTTTTTTATCCGTTTAAATAATTGTTCTGAACAAAATGTTAATTTTTCAATGAAGAGCTTCCTTATCGTCGTTACATTTTTACATGACCTCGTGAATACTTCATACAGGAATATACTAAATTTTTCGAATTTTCGTACCATTTTTTATTTCAAACCTTAAGGTGGTTAAAGTAATGATGATAGAACTTTTTAAATTTGGTATGTTTTTATACCAAGTGTCCAGGAGATCGTGTACAAATTTTGAGACGATTAGGAAATTATTTATTGAAGAATTAAAATTCTCAAATTCGATAGGTCGATTCTTAAGGTTTTCCTCATTCTTTATGTTTGTTAATTTCAGCCGAAATCGTAAGATTTCTCTTTGCAATAATGCTTTGCATTGCAAACATGATAATTTATGGTCTCAAAGTGAATATTTCAACTGCGATAATTGGAATGGTCAAAGCCCATACAAATAGCAGCGAAGCCTCCGAAGAGTGTCCAGCATTCGGGGCAAACCAGGATCTCTCATCCCCTGATCTCGATGGGCCTTTCGACTGGTCCGGCACCGAACAAGGCTTGGTCGTCAGTTTGTACTTCGCTGGCTACCTCGTCGGCATGTTTCCTGCTGGATATTTTGCCGATCGGTTCGTTACGTTTTTTCATTTTTTTCTTTAGTTTTATAAAATTCGACGGTTCGACTAAAATAAAAAAAAATAAAAATAAAACAATTTCTTTGCAGTTTCAACACAAAATGGGTGCTGATAATTTGCATATTGTGTAATTCAGTATTCACGCTTTTGGTGCCATTGGCAGCAAATACGATAGGAGGACTTTTCGCATTAAGATTTATCACCGGTCTGGCAAGTTCGGCTCATCTTCCGGTGGTGAATGTGCTTGTTGCTAAATGGGTCGTTTACGAGGAGAAAAGTATGTGGGTCGGAATAATTTACGCTGGCACGTCACTCGGCACTGTAATATCGATATTGACATCCGGCCTAATAATGGAATACATAAACTGGCAATCAATTTTTTATATCCATGGATTTCTGCCTCTGATTTGGTGCATAGTATTCGCTATTTTTTTCTCCGACAATCCTGAGAGCCAAAAATTCATAAGCGAAAAAGAACGAAATCTTCTCATCAAATCTTATGGTCATCGAACCCCGCAATCTAAAAAGGTGCAAGTCCCATGGCGAAGAATTTTCACGTCTTGTCCTTTCTGGGCCCTTTTGGTTACCAATACTCTTAGCAATTTTTGCTGGTACTTTTTGCTCACCCAACTGCCGCTCTACATGAACAAAATCCTTAGATTCAACATCAAGTCGGTGAGTTAAAAAAAAAAAAAAAATTTTATTCATTTTTTTTCTCAAAAATGAAAAAAAAAAATTGAAATAAAAAACAAGATTCAATTACAATTTTCACTTTTTCAAATCTCGGTTTTTATATCTCTTATCTCTATGGTGAGAAAAAAAAATGAAAAAAAAAAAAACACATTTTTTACGATTTTTTTTTGTTCCTGAATTCGAAAACAATTTTCATACATTTTCAGAACGCTGTCATAAGCTGTATTCCATATTTGATAAATGCCTTCACGAACCCACTGCTGGGAAAAGTGTTGGATATCGGAAGGAAGCGGGGCTACTGGACTCAGACGAATGCCCGAAAAACTGCAGTAGGATTAAGTGAGTGTCAATCATTTTTGAAATTTATGTTCATCATAAAATTGGATCGTCTCGAGGCCATATTTGTTCATAAATTTGGAACGTCAAGATGAAGCGAAGAAATTTTGATACGATATATTTGCTCGGGGTTGACATGCGACCAATCGAATAATTTCGATGTTAGAATAAAATTAGGATTCGCGCAAAAATTCTTATTTCCTTTTGGCAGCGAATTATTTAACTTCTGAAATTTATTCATGAGATTCAGGGATATTAATTATTTGTTTTCCAATTAGGCTGCATCCCTCCGAGCCTTCTATTGATTGTGATCGCTTATATTGGCTGTGAACGAACAGCCACGACTGTCATGTTAATTCTCAGCATAATTATTTGTGGAGCCATTTTTGTCGGCCATCTCACCAATCATAATGATCTCGCCCCTAATTATGCCGGCATACTTATGGGAATAACAAACACTCCTGGAACCATATCAGCCTTTATATTACCTGCTTTGGTCGGGGCTCTTACAGCAGGAGGGGTGAGTTTATTATTTTCATACTGAACCTATAGAAATCATTGTTTATATTATTACAACCTCAATTCACTTTTTCTATTCATTCGAGACTCCCAATTGGGTAATTATGCAGTTTGGTGACTTTTTTCTTATTTTTTCTTCATAAAAAGTGAATTAATAAAAAAAAATAACGCCAGGCTTATAAAAATAAAAACAAATATACGTCTAAGAAGATTTCGAAAATTCTGTAATCTCCGAAAATTCACGTATTTTCGAAAATTACGAAATTTTGTTCTTTTTGAATGCAATTTCTTTGAAAATAAGAATAATATTTTTTTTAAATAAATATTTTGATGTGGTCCGGATGAACGTTGGCCCTTAAGTCAGTTTGCAATAAAATTTTCATCGGAAACTCATTTTTTATGGTGGTTTCTTTTATCTACTGATCGACGATTTTTTAATTTGTTTTAAATTTAATTTCCCATTGATATTAATAATTGAATTTTTTTTCTTTCATTTTTCCAGCATACGTTCGAAAATTGGCGAGCAATTTTTTGGATAGTGGTCGTTGCTCAAATGGCAGGATGTATTGTGTTTTTTATATTCGGTTCGGCAAAAATTCAGGATTGGAATTACCCGGAGAGTGAAATTCCAATCGTGGAGGACGCGACGAACCTAGCAGAAAATCCCAAACCATTGGACATGGAAAAAAAGGCTTGAACGGTTTTTTGTCCACACGGCTGAGAGATTTTTCTTCCACGATTTATTCGTTTTTGAAAAAAGAAAGAAATAATGGATAATTATCGAAAATAAAGTCGAGGCCAGTCAAGAATCTCGAAATACGCCCATCGAGGCAGTAACACAATTAGCGAAAGAGACCACCCGCGCTTCCAACAGCCAATCGAGTGGTGCAACAAGAAACTCAAACCAGGAAAATAAAAAAATAAAAATTTTAATACGAACGTCCGAAAGAAATTTTTTTAATACGAACATAAAAATCCACCAATTAGTGATATTTGCTTCGTTATTTTTCTTGTTTTATCCCACCGACGGCCAACCGAGTTGGAAAATCGACAAAAAATGAACAAAGCATTTAATCGAAAAAAAAACCTATTGTAATTATTATTTTTCACTTAATTCATTTTTCATATTTTAGTCGCGAAAATAAAAAAAAAAGTAATAAAAAATCGAATGAATTTCAATAGCATTCGGCTGAAATTTAATTTATTTGTTTATTCAATTATTCGTCCATCGAAAATTCCGTCAACCATTAATAATCATTGTGATTCTTTGAATAAATTGAAGAAACATAATCCGCGTTAATCTTCCCGAGATAAACCCTCCGATTTTCCTCCAAGAGACAGTCGAGCGAGTAGACACGAGATCCTCTCTCTTTTTACCTCTGCCCCTTTCCCTTTGACTAACCCAGCTCCGGACCGCACCGTTATTACTAGCGATAAATCGCCACATTTAATAAGAGCCGCGTGCACGCCATGCACGGTGCGAGGATCACCGTGAGGTCAGGGGACCAGCTACGGAGCGAGCGAGAAGGCAGCAAAGAATCTTATCCAACAGAAATGGAGGAGCATTCTCTCAATCTCTCTTCTGCCTCAGAAATATAGAAAAACGATGAAAGGGAAAAAACTGCTAAAGTGCAAGATCGAAAACCGAAGATTTTTGCAAGAACTGCAAATTTCGTCTCACTTGAATCAATCTTCTGTCCTGAGATTCGTCCAACCTTCGTCCTATTCCCTTTTTTCACCTTCAAAAAGATTTGCACTTTTTCTATTGCATCGATAACGAAAACGTCATTTTTTTTTCGTTCATTCCTTCGATTAAAAAAAAAACAGCAAATCTTGCAGATTGTTCAGAAATTACGACTGAAAGACACGTAAAGATTCTCCGTTTCCAACAAAAGTTGATTTTATTTATTTCAAGAATTTTGAGTACCCATGAAACTTGTTGATGTTAATTATTTAATAAATAGATTCTTGATCATCTTGAAATTTGTACACGACCTCCTGGACACTTCGTTTAGAAACATAAAAAATTCTAAGAAGCTACTTTATCCACCTTAAGATTGGAAATAAATAATGATGCGGAAATTTGAAAAATTTAGTATGTTCCTGTATGAAGTATTTACGAGGTCATGTCAAAATGTAACGACGATTAGGAAGCTCGTCGTTAAAAAATTAACATTTTGTTAAGAACAATTATTTGAACGAAAAAAAAAAATATTTGTCGATAAACTCCGTTTTGTTTCCGTTGCTTTCAGTATATTGTAGATATTGAAAAATTGCGAGGTCAAAAAACAAAGTTTTCGCAAAGTTTAATCAGTTTCCATGAGACTAGATTTAACTATATTCAATTTATTAATGTTCATTGTTTAATAACGATTTTCCTAATCGTCGTAAAATTTTGACACGAACTCTTAAGTACTTTGTACAAAAATTAACCAAATTTTCAGAATTTCCTTATCATTTGCGGTGTGGGACTCAACACCCTTAAAAACCCCGAAATATTCAATAGAAAAAAAAAAGCATGAATCGATATTATGAAGAATAAATGATAAATTTGAACTCCAAGTGCTTCTGAATCTTACTCCCCCATTCTGAACTGTTTTCTATCACTGGACAGTTGAGAATATTCTTATCATCCGCGATTTGGGACTCAACATCTTTAATAATACGATTCTATTTGAATCCGAAATTTTTCCTGAGGGCATTGTAAATTCGACGGTGTATGCAACGTCAGATTTTTCTTATCAGATTCAACATTTCTACTGAATTGAATTCCTTCATTTTACTCGATTTATTGAATTTGTAAGTTCACTTTTGTTAGCACTCAATCAATCGAGAACGGAAACGTAAGAAATGAGAATTTCGATGAAATATTTATTGAAAATAACGGATTGTTGGAGGATCGATTGCTTGACTACGAGGTATGTCTCATTTATTTGAAATTTATTCATTGCTTTATTACGAGCCGACGGAATGTTCGCAAACATTGGGAAAAGCTTTTTTCGACCTGTCATATTGGCTCGTTAAAAAAACCTTTGGTTTCTATATCGAGGAGCTCGAAACGCGATAATAAAGTCTAATGAGAGAAAGATCGAAAAAAGCTCATGAAATGGTATTTTTAAGGGAAGAAAACAAAAAGAAAAAAGCGTCGAAACTGTGGACATAAATTGAGCTCGATAAGGAGGGATGATTGTTGGGAAATTTGAATATTTTCATTTGTTATGTGGAGCAGGATGAAGGGGTAGTTTGGCGAGTACGAAGGTAGCTCTGGGGAATCGATTTAGTCGAGGTGGCCGGAGGCAGATGTTGAATGTGGGTCAGTCGTTGAAAAGGGAAGTGAATTGTGCGCTGCAGAACATGGAGGGGGTTGAAAAGCTTGCCCGGGATGTGCAAGAAGTTGGGAAAGGCAAATAAAAATGAAAAAAACAAAAGCATCAAATAAATATATAAAAGTTGAAAAGTACAGAAAGTAGTGGAAGAGGAATGAAAAATTGGTCGAGTCAGCTGACGGGCTAAGAGCGCGTTATCATGCAGCTCTAATCCTGAGCAAACTCGTGCACAACAAGTATTCACCGCCTCAAAGCCTCTTGACCAATAGCTAAAGCTCTCGCGCTGAATTCAAATTACTTCGGTGGTTCTTATCATCGCTAAATCGTTGCAGAATTTAATAGAACTTCCTTCATTTATTTTTCATTCCAATTCAACGAGTTTCAACTGTTTTTTCTTCGTTTTTTTTGTTTTGTTTTTTGAGTTTCGATTAATTCTGAAACTGCTGCAATCTCGCACGAACTAGTTCAAGGGAGCTACTTGAATGGACGTGATATAAATTAGTTCAGAGGCTCCTGATGGAACGAGTTCCGGAGCGTTGACAGTATTTTTGGAATTTCGAAATCGTTCCCAGGCTTCGGAAAGTAAGTGTTAAACAATTCGAGGACTCCTGGAACTCGTTAGAGTTGAACTACCTCAAACCCAAATTATCAGACCGGCGAATCCGAATTTGAGAATTTTTTTGATCGTATCAACGTTGAAGAACTCTGCGCGATGTATTTTCCAAATTTTCATCATATGGCCTTGCCTCGTTTCTGTGCTCTAATTATAACCGGATTCAGAAATTCTGATGTAGATTACCTCGAAGTTGAAGTGCACGCGAACGCAATGAGCCTATTCGATTTTCTTTCCTGAGGCTGAGAACCAGTCACGCAATAACGGCTTGGCCAATCAGAAAGCGAGAGAGGGAGAGAGAAAATATAAAAATAGGGAATGAAGAAACGTGGCAAGGGCAATCGAGAGATATCCTGAAAATAAACACGAAAATAAGGCGCACAGATTTTGAACTATTTTGAATCGAAAATTTGCTCATGACTCAGATAACTTTAGGATAAAGGACGAGCATGATCACGAATGCCCCAAATATCAGATAAATCTGGAATCAATGACGAAAAACGAGATTTCTAACCATAAACTCCATAAGAAGAAAAAAAATAATGAATGGACAGAAAAAGACGTTTTCATTCGAAATAATTAGTACGTATCAATGAAGAGAAACAATTTGCCAACCATAAGCCGTATAAAAAAAAAAAAAACAAGAAAATGGACCAAAAAACATGTTTTTATTCGAAATAATTAAAATATCGTAATAATGATAAATTAGTACGTACGTTAAATAATATTAGTACGTAATAATGGCAAGCCCCCATGCCTGTTCCGAAGGACCTTGGAATGGATTTTATTTAAAAGGTTTCTTTTTCCTAAATTCAAGTTGTGAGTTGAAGAAAAAAAAGGATGATTTCTGGTTGTTGGTTCGTAAACACCTTGAGTGAAATTTACGTAGGAAAATGGCAAAGAGCCTTGGGGGTTGTATAACATCGTTCATTGTTGTGCGTTCGCACTTTATTGTTGTTTCAATTACCTTTGAGGGAGGGGGCATTCAACCCTTCGGCGACGTTGACGGTCTCTTGGTTATTAACTCACCTACCCTCTCTTCCTTTTTAACCCCCTCCCCCATCCCCTTTTCAGGCAATTCTTTTTTTTCCTCTTACTCTCTCTTTCTCCCTCTCGTTTAAATTCGCTTTCGCTTCATCCCCTCGTATTCTCGCGCCTCATCCCACTCGCTTCTCCACCCCCAACCCCTCAAATACGAAAAGCTCCCTCCCCAAAACTCAGACTCAACATCCAACGTGGCTTTACGCCACTAGTCTCACTGCCTTATTACGCATGCATAATTTAACGTCCTACCAACAAATAATAAAGTTTTTGCATACTGATGAGCCAACCAACCCCCAAACAAGCCTGATTTTGCCTGACGTATACTTCAAACTGTATCTTTCTCTCTTTTCTCTCTCTCTCTCTCTCTCTCTCTCGCTTCCGTTGCCTTATCCCAGCTCGCACATCGACCAACAAACGAAAATGTCGCCGACACATTCTCATTCCAATTTCCAACCCTATGAGCTTCCGTATGTGCACAAACTTCTGCATTAAAAATAAACTCAAATGAACAAACGATTCTACGTTGCTTTGCATTCGTGGCTGAGGCCAAAAGTCGTGGCACGAAGAAGTAAAAAAAAACACACACAAAATTTCGAGCAAATTTCACTGAATGAAAAATTTGATTTAGCAACAAAAAGCGACCCAGTAATTCACAAATTTCTCCAGCAGCTAAAATCGACCGAAAATATATCAAGTACCGCATTTTTGTGATTTTCCTTAAAAAGCCCCATTGCCATAGGACTCGAGAACACCAAGCTCCGCAGCATGCATCTGGCGTCCGCTGCACATGCCTCCAGACACGACAGTTTCCAAGTTTTACCGTGTTCCCTATGCCCAAGTCTTTTTGTTGGCCTTGATTAATATCCGCAGAATTAATAGCGATAGGAAAATCCATATCGACGTCATTTTCACGTTATTCCTTTGAGGACATTGTATACGTAGGGCGAATGAGCTGACGCGTGTTCTGCGGAAGACAGTAACGGCCGTCAGCTGTTTCACAATCAACCCTCTGTTCGCCTTACAATTTAGTAATCAAATATTCTTGAACAGTCAATTTTCATCGAAACGTCACTTTCCCATTGGCTATATATTTTCGACTCAATAAATCAATGATTTCGAGCCCGTTTTTTCGTCGCAAAATTTATTGGTTCACGAAAAATCACAGAAAAGTCCAAAATCATTCAAAAATACGACGAGAAAAAATTTCAACGTGAAAAATGTGATCGTTTCGGTGAATTTAGTGGATCAGATTGAAACTAAAATAATTTCTTGCTCAAACATGTTTTGGGGAGAGATTATCTAGGTCGACTCGGAAACACCAGGATCCCTTAATGAATTAACTCTTTGCAGTACTCACCCAGGAAAGAGAATAAGAAAAAGAAAATGAGGCGAAAGAGAAAGAACAAGAAGAAGAAGAAGAAGAAGAAGTTGCAGAGAAAATAGAAAGACCAGACAGGATGGGCAAGCCAAGGGAGAAAGAAACAAGTACAAAGTATAATAGACAGCTCAAGTATCTCCAGTACCATCCACTTGTGTAGGAGGATGGAGAAGAGCCAGCCGAGAACTAAAGTACCAAATGATTCGTTGAGGATAGGGGATGAAGCAGCTTGACCCTCTGGGCTTCTATTTATATGCATAGTTCAACGAATTCTCTCACGTCGAAAATACCCAAAGTACATATTGCCAACAAAAAAAAAAACATTTTGATTACAACGTGAAGAAATTTTCGTCCCTACGACCCGAAGGAAAATTCAAAAAATGGAATTTCATGACTTTGGTCCCTGGGAAGTAATTAAGTAATCTAATTATCGTAGCTCATTAGCAATGGCTCTAAAAATGCATCACGGAGACGAACAAACATTTTTTTTCTCCCAAAAACTATAGAAATTACGGATTGACTTCTGGAGGGAATCCGGAAAGAAATAAATGAAATTTTCTGTATCTGGAAAATAATCAAATAATTTAATTATCGTAGCTCATTAGCAATGGCTCTGGAAATGCATCAGGAGGACGTAGAAATTTTTGTTTCCGTCAAAAGCTGTAGGAATGATAATCTGTGATTACAAAGTGACAAAATTGTCATCCTTACGATCTGAAGAAAAATTCAAAAAATAGAATTCGATGATTTTGCTCCCGGGGAGCTAATGAAATTATTTCATTTAATCAGCTCATTAGCAATGGCTCCAAAAGTGCATCACAAACACGATTGAGCTTTTATTTCTTCCAGAAGCTTTAGAAATGATGAATTGACTTTTGGAAGGAATTGGGAAAGAAATGAATGAAATTTTTTGACCACAACCGGAAGTGAGATGTGCCACAAGAAGCTGTTTGGTCGGAGGAGTGGAAGGGAAGAGTGAGAAGCGTGGCTCCACGTGCTGAGATTCGGAATGTCTGCGATCCGAGCTAATGGGCAATTAGTAAGAGGGGGAACGTGGCGGACACATGGTTGGCACTGAGGCATGCCATTTGGATGATTTTAACTCACCGGATGTCCTTTTATGTTCCCCATTAAAAAACAACAATTTTTTTGATATTTTCAAATTTTTTTCGACCACCCAAGTACAGCAAAAGAGAAACGAAGCATTCCTTATTGTTCCAAAAATATGGACACTACTTTATGTGCAGACGGTTCGAAAATAGGTGAATCCCTGAAGCTCCGATGTCAAAGTTATTAATACGACGCGCGAGTCTTTTTTCCGGAGAAATGTCAATCTTGTTTTATTTCAGTGACGTTTTGAGTGGGCGCAGCGTCATCAATGAAGCTCTTACGTCATTCCATTTCCATTCAAGCGATCAAGGTCACGTAGAGGTCAAAAGGCTATGGTGCCACAAGAGCAGGCCGGTGGAGGACTACATGGCTGACCGTCCTCTCCCCCTCCTTCTCCTGTGCCACCGATTCGTCATTTCCTGGAGTGTCCTAGTGGCATCGTCCTGAATCCTCCGTCATCGCTGCACCAGCGTCACTGATCCTGATCCACGTCCGAGATTCTTGAAAATGTCGACGAAAAAAAATCGGTAAAAAAAAAAAGGATTCCCATTTTGTTGACAGGAGGGAGCTGGGAATTTTGCAGTATAAATTTGACCTTGGCGATGCCTGTATCCTGAATTATCCTTATCCGAGCTATATCCGGCAGAACAAAGTTTCCAAGGACGATTGTCCGGACAATAGCGTTATTTGGCGTCGTCGCGTCTCGTCCTGGCTCTGCATCTCCAATTCATTCGCCACCATGCAGATTTACAGGTTGAGAGAGTCAGCGAGACCCAATGAAAAAAGGGAAGGAAAAGGGCTGGATCGTCTAGCAAGGAGGCGCGGGCAATATGCGCCAGATGCCAGAAGAAGAAAGAAGAAAGTTGCTCGCTCGGAGGTATTTGTTATGCGTGAATGGCAACCAACTGAACTGAAATTGTCGCTCGCCGAAGACGGAGAACGAAGCTGAGGAGTAAAACATAAGGATTGAGCAGCTTCGTCCACGTTCGCCTTCCGCGAGGGGCCAGAGTCTCGCCGAGGGAGAAAATTCGCAGAAGGAGATGAAAGTAGTACCTCCAGGCAGGACCAATGTCTCGACGAAAGTATAAACTTGCCCAGAAAAGTCTCTCGTTCCTGCTGCTGCCGCCGTCGCCGCCGCCGCCGCCGCAGAATACAGACAAACTTTCCCTGCTACGTCTCCCGAGAAGACTCCACGGCTATCGAACAACTTGCATTAACGAGTACTCCTCCCCCGCACAACCAACTTTTCGTAAGTAACGATTGCGGAACTGTTCCACTGTTTTCATCTGCTATCCCTCAACCCAGCCCCCTTCAGCTCCCACGTCTTGCTGGCTCTTCCTCCAGCGAACAAGTGATATCAAGCCTCGCTACTCAATGTTAAATCAACTTTCATTCAACTATCAACCAAGTCATTGCAACGACACAATTTTCCTTTCAGACCGGGCATTTCGATTGGATACCGATTCAAAACCACTTTCAACATTCATTATGTCCTTCCACATTTTTTCCACTTTCCTCCATGATTCATTTCCATTTTACATCGAGCTCTAGTTCCCGATCCAAAAGTTTGGAAAGAACATTTTAAACTAATAAAATTTTCATTTTAACGACGTTGTGCGACGACCAAGGCAACCGCGCTCAATTCTAAACTTTTTTTTTCGCTTTTCTTACATACAAAATGGACAACATACCGGCAAACGGACAGCATACTCGAAATTCAAGATCGTCCGAGCTAATATGTATTTTTTATATAATAAACAAAATTTCGAAAAAATTTAACGACCGATTTGTTTGAAAAACTAAATGAAGCTTCTTCGATGTTCCATAAAAGCGTATGCAAAATTTTAAGAAACTTCACCATTTAGAAATCGAAATATTTAATTGTTGAAAGTTGGAACTTTCAACACGAGCTCTTACGAAAAACTCTTGTTATTTTGAACATTATTATTTTTATAAATGATATATATTATTATTTATTTTTATAAATAAATACATTATCATTTAATTTTATAAATAATTGTCTCGACTTCTACATCCACAGAAAATTTAGCATACAAAGTCCTTAATTGATGACACCAAAGTTTTCCGAGTTGAAAAACAACGAAAAATTATTTTTTCTATTAATTAGTTTGATAATAAACAAAATAGTTTGATTTTTTGTAATTCATTAAGTTTTCCAATGAACGAGAAGACTGTGGCATTGTCGTTGACGAGAAGTGTAAGAAAAATTTGTACTCTGGCATTAAAAAAAAACTGAGTTTTTGTTGCATTTGAACAATGGAAACTTTAACATTGTCTTAACAGACTATTATTCATAACTTGGAAGCAATTCTCAAATTATTGGCTCCAATTGCGAACGTTCTACCTCTCGTTAGCCCTTGTCCCATGTATATTAAATATACATAGATATATTGATCCATAGAGTACTTCAGTTACCAGATCCCCTTGACGTAACGATAGTCCCATGATGCTTGAAGCTTTCCTTCCTAACTAGCATCCCTACAACTCTGTTACCCTTGGTCCCAAGCTAACAATATCGTCACAAGATTATCCAGCATCCCGAGGTCCATCGAGCCATCCAAATCCCACACCTTAGTAGTTTCCTTCGTCCGAAGCAAATGTTCTAGAGCCTGTTCCTACCCCTGACGGTCTCGTTCTATTAACTCGTGCATCATTATCCCCATAAGGAAATCTCAAAACTGTACTCGATGCAGCGCCAAGTAGTTTCATTAATGCGAAGAGAAAAAGTTGCATCAAAGTACAAACAAATTCTCCAAAAAAAAAAAAAAAAAAAAAAAATCTTGACACGTTTGTTACAAGCTGCAGCATTTGTTCTCCACTTGCAAGAGATTCGAGCACTAAAAACCCGAAAATTTGAGTGCCCAGAAGTGAGTTCATCCTCGAATAATTCATATTAAATTCCGGCGGAATTCTCGAGTCTCGAATCGCTTCGAGCTCCAAAAGCAAGAAAAAGGATTTTTTTAAAAAAATAACAAGACAAAAAGGAAAAAAAGGAAAAACGGACACACGGTAACTTTGTGTCTATGTATAGACAACTACATAGGCACACATCCATGCTTATTAAAACGTGAGGTTTTTATCCGTGGATGTGCAGCAATATTTAAAATTTTCGGTCGGCTGACCCAGCTCATGGCAAAAGATTGGAAAGAGAAAGGCAACAAAAAAAACGAGGAAATTTACGTCCGGATTTATCTTTCGTCCTCACTCCCACAACTCCCTTCTGTAATTAGAATTTTTTTCCAGTTTAAACCATGTACATAGATATCTCTAATTACATTATGTACCGACGCATTTATATAACTGTGTGTCGGTGCAAAAATAGGTAAGAAAAAAAAATTGGACTATGTGAAATCTGCCTTGGTTACGAGGATAAAATGTGTGTTGCCAGCTCGACGATGGCCCAGCTTAATGGACCAACATCTTTTTGGGCGAACAATCTTTTTACTTTTATTTATCAAATGAAAGAAAAATATTTTTTTTTCATTCCCTTGTCTCGTCGTCCCACTCACTCTCGCGAACAGGAAATCTCCAGTTTCAACAATTATCGCGTGTACTACGATTCCCAGAACTTCAACTACGCGCAAACATATTTTTATCTATTTTTCGATAAACTTTATGCATTTACTCACACAATCAGAGCTTCTTCTCATTTTATTCACATTTTTTATAAGAACATCCAAAGTCTGCGTTTTTTCCTCTTGCATCGGTGACAAATCGTTAAAAATTTAACGGATTATGCATTGAACAATATTTTCCTCCCACACAGACTTTTAGAAATAGGAGAAAAATCTCTCTTCAAGGCTGCGACGATATTTTTTCTCTCACTTTTCCATAATAGTTGAATGGTTCGTTCAACAACAAAAATTGTTATGTTCTTAACGAATTTCTATGAAATTTCTCTTGAGCTGGTGCAAATTCGTTCAGAAGATAATTTTTCAACTAAATGGATGGTCCAATGCACGTGGGTCGAAAAATTCGAGCCCAAATTATTGGGTCAGCGAATTCGAGGGGCCCAGAATAATACACTTTGTGACAGGTGGTGGTTTGTCCTCTTACCGAACGAAAGAGGAAACCGCAATGGGTCTGCCAGGATGCAGCAAAAAAGTAATCCTCCCAATTTTCGTTGTTATACCTTTCAGATATTAATTCGATTATTGCAGCTCGAGTCGTGATGCGACTTGTCGGGCCGGAAAAGATAGTTTTCGACTGTAAATTCGTTGATATTTTTCGTAGAAACGGCGAATGTTCTTTTTCCGCAAGGGCAAGGTTGAGTAACCGATTAAATGCAATGGGCATATGAATTTTTTCGCTGATGATTAGATTGGCGTTCGAATAAAAAATATTTTCCCATGGAAATGCACGAAAAAAATGGAGCTGAAAAGAAAAATGATGTGCTTTGATGAGTTGGTAGCATTTGAGGAGGAAAAAATGTAGCGTGCACTGAGTTATTGGCATTTCTCCGCACAATTTCCTTCGTTTATAGACAGAAAGAATTTTTTCTGGGCTTAAACGATGGGGCTTTAGAAAGGGTAGGAATATCAGCGGGGATAACGCAAAAACGAGTGGAAAAGGAGCCTAGTTCTTGGGCGATATTGAACACGCTGTTTCTCGACCAATTAGGATAATGGTTTCGCTCTTACGTATCTACGAGCGTTCCAAGAGCCTTAAAAAAACTATGAGATAAAAAGATGAAGAGAGATAAAAGAAACAGGAGTTAAGGGTTGAGGGAGAAGAGGTGGGAGGGATGGCTGGTATGATGCGAAGTGATTTATCCGACCGATCAAAGAAAAAACGCAGCATGACGAGCCAAGAGAGAAGAGTAAAGTATCCGGTGTGTATCGAGTACATGATCCAACAGTTTTTTCCACTTTTCTTCTCTCATTTTTATCCGTTTCTTTCGCCTCGTTTCCTATTACGTCTGCAGACCCGATTTTCCCGAAGAATTTTTTTGCAAATTGATGCGCCAAAGGTTTCAACCTTTTTTTTTTGTTCAAAACGACTCGAAATTTTATTTAACAGCCTTGGAGTACACACTGGGTCATTTTGACCCCAAAAATTTTTTGCACCGCGATTGTTTAGCGTTTTTGTTTTCGTCAAAAAATCAATTCGAAATATGGAAAATTTACTGAAGCAAAATGGTCTCAAATGTGTGGGTCAGATCGACCCAATGTGCATTTGTGGGATATGCAGACTCGATGAATCTCACCAAGAAATAAAAATGAAAACAAGAAACAAATAAGATTTTTCGGAACTGCAACATTTTTCGTTCAATGTTGGATTTCGTCGACTTCCAGTTCTCTCATTATTTCGTCACATTTTTGTCGTATTCTTTTCTTTCCCCAATAATGGAAGGATTTCGTGACCCATGCAACTGTCCATGTGGTCCGGGTGGTTGAAACGTTTACGGGAGATTGTGCAACCGTATAGTTTTGTGTGTGTGGTTTTCCTGTTCTCCTTTGCGAGGAGACAAGTCTGCGAACGTCAGGATGCTCGATTGTCATTTCGAATTCATCACCCAGTCGATCTCAAGAATTAATACATGTTCGTTGAGGGAGAAACATGAAAAGGGAAATATTCGGATAGACACATACACACGCACGCACACAGGAGAGCGCGATATAGAGAGAAATACGAAAAAAAGGTACAACAGAAAATAATGGACAGCAAAAGATGCGGTTCTCGTACACGTAAGACAGGATGTCACGAGCCTTGTCACCGGCACATCACGTAATAAAACGCCGTTTCGATCTTTTCGCCAAAATCGAAAAGGAAGAAAAAATGAGAAAAAAAAATAAAAGAAAAAAGTTCTAATTTTCAACATTAAATATTTCGATTTCTAAATGGTGGAGCTTCTTAAATCTTTGCACACGCTTTTATGGAACGTCAGAGAAGCTTTATTCAGTTTTTCAAAAAAAATCGGTCCTAAAATTTGTTCAAAATTTCGGTTATTATATAACAAATACATATTAGCTCGGATGATCTTGAATTTAGAGTATTTTGTTCTTTAGGCAATTTGTAATCATTTTTTATAACGAACTTGGGCCCGCAAACCATTTTGTATGTAAGAAAAAGTGAAAAAAAAATGTAGAATTAACCGGCGCCGTACAACGTTCTTAAGCATTTGGGCCAACTTTTCGCCATCGAGTTTGTGGTCGAATGAAAATAAGACACCGTGTACGGATGTAACCAACGGAGTCAGATGACGTAGACGATGGAAAGAATGAGAGAGAGAGCGAGAGAGAGAGGGAAAGAGATCGATGAAATCTTTGTGAAAGCTCTGTCACTCATCGTTTGTAAGGGCGCCTGCAGCCAATATCCAGAGCGCATTGTTGTCTCGTTAAATTAGTTGTTTATTATATTAAGCGCGGTGTCTGGTTGAGCTGCGCCGTCTCTCGCAGCTTCTCTCCGATATCCCAAAGCCAATCTCGGGCGGTTCATTGTTACATTTCTTGTCACGTTTGCCACTTAACCTTGCGACGTTTTGGCTATTTGAGGCTGCTCGAGAAATCTAACAAGAATGATCAACTTTTTTCAACCCTCGCCACGTTCATTCGACATGGAAACAACAAAAAGAAATCAGCCAGACGATTCAACATGAATTTTTCAACCGTCCGTTTCTTACGAAACAATGAACTTTCTTTATTTTTATTCCCATCGACATTTTTATGAAATCATTGCTCACAGGATTCTATTGTCAAAGAAAAGCTCTTGAATTTTCCAATGCCAGGATCAAATAATAGATCGTGTTTACTCGTACACTTTGCTTTCCTATTGGACCCCCACAAAGCGACGGACAGTCAAGGGCACAAACGTTATCTCGGATTCTCCATTATGTCTCCTCGCACTCCCCCAGGTAAACCTTCCGATTCCTGACCTACCGACTCATTCTTATGTACAAGGTGACCGGAATATTACACATTAGCAACTTGCCAGGACATTGATCCAGAATCCAAGGAGAAAATCATTTTTTCAATAATTTTTTGCATCGTCCTTGAGGCTTTGAGAAATTTGTTCAAAGGCACGATCCTGGGGGCCAGAAAACATCCCTTATCCGTGCACTGCCCACGTGTCCTTTTGCTAGGACACTCCGTGAGGGATCCAGCAATTTTTTTTTTTTTTCAGCCTTCGATCCCTTGAAACTGAATTTATTGAAATTCGTTCGTAAAATTCAACGAAATAAATGAAATTTTTTTCAAAAATCGTGAATCTTGAGACACATGATATACGGAGTGGCCAGCAAGCTCCATCTCTGAGTGTACTTAGAGCTGCAGCAGCAACATGCGTCACGTGCAATGCCCCACGTTCCGATGAGCAAACAAAGCCTTGGGCGAGCCCGAGACTCGAGATGCTGCTTGTTCCTGTGTGTGTTGCTCTCGAGGAGACATCATGACATGTGTGCAAATAGTCGAGAGACTATCCCCTAATATCCCGAGCTATGTATCCTCGATAATATCCACTTGTCTTCTTGATCTTTCAGAATTTTAATTCATCACCGATTGATTAAACATTTCCTTAGAATAAAAATCGATAAAAATTCAAATAAAATTTTTCCCAGGTATTAACTTTTCATGCAGAATGCAAAATGCTGAATTTCTCTACGAACGCTAAAGATACGTCCAAAGCGATAGGAATAAGTGGGAATCGTTGTAGCTCACTTAGGATCTTTCCATAAAATAAAGATTCATTGCTGTCGTGATTTACTCGCACGAAAGGGAGGCAAAAAAAAGATCGACCATGGGTACAGCCTGATGAGGATTTATATCGATACAAAAATAAATCGCAATCGTTCTTTACGTTTCCAAACTAAATATAAAGTAAAAACGAAGTATGCAAACTTATACATAATATTTAACAAAATTTGCATAAATTATTGCGGTTCTGACGATTTTTCGAAAATCTCAGATTCTCGTAAAATTCGAAGGATCATTAAATTTGAAACCGTTCGACCGATATTCCCCATATTCAATACCAATCTTCCTATGTTGCTCTGTTTATAAAAAAAAATGAGCAATGAATCTGAATTTTTTTTCGTTTTCCGACGTTTTGGGACATTATAAGCACATTGACATTGAAATCTGGAAAAAAAAATTCCCTCGGGCAATATGGAACGTAAATAAAAATATTTAAATTTGATTTATAAAATATAGCAAAAATAAAAGTTTGTCCAAATTTTTATACCAAAACGAAACCAATGCGATTGGTTTAAATAAAAATATCGATAATGACCCGGCGGTACTTTTTCGATAAATTTTGGTAAATAAATAAAATTCGCCAGATTTACATATTGAGATACGTCTAAACTAAATGGCGTAACGTTTGGACCCTTGAAGGGTGCGACTGACTACGTTGAGACACGCGACGACGTCGGGACCACGAAGACGTGACGCGCATTGGCTCGCGTGAGCGCCATTCGCGACGCATGCTAATGCATCCGACCACTGGAAATCACAAACGTCAACCAGAGCCTCCAGCATTCATATCTCGGCCACATATATCGATATATATGCATACATTCCTATATATATATACATATATGTATTTACAGCGATATATACATGTATATTGCGAATGCGTTTTGGTGGGTATAGATATGGTCCGTCCTGTACAGTGACAATACTCGGAGCTCAGTGCCTACCGGGATTTCCTGTAGGATTCAATTCAACACTCGTCTGAGCTTCCTCGCGAGAATCGTGCACGTCGAGAGCACCAGCATACACGTATTACGAATACACACGTATCGGCAAATTTTATTCTCAACGCTTGTACAGGCCCGTTCATAAAACATACATTTTCTCTCGGATCCTAATTTTTTTATGATAATTTAAAAAATCGATATTTTATCAGAATTTATGTATTTTCTGTGGAATTTCTGATTCTACGATGCGAGAAGCTGCTCATCTCTCAGCTGGAACCGTGAGCAGTTATAAGTGCGACGACCTCGTGGACAAAATTACTGCTGTTACGAAAACAGAGGTTCGAGGGTGTAAATTGAATTTTAATTCCAATTTTAGTTTCAATTTTAATTTTAATTTCAATTTTAATTTTAATTTCAGTTTTAATTTTAATTTTAATTATAATTTTAATTTTAATTCCAATTTTAATTTTAAATTCAGTTTTAATTTTAATTTTAATTTTAATTTTGATTTTAATTTCAATTTTAATTTTAATTTCAATTTTAATTTTAATTTTAATTTTAATTTTAATTTTAATTTTAATTTTAATTTTAATTTTAATTTTAATTTAATTTTAATTTCTGCTTTAGCAATACGAGAAGTGCCGACTTCCCATCTGAACCCATGAGGACAGAAAAGTGGAAAGATCTCGTGGTCGTATTTACGTACGCGGGACAAATCAGCGATGTTATGAAAACAGAAGTTCTAGGGTGAAAATTTTATTCTCGAAGTTTTTACAGTTCCGTTCCGGAACGGCAAATTTTTTATAAAGCCCAGGTTTTTAATGAATTGAAAAAATCTTTATTTTAATTAGTGTTTTTGTATTGTCCGTGGAAATTTTGATTGTAGAATGTGAGAAGCTGCTGATATCTCATCAGGAATCGTTAGGTGAGAAACAGAAAGGTCACATCTCTGCTGTTACGAAAACAGAGGTCTGAGCGTTTGAATAATACCATGAATTTTTGAATGAGCCTGTATTTTGCAACATATTCACAGAAATACATGAATGGAGGTGGGTTCGATCGACCTAAAGTTCCGATATAACGGTATCTCGTGAGAATTGAAGACATTATATCGCGTCATGGACATGTACATGCTGTCAGTACCCAGTGTCTCAATCGAGACGATTGGACAACGGGTCTACGTCAGGTTATCAATAATCGCGTTTCAATTGAGTGAGGATCGATTGAGTTGTTATTTGCAGCGACGAATTTTAATTTTTTTTTTATTAATTCTTTTTCTACCCAGAGCAAAGGATTTTATTCTGGGAATGATTGGTGAAAAGTGGCGTTTGATGAGAAGAGTTTTGCGGTGTAATCGGAATATCAATAAATCGAGTACTGTTATTTGTTTTTTTTTTTTTTTTTCCAACTCGAAGGATAAAATTTCATTGACCTTTTAAGAAAATGATATCGCTCGTAGTGAGAGATTCAAAAAATTAGCATAAAAATATTTTCACTCATTTTGAGACGAAAAAATGGAGGGGGCGAGGATTGCTAAAGCTTCTCCACGATTTCATACACTTTATTGCACTCCAGTATTAAGTAATCACTTCTAGCTTTCGTTGGCAGAGCTCGTAGATTTGGTGAACTTGAGTAATCGTCCATAGGATGCTTGTGGGTAAGGTCCGCGTGGGACGAAAGTAATTCCTGTCGTCTCTAGCGCGGAGCAACCTTTTTCCTCTTCCTGTACTCTTTCGCCTCGTCCTTCGTCGTTTTCTTTCTCCTCCTCCGTTCTCCGCCTCTCCTCGTCTAGCCTGCTCGCTTATGACGCAACTAATCGTTGAAATACGTGCAAATATTTATCCCACGAAGCTGTCAGGTGCAAGCTCCGAGAGTGTGCCCTCCGCACCTTTCCGTTCGCCTGGCCCAACCCCCACGGAAAAAGCTTTTCATCGTGTGTCTCCGAGACATCGCATTTTCACCAACAAAGTGCTTTTCCTCTCTTCTCCACAATATACCCCCCCGATCCACCAAACCACCTAAGCAAAAACTCCAATCCTTAAAAACCACTATATTCCCATGACATCGAAACATCCATGACGCCCATTTACCTTCCGATCTCAAAAAAATGATATTTTTTCATTTGTGGCGGAAAAATTAATAGCTTTCTTCCAGTTACACGTGGAAATTGCTTCAAAGAAAAATCTTCACGCATTCTAGGCCATTAATCCTTGGAGACACTTTCTCATAACCTCGAATTATAAGAAAACGTAAACAAAATGAAAAAATCGATTTTTTTATGTTATCAGACGATAAAATCCGCTTAATATTTCAGAAACATTTTTTCGAAAACTCAAATTATACGAAAATGCAATAAAAAATGATTTTTCGAAGTTTTTAGGCCGTGGAACTTCCTTAATATTTCAGAGAAACTTTGTCAAGATCCTCAATTATGGAAAAATGAAAAAATCGATTTTTCCAAGTTTCTCGACGGTTAAATCCCCTTAATATTCCAGAGATACTTTTCCGAAACCTCAAATCATGAGAAAATGCAAAAGAAATTATTTTTTGAAGTTTCTAGACCATGAAACCCTCTTAATATTTCAGAGAAACTTTGTCACGATCCCGAATGACGAGAAAATGCACAAAAATGAGACAATCGATTTTTTTTCATTTTTTAGATCCTGAAGACCCCTTAATATTTCGATGACGCGTTCTGAAAACGTCGAATTATGAGGAAATGGAAAAAAAAATCTAATTTTTAAAGTTCCCAGACGGTAATAACCCCCTCAAAAGGACGAAGGTGCCAAAATATTAATTAACTTCGAATTATAAATAGCTGCATTTTCACGACGAGATTATGGCCACATTTGTTCACATGAAATTCCATGCTGCAAGCGAAATGGTGAAACCAGGATTGGAGGAAAATTATAACGATTTCCTCAGTTGTAGAAAGAGCTAAGGGGAAGAAGAGGGTGTCGCGTTAGACGAGAATAAGATTGGAGCCAATCGTGGGCACATCTTACAACAGCAGCGATGGAATTTCGGCCTGGATTCGTCCTCCTCGTGCTCCCCCGGGGAAATCGAATTATAAAAGGGTTTCTGGCAACGCCTCAGGGTTCAAGAGGGTTAGGGTTAGCGAATTTAACTTCCGGTATGAAGAAAATAAAACGCGAGAGACTCAAGAATGATGAAAGGAAGTGAAATTTAAAAATCAAATTCTTGGAGCTTTTGCAGGCAAACTGCATAGCTCTCGTTGCACTTCCGGTTTCATTTGGCTGCTCATAAGATTCCAGGGCTTAAATAACCAAGGAAAAATAAATAAAAAAAGTCTTTGTCGTTGAGACTCGAACTTAATATTCAAGAAATTGAGGAAAGACAAATTTCCAAATGGCTTTGAAGGAAATGAGACCGTTGCAGCGGATCTCACCCTGATAGTCTCGTTGCTTTTTTATTTCCCATATTTCCAGCCTCCTTTCCATCCTTTTTCTCTTATTTTTTCAGCTTTATTTTGTTTTCTATTCGCCACGTTGATTCTGTCTGCTTCCCGAACTCGTTCGGTTCGCAGAAAAATCAATTGGGGGTTGCTACCCCTCGAGGGAAATGTTTATCGAGGCAGTACTTTTCAGGCATCCTTTCGAAGCACCTGAACGATTTTTTCTTATTCTAACGTTCGCAAAAGCCTGCAAATTGACAATATCATGTGATAACTTTGCGTCGAGCTTGCGAAAATCGTCCTGCTCCTCCTGCCGTTCGACAAGATCCTTGCCACTTCCCCGACCAAATCTACGCTTAGCCAAATTTTCGTACGTGACTACCGCGAATCTATTTCCACCATCACGTGACTAAGATTTTCCTCACAGAATTCACACCTCGTAACTCTGAGTTGCACTCGGCGACAGAGGCGAAAGTCAGCTGAGACTTAGTTCAGCCCCTTTTCAACGCGTTTCTCTAATATCGCTGGATATTAAGGGCTCCAAGTAGGTCAACCCTCTGCCAGATCCTCCCGGTGGGAAAACTCCGATTCAACAACCCTCCCGGATATTGCCCTCAACATTTTTTTCTTCACTACTCAATTTCTCAAGATGTCAATGCCCCTTTTTCATGTTTGCTCCATTAATTATTAATTGTTGATTTTTAAGAACGTCCTATGGTGACGGTCAATTCTAAATTATCGATCGTTTGGTCTGAAAGTTTTTTCCCCACTTTTTGTAATTAAGTTCGTTGGGATGTTTCGAAAGTAATTTTCTCTTTGCTGAGTCAGATACGTCATGGCTCAGACTTGTTGCAGCATAAAGATTAAGCACGATTGAAAAGGAAGCTTAATGAGTGAATAAATAAATAAATGTTGGAAAGAAGGTAAATAAATAAAAAAGTAAAATAATGAATTCTTTGCTTTCTGTGATTTAAATATCAAGCTTCACGCTGGAATGAATAATTCACGAAAAAGTCTGGAGCGTAGTTTACACGAGCGAATAGTCCATGCAGAGGAGCTTTACGTTTTTCTCCTAACGCTGTACATACGGCCCCGCTTTTCTCGAGCGTTTTCTATCGCGCCACATTTGGGAGGAGGAAGAAAAGCGGGAGAGGGCTCAGTGACGACCACCGGGACGGAAGTGCATCGTACCGAAATAATTCAGATGCTCGGGTGAGGATTTTGCCGACTGGGATCCGACGCAGCACCGGCAACAGCCAAACACGCCATATTCTATTTCTTTTTCGTACCCCATTTTGTTGCATTTTTATTTTCCTTCTTTTCATTATTTTCCTTTTCCATTCTATTTCGCTCTCCACTCCGGCCTTTTCCATTTTTCATAACATAGCGCTAATGTCGTTAAAACTCCCTCAATCATAACGTAGATGAGTTTCCTTATTATCACTAATACCTTTATTTATTTACCCATGAAATTCAACATTTATTTCCCAAGTCCCCACAAAAATCATTCCCGATCGAAACGCGACGTATTTTCTGCATAATAGCCAAAAGCATGGGCCAGTGACGTGGGCAAGTGAATGCAAAAATTTTCTTCAGGATTTGCAAATAGACGAATAAAAAATGAACAAAATAAATAAATAAATAATTCACTAAATTTATTATTAATTTTTTTTTTTTTTGCAGGAGCAAATTTTCGAATTCTCCGTCCAGTACGAAGTTGTACGCAGAGTAATCGAACATGGAACAGAGAGCGATAGCACTAAAGAGGAAGACTTCTTTTCACTCTCGAGAGCGTCGAGCGTCGAGATGAGAATTTATGGCCCATCGTTGTTGTTATTTTTTATCTTCTTTGGTCTCTCGTTCTCTATGGTATTGTCTCTTTCTTTTCCTCCCAGCAGCAAGTGAGGTGGAAACGAGCGAATACAATTTAAACATTGTTGATCCTGGCGTGACAAAGTGGTTTGCATGATGGATGCTGGAGAGTTTCTGATCCTGCTTTGTATTACCTCACAACTCTATAAATACGATCTCCACAATTTATATGTTTGTGAGTAAATATATTTTCATTTTTTTTAATCAGCATTCCACTTTGCCCACCCACAGAAATTTTCCCGGAAAGTTTATCATAGATTCTCCATTTTTTCATAAATCCCAACAATGCATTGTTAAAAAAAAACGCAAAAAAATAATGGCATGAAAATTTTCACGATCTTTTTGTTTTTTTTTCTCGCCCCTGTCAGTCCGATTTAATGGAGCTCGAAGTATCAGCAACGACGAATGACAAAGTGAAAAATAATTGTACAAAAGCACATGACAAAAATGACATCCTCCTTACGGGGACGATTTAACAGCCAATTTGAGAAGCCATTCGTCTTCGTACTCGGTGCATTGGATAATATCCACTCTGTAACTAAACAGCAGCTTTCACCTTGCCAATTTTCATATTTCTTCGTTTGTCCCGGACGAATTAATGAATTCTAAGCCAATAAAAAATGAACTTGCGTTTATTTTTCTTTCCAGAAAAATATTTTGACCCCAAAAAAATGTTCCAAATGTCGAACCATTTTTTTTTTTCTCAAAGTTCGTGCTCGTGTTCGTTGATCCCAAAAAAAAGATGTTCACCGATCTTTGGCCCATAACCATCGCGCTCTGTAAATACAAGATCCGTGCAAGTTACACATGAATCGATATATACACATATATATATGTATATATTTACGTGTGCACATACATTCGTATGTACAAGATGTATATAGACATATATATCAATTGCTGTAGTCTAGAGGATGGTATCTGCATACTCGTTGTTCGGTACATCCCACGCAACGTCGAACAAGATCCAGAACCTTGTTTGGTTAATGCCCGGGCTTTGTCATGATTTGTGCGACGTGTATCCTCGTTTGCCACTATATATACTACGTAGCATCATCAACTAGAATCCCGAGAAACCTATATATACCTTATGTCTGCGTGAATTGCTCTTATCAATTGAAAATCGAAGATTTGACACAAAAACGACGAAATTATGAAAAATTTACTCGTTAATTAATTAAGACTGATCAGTCTGAGGATTTCCTGGCAAAAAAAAAATGGAGGAGTGTTTAAAAAAAGTGCAAACCTCCATGAAGTCTACTGGGTCAATCGGACCCAAGAAAAATATGCATTTTCGTTTTTTTTTTTGTTTAATTCAATGGTTGGGGTCAAAAAGACCCAGTGGGTACTCGCAGGGGGTAAAACGTTTTTCATTGATTCAATCAAGTTAATTAGGTGAACGGTCAGGGGTCGAAAGAAATGATTCATGATCCAAGGCAGTTGGGACATGAAATGGGAGATTTGGCGAGAAACTCGATGATTACAGGATGATGATAGTTCCATGGATAAGCAGCTTCAGGTCCATCAACGCTGGAGCTTCTCTTTGTTCAATTTACGTAAATATACACGAGACCCGGACAAGGTTAGGTGGAATGTTGGAGATGCAACCGGAAACGAGATGGCGGCCAGAAACTGTGCAACCTCGAGGTTCATCCTTCATGAATATTTCATGCGATGACGCGTGTGCCATCCACGAAGCAGCACGAGGAGGCAGGAAGAAGCGACCAGAGAGAGAGAGAGAGAGAGAGAGTGACATATATACATGCAAACGAATGCTGCACTTTGAGGCAGAAACTGCTTCTGTGACATCTCTATATCCGGTCGGCACTCGTACGTCCAATCATACACGTCATTCAAGCCAGAGAACAACGCTTTCGTAGACTCAAAAGCAACCCGCTTATCGTCAAATCTCTCCTACCCTCGTACTTCTCGACAAATTCGTCCTATTGTTAATTTTTCACTCGTTCTCAGGTGAACACTTAAACTTTTATTTAACTGCAGCGCCTGAAGGATTTTGTATTCATTGATATGGTCTTGGGATATTCATAAGTATTGATTGTGATGGTCGCTCGTAAAAACTTCATCATTTCCGGCCAAATCCTTGCAAACCCTTCAATTTTAACTGTTCCAGTGGATACTGGGTCATTCTGACTGGAACAATTTTTTGACTCCGATCCTTTGACATTTAATACCGACGAATGTCTCGGCGTTCAATTTTTGTCGAAAAATAAATCCAAGGCCATAAAATATAAATAATTCGATACAAATTTCAATAAAAATTAAAATAAAAAAAATAAAATACTAAAATTAAACGCAAAGAAAATTAAAATTAGCATTTAGGATAAATAAATAAAATCTAAGAAAGTTAAAATGAAAATTACAGGAAATTAAAATTAAAATTGAATTAAATAAACGATAAAAATGTATCGGAATGCCATGAAAGACGCATTGGGTCAGATTGACCCAAGATGCACACATAGGATTTGTGCCCTCGAAAGGTTCATCAATTCACAATTTTCTACGGTATTTACGATCAAATTATATAAAAATATAAGACGCTAGTTTGAAACTTGTCGTTGTTGTTTGAATATTTGATCGAGGGATGTTTATGAGAAACCATGGAAATCTGGAGTCGAATTTTTGAGGTGGTCGATTTATAGTTGAGAGGGATGATATGTATAAGGGAAGTATTTGCCGTGAGGGTTAAATTAGTCGGGAATGCGAGACCAAGGGTATGATCGTTATCATGGTTGAGTCGCAACTGGCCTCGCGGGCAAAACGCTAACATTTTGCATCCCTTAAATATTTATGTATATGAACGTGTGTGTGAGAATAACTGGGGAGGTTTCTACATGACCAAGCACAGATAAGAGGGCGAGGACGTCGTTAGTCTCGAGCTTGCCACGCCGGAAGTACGTCGTCGCACGCGAAGACCAGCCTCAACCCTCTCTTTCATCCCCTTATCCAGCCTTGTCCTCCCGGATTAACCAGGAGTTAGTCTCTCTTAGTTGGCGAATTTAGTCCTTTCCCTCTTCTTTTTCGTCACATAGACTTGACTTGGTATCTGTCACTCCCGTCCCGACCCTTGCGCCCTTCCAACCCTTGAGCTCACTTCACTTTATCGCCATGACCTTTGTCCAAGCCCTACGTTCTTACACACTTTTTCGAGCTCTCCTTCCGCACCATTTTCATTCCTTTCTTCTACTCCAACAGCCTCCTTCTTGATTTATTACTCCTGCAACCTCCTGATTACAAATTTCATGATTAATTATAAACAAAATCTTTTTTTTTCCATTTTTCCAAGTTTCCTGCAATTTCATCGCAATGCAGATGATTAATGACCAATTAATTGATCGTTATTCACATACTCCAGTTTCTCCGGTAGATTTAATTCCCCGATACCCCCCGAATCATTATTTATTTCCTAAGGAGGAAAAAAATGAAGAAAAAAAAAAAATTGTCACGGAGAGATCGAGCGATCGATCCATCAGTGTAAAAGCCCTTGTTTGGCCTGCAGCTTTTCCTCTGCTTATCCCTGTAGTAACCCCTTTTATATCGAGGGGCCTAGTCCGTCGAGGGATGAACGAACAAGGGTGGGCGGGGTTAAGGTGAAACGAGGGTTGTTCCACAAGCGAGAAAAGGGTCAGGAAACCTTTTGAATGTTGTGACGACGATCGTCAACTCGTTGACGACCCTTCGTCGTTAAAAACGAAACACACGGACAATTAGTGTTAGAAGTCCTCGATTTGACCTTGAGGTCCGCTTGCATCTTCAGTCAGGGTCCGAGGCCCCAGGCAGGCCCTATGAATCCCCATAACAACCCCATGCAATAATTTACACGAGTTCTCTACCAACTAATGCTTTTCTGCTCGTCGATTTTTTTACCATTAAAAAAAATACGGCACATAAAAGTTAATTACAAATAAATATAAAAAAATATATAAAAGTCATATTGTCTTTCCGTGTTCTCGACTTGGCGCATTAAAATGTGGAATTCTATTAAAAAGTAAATGCCGTACAAAATGTCGTGCATTTTTGTGCCAGCTCTCGGCGGAATGAGGATTTTAATTGTTGGCTCGAGGGAGAAGCAATTAAGGAATAAGGCAACTTTCTACTCGCGTTTTGTCTTCTCTTCTTTTCAATCATTCCTTCTGCATTCTACTCTCAGAAAAAAACCTTATACAGCACAAGAATCCAAATAAAAAAAACACATTTACTATGCTCTGCTTTCTCATAAATACATTCCTCAAAATTCATTTGCAACGAACTTTCCTTCAAGGAATCTTCATTAGCTTTGCCACAAAAATTAGACCATGGAGAAAATATTTTTTTCGTTTTTTTCTCAAGCTCCCATTATTCCGAATCTTCTGAATTTCAAGTTTAACCTCATTTCTCCCCTATATGCGCGTCTCCAGCGCCCTGAAATAGAACATTTATTTCTCTATCTTAAGAACGTTGATTGAAAACTTTTCTATTCATAGAAATCCTTTAAAATTTTACCACATATAGAAAATAGTACTGTCTAATCGCTCACGCAATTTGAAGAGGTTTCACTATGTAGAAGTCGAGATATTTCTTCCTCATAAGAGCGCGTGTTAAAAGTTGCAATTTTCAACATTAAATATTTCGATTCCTAAATGGTGGAGCTTCTAAAACCTTTGCATACGCTTTTTTGTAACATCGAAGAAGCTTCGCTCGTAAAATTTCTTCGGAAATTTGATTATTATATAACAACTAAATTTAGAGTACGGTGTTAATTTGTAACGACTTTTCATAATGAACTTGGGCCCCCGAACCATTTTGTATGTAAGAAAAAGTGAAAACAAAAATTTAGCATTGCTTTTCGACCTTGCGAACTTACTAAGCCCGTTGACTTTTCGAAAGAAGTTATGATCGTCTGGAACGTTCTTGATCTCCATTGAAATGGGATTGTCTACGACCTCGAATAAGGGTTGGTGTCGTGCAGGCTTAAAGAAAGGGTTACCTTCCCCCTCGTCCTGAAGCAACTCTTCTGGTCGATGAATCATTCATTAAATGCACGAGCTCGTAATCTTCGATGTGAGAAATTTCAAATCGTCGAGGCAAGTTGTAATTTGTTGATGAAAATGCGAAGATTTCCTGGAATAATTTATGCATTTCTTCGAGGAAGAAAAATAAAAAATAAATGTGATTAAAATTGTAGATGGGGATGAATAAAAATTTATATTTCAAACGAGTTGAGTGCGAATTTGCAAAAAAGATAAAAATCATCCCCTCGCGAATTTTATTTACCAATCACTCAACAAAATTTCGTACCCTTTTCTCCATAAAAAACTTTTCCACCCCAACATATTCGTCGGTGAAGTATGGGCTCATTGACAGGAATACTTTTACGGCTGAGTTGGTGGCACGAACACACTCACACACGCATACATCCACCCACACACATATACGAGAGAAAAATAAATTACGAGATTCCTCATCCCTCTCGGGAGCCCAGAGATCGTCCCGGAAAAATGTATCTCGTATGTTTGGTTTCCCAAGCTTTCAGGAAATCAACCACCGACCTACGATGAGCTTTTTTTATTTTTATTTTAACAGAAAAAAAAGATAGAGCTTCGCAGTCTTGTGGGAGTTCGAAGCCGGAAACATAGCACTATTTCTAGGAAGGAAAATTCCTCAAAGATTTCACGGTTCATGAGGGTACGTACAGCCTCGACAAACCCCAATCTTACTCCGTTGGGAACCATCAACATTTTGCCAAACATATTGGCGAGGAGAAAAATGACAAACGTGGAATTCACTCGAGACTCCCTCATCCCATTTTTCATCTTCGCTATACGCAGCTACTTTTTCTTACAGACTACATTTCTCCCCAGCAGGTTCGTTCATATTTAACATGAAAAATTCATGAGTAAAAAAAAAAACTATTTGAAAAAACTCGCTCATGGATTCTTGAATTTTATTCCTCGACCATTTCGTTCAGTTCCCAGTTTTTAAGCCTCGTTAACAATTTTCTCCCGGTTTGAAAAAATACGAATTGTATAGCGTTTTTGAATTAAAAAAAAAAGTATTGTCGCTCTAATTTCCGAAAATTTCCAGATTCATTGCTAATTTTTTTCCATTTAAATTTTATGATCTTTCAGATTTTGCGAAAATCTGAGATTTTTGGAAATTTGCCCAGATGCATTAATTTTTGCAAATTTTGTGAAATATTGTGTATAAGTTTTTGTATTTCCTTTTTTTATTAAACAAAATTTATGTTCAGAAGTTCCAATCTTTTCTAAATATTTAGATCATAATGAAAAGCGTCGAATCCAGTGGATTCGTCGACAATGAAATAGAGATTTTCATCCCTTATTTCTGCGTTGGAAGGGTTGATAATAATTACTGAGAATGAACTCTTTGATTATCTCATTACTGTGATAGTCAATCGATGGATGCTGACGCTTCCTCCACAAAGTTTTGCAACTTCGCAATCCTCCCAGTACTAACGAGGAAAGAATCCTCCCCCATGACTTTCTGCTCTTGTTGCTCTCTCTCTCTCTCTCTCTCGACAATCGTCTCCTGCAAACGCTCCGCAATCGGAAAATTATTTCGAACGCGACTCCCGAGCTCAACTTTGAATTATCTTCGGGCTTGGAGGATTCTGAAAATTAATCAACCCTTCGAATAGGGGATGAAAACTTTCCTCACTCTTTTGCTCCAATCGAAAACTATTTTTTTTCTTCACAGTCCCAAATCAGTCTCACGAAGTTCTCGATGAAGGTTTCTAGTTTTCTGGACAGGAAATTCATGCCGGACGAGAAAAAAAGTGATCAAGAATATTTTATGAGCCGAATGAGGATCATCGAATTTTCGACCCAAATTAGAACAACGTTGAGCATATTTTGGGAAATTCAGACAATCGAGAATGGGAGAAGAACGAAAAAGAAAAAAAAAGGTGCAGGGCTAGTACATCATAACACTGAAGATCATGCAGAAAACTTGAGATCAAAGTTTTCCAATAAACTGGCCAGTGAAGTGGTAATCAGTCCCTGGTACGATAAAACTTCTCGCGTAAACGACTCGATAACGCGATCTACGTTAAAGTATGCTATATCTGTTGCGTAAATGTGTCTCAAACTAAATTGTAAGAATTCAGACGATTATGAAAACTTCCCCTGAGCTGAAAAAGTCTCGGTAACAAAAAAATTATAATACTTCAGAAAAATACCAAACTGTACGGCAATTAAGGACCTTAGATGGCGACAGTCGATTGTAAATTTTTCTTTTCAGTTCTTCTTACATAAAAAATTGTTTGCCAGCCCAAGTTCATTCAAAAAGTTGTTATAAATTGACTAAATAACAACATACTCTAAATTCAAAATCGTCCGAGTATGTATTTGTTATACAATAACCAAAATTTCGGAAAAATGTTGCGCCTAATTTTTTCAAAAAACCAAATAAAGCTTCTTCGATGTTCGATAAAAGCGTTTGCAAACTTTTAAGGAGCTCCACCATTTAGGAATGAAATATTTAATGTTAAAAATTGAAACATTGAACACACACTCTTATGAGAATCCCCTAAAAATTGTGATTCTTATAAATAAATATTTCGACTTCTGCGAACTATTAGATACGGCTATTCTTTTTATGTGGTGCAAATGAAAAGAAATTCTATAAATAGAAAATGTTGCATACAACCACCGAAACGCAAAAAAATAAATTGCTCCAAAAATCGTCAAAGTCTCATCGGTCGTACATTCACAAATTCCATGGCGTTACTTCAAATCCCAAGATTAATCGATTAATGAAATCAATAAATAAATTTAGCTCCAACGACAAAAATTCAGAATGAAAAAACTCATTGGGGATCGACAAAATAATAGAGAAATTGTTAAGGAATGTGTAAAAACAAAATGAGAAGGTGGAATAATGGGAATATACGGATACTCGATTGGTAGGGCGAACGATATATCTGTCTTAGGAGAGATATGGTTCAAATCAAATGAGTTATAACCCATTACCACATTCGATTGCCGTAAGCCATGATTCGGAGATTATAACCTGCACCTCCGCGCCTAATCCTACAGATATACGTGCAGCCCAACCAAAAATCCACATAGGCACGCACATGTATGGAATATGTATGTTTATAATTATATTATGTAACACTGATTGTTGTTATATTATTCGCCCAATCATTCTTACTACTAATTGATATGAACGGGCGATCAGGTACACACGATTTTGTGCATAGAGCCTGAGGCGTCGAGAGTTCACAGAATATTCCACGTGCTTTGTATGTAACACCAACACACACACGCACACACACACACGAATATAGACGGAAAGTTGAAAACGCCTGAAACCATGGAACAACAAATTTGAATGAATTCCCATGGCTCCAAATTTTTTTAACGGCGTTAGGTGTTGAGAAACGTTGGCAGAATCAGGCGAATTTAATCTCACGTTTGATAAATTGATCACGGTGTCAATCTTTATGGAAATATTCAGGGCGACGTTCGCTCTTTTGTGTCAAAATCAAATCGTAAATGAAACCCATGAAATTGCAATATTTATTCAATTATGTGTCGTAATTAGCGCGTCACCTGAATTATCTCCCAGCACTCCGATTTCTAATTACTCAATTACAGACTACAGGGTCCACTGGACCCTCGGTATTCGCCGCTCTGTAACGCCATAACGGATACGTCTATCGGGGTTTGATTGTAGTGAAATCGTAACGCCCGATTCTCACCAATATCCCACAGACATCAATAGGCAGCTTGGCTTTGTTTTTTTTTTTTTCTGGAAAAATATGAGATTTAAAAAATTTAATCGAAATTTAGGGAATTCTCGTAGTTATCGCAACTAAATGGAAGTACTTGAAAGTTGGAATTTGTGGAGCTTTCGTCATGTGAAACGGTACGAGCACTTGACGTCTTGGAACTCGTTCAAAAGAGCCACGTGGCTTCTAGATCTTGTCACATACGTAGGTGCATGGGTTTGTGTGTGTCTGTATGCGCTGAGGTGGGTGTAGGAGCCAGTACGCATAGCTTACGTTGCAAATTGGATATTACGCTATTAGTTAGCGATTAAATTAGGCGAGCTGAGTGGTCTTTGCCAGGCTGCTGCCGGCCTGCGTTAGATACGATCCGATAAACTTACGAAGCTCGAGGAAACGTGAAAGCAACTCCTGTCGACTATACAAGATCTATGCATCCTCGTAGAAAGCTTGCTCATCCAACCGAACCTCCAAATCGTCTGTTCCAGCTTTCTAAAGCGTATTATATTCGCGAGACTGTGTTGCAAGCGAAAAAACGTCTGAAGGGAACGAAGGCAACGGAATTTCGATAAATCACCCCGTGGTTTTTCTTAATTGAGCCAAAAATCTTTGGCGCAATACATAAATTAATAAGAAAACATGAGAAATTATTTTTAAACGATTCTGGATGAAAATCCATTTGCCGTTCGGTTATTCCGGCGGCAAACTCGGAAGCAGTATGGATCTCCTCAACTCGCCACTTGACCTGGACCACTCGTCGATCTCAGAGAGCGCAGCACTTATAATGTTACATCGTGTTTTTCTCGTTGGTGAAACTCACTTTGTCGTTTTCTCGTAACTCTTGCCTCTTCTTTCTGTCGCAGAGCAGGCTCGGACGGAAAGACATATCGCTTGGGTGGTCGATTTCGCCCTGATGTCGTGAGTCGTTTTCGTCTTCGTCTTGGAGAGTCCCTCCACTTTTCGACCAGAATAGAACGTCTCGACGTTGCAATTATGTCGACTATATCCATTAAACGACATCCGCCCATTCCCGCTCACTTTTTCAAGACTTTTCATCCGCGAGAAAAAGATTATTTCGTCACAATAACAACATGTCAAAATAAAAACAACAACGACCTTCAAAACCACAATAAAAGGCTTTGCTAATTAATTACTTAATAATGTTTTCAATTTTGTAATGTATCTACAACCAACTTGCGAATTTACCTAGCCAGCTAACTCGGAACGTCAAGAAAAGATAAAAGTGAGTAAAGTTTAGGCTTAATTGCCAATCCAAATGACTTTTTCGTCAAAGCTGTTTTATTGGGAATATAAGAAAATTCTTCCCCCAGTTGGACTCGTTAAACATTGATCAAGCCAAGTCTTCAGACTCCGAGTGAACGTCGTGTCTTGTCAGTCTCAAGTGCAGAGAATGGGGAGGGACGAGAGAGAGGGAGAGAGGGAAAGGGACTTTGAGGATAGTTGTTTCGAAATGAGGGAAAGAGCAAAGGTAAATACGACGTGTTTGTGGGAAGGAAAAGGTGCAGGAGTGACGGGGTTTTGATGTCTTTGCTTCCATGGAGAAAACATATGATGCTTTCCTCGAGCTTAAAAATTCATGAGCCTCGGTCGATTAGTAATTTTTTGCATTCGATCGATCGAAAATTTTCATTGAGTCCAATTAATGGGCAATAAATGAATGAATATTTTTCATGATTACGACGACTTGTCATTTTTTTGCTTCATATTTGTTGGGCGATTGAAAAATCATTTGGGGCGAGGTATTCTTTTCGAAATTGTGAAAAGAGCCAACATGCTGGCGAAGCCATAGCCCGGAAATGATGTCCCTGCCATCCCATTGGACATATTCCTTCATTGCGTCACAGGGTAAATTGACAATTGGCAAGGACACATATACCCTGTTGTACAAACATAAGGGTGGCCGTTTTCTCTATTGCGGTGCAATTGGACTACTCGTCTGTTGTTTCCGCTTGGTCGGTTGACAAAAGTTGCACCAGCCTGTCGAATAATGGTTCGTATCGTTTGAAGCCCAGCCCCCTGTTTCCCGGCTGGCTAGTATCACGTGACATATGTGTAAATAAAAGAGGGATATACAAAGTAGATAGGAATGACAGTCGCCCGGGGCCATTGACATATTTGATTTTAATCGTAATTGCGTATAAAATCGTTTTATCTGGCCATCAAGCACTCATAAGTGTTGCTGACCCTTTGACTTTCGAAGACCTCCCACTGTTGGTTGTTCCATCAGCATTCTTGTCGACGATTACGTTTTTTTTCTTCTTAACCTTTTCTCAAGATCTAGAGTACAGCTCAGCCGCTTCTAAACATTGTCACTTCAACACAGACATACATAAAATATAGTTGGAGGTAGGTTTCGGGTGAAAAAGTTTCTCTGAGCACTCGAGGGTGGCACGTAACAGCAACTATAATGTTGCGAGCTGCAGGTGTTGAAAAAAGAGGCTGGGAGGTTGAAAAAACGGTGGAAGATAAAACATAGTGAATATGGATAGAGTAAAGAACGGTTGGAAAGCTTTCTTCAACAGCTTCTGCTCTGTACTCAGCCAAGAAGAGAGCTCCGCGAGTCAGTTGAGCTTGTATGTAAGCAGAGGCGTGCGTATTGGATTGTACAAAGTGCAAGTGTAGTGCAAGCCCATTTGGGAATGTGTATGTGCACTCTGTTTTCTTGGGGGATCGTGTGTGCACAAACCATACGAGCACCAGACTTCTCGATAGTTTTGGCTCCAGCCGGTACCCTTTCCCTACCCCTTCTCTTTCTTCCCGTGGGTCCCCCTTAAGCTATTACTATCGGGTCATTGCTTTTTATGGCTACGATCGGCTTGAAATTTATTCGAAACGCTTCGCTGATTGGCCTTCTAAATTTCCCGCGCCATTGAGCGACCCTCTTTTCCCTCACATTCCCTAGCCGATCCCCACCGCCGAAGGGATCAGCTCGTGGAAAAAAAAGCTTCTGAAAACAGTGAATACCTTACACCCTCTGAGGATATTCGCACATGTCCTCCCTCAAAATCCCTCCAAACTTATGACCAACCCGTAACTGACCTCCCCATTGATGTTCCTCATTGCTTCCGGTGCACCCTTCCGCATCTCTTTATTCCTCGGACCTGCTCTTCCTGACGTTGAGAAGCTCTTAGCCCTCCGGGATACGTAGTCGCGTGCGGTAATGTTAGTTTCATGAACTTCGTTGAGTGGCCATGAAGTCTCCTTTGATTCCGGATCCCATTTTTTCTCCTGGTATATCCTTTAGGATTCTAGGATTCCTAGACAGTCCAGGTTAGACAAAATCACCATTAGGGCTCCCTCCCTGGTCAGTCTGTCAGACAGCACAATTAAGAACCTTCCTGGTATTGAAGAAACTGGAAATTCCAAGTGAAAAATGGTAGCCAGACAAACTACATGGAAAATTCCGGCTACATGTGGGAGTCCTTATCATCGAACATGATCAAGTCTGGCTAAATCATGCGTCCTGCTCCAGCATCCATACCATATGTCCAGCCGAATGACGCGCCATCATTGACGCCTGGACACATTGTCCTCTCTATTGTTGATCCCCTGTGCATCCTGGTCCGAACGCAGGGACAAGTGTTCAGCAGACCTATTCACGGATAGGCCACCTTCACTAATGTCGACTACTAGCCATGCTGTAGAGATATCCCCATCCAGAATGATGGGGAGATGAAAATGTGATTTCGGGTGATAGAGGTCACTTTAAAGTCACCGGTCTATTTACACTCGGCACACAGTGAAGAACGACAAACAAGCATAACGCTGATTTAAATAATGTATGACCAAACAGACTCTCGACCAATCAATCCCCAGCCTCTGCAGATCCCAATCACTGCAATTCCCCTAGACTGACACTCTTTGCAATGCTTCGCTCGGACGTTACCATTCCACAATCAGGGAGTTATCTAGTGGAATGGGAGGCATCATGTTCATCATGGAATTCGACCATGGAGATAGTGATTAAGAGCCTTGGTGGAGCCATTAGCCAATCGATAATCAATGAGAAGTGTGGGCTCTGGAAATGAAAGACTAGAAAGATGGAGCAAGCAATAAGGAATTTATTACAAATCCTGGCAGATCTAGATTGCATTGAACGGAGTTGAAGGAGTCAATGGTTTCGGATACCAGAGACTACGATGTACTGGCCGAAGGTTTGAGGACAAGGAAAGCCAGGAAACGGGTTGAGCAATAAATGATTCTGTTGGTATTACTCGGTACTAGTTTTGGGTGCTATGAGTTGTCCCTAGCCAGGGATAATGACTTTTTGATTACACAGCCAGCGCTGGTTCTTGACTTCTCCGAAGAGGAATCTTGCACGTTCTACTCGCAAATGGATCGATGCATCCCATGCAGCGACAGTTTCTTCCACACGATAAATGTCCAATCGCATCGCGGTTTCTTTATCCGCGATTCTCGCTCGTCTTCATCCCCTGCTCCATTCCTTCCCCATCCCCCAAACGCTCTTGTGTTTGCTGGCAGCCCCGCGTTGCACCAGACCGCTCACTGCATTCCATTTCTTTTCCCCACATCCAACTCCCCTTTCCTTTTTTTTAATGGCCACCTTTTTCCGGGATTCCACCATTTCACCCCTGACCCTTCCGCCTCCCTTCGAGTCTATCTCCTTCACGCTTTTCATTCGCGAATTTAGCTGGTGCAAGTTTCCACCGTAAACGTCAATATATGAAAAGAAACTGCTAATGGAATTCAGCCTCATTTTTTTCATTCTCTGTTGACCTAGTTTCTTCTTTACCGACTGAGCACCGCGTTCGGCGACTTTCAATTGTTTCCACGTGCATACCGCTGCATTTACGCACCGAGAATTGATATTGAAAATTTGTTGTTGTACACTCACCGAGACGCTGCATCTCCAAGAGCGCGCCACCAATGAAAAAGCTTTGAATACGTACCTGCAACACAAATGAAAAGTTTTATTAGCAATTCTGTTGTTGCTGACCCTCCGGCTGAACTTTAAAGGAGAACAGCCCTCCAAAGTGTTAGCAAACATGTGCAATATCTGATAATTAACAATAAGAGCTTTCTCGTCGTATTCAAATGGTTTTAAAAACTTTTTCGTTGCTCCGCAATATTATTTCGTTCCTTCACTTAATTAATGAGATTTTATTTCAGAAAAAATTTCCTTAAGGCTCAGTCATGGAAAATTGATGAATTTTTCATCATAACTTTTGGAATCCTGTTTCCTGGAGCATTTTAATTTTATTTGCGAATACTTTTCGCACGATTACATTCCACAATTTTTATCCCACACTTTTTACTCGATGGACCTTCTTTGTCATGTGGTTCCCGAACCTCAGGGAGTACAGTTTTTTGAAAACACTTGGAAAAATTTCATCGGAATGTAAAAAAATAAAAATTGCAATTCAAATAATTGGATTGACGGATTTTAGGATGTTACAGTTTTTTTTCCTCATAAATTCCCAAACTACCTAATTAACTAAATATCTTAATGATCTTTGTAATTTTCGGCACTTTGTACGTGCCATAAACTCTTCGAGGTTTCGAAATAAAGCTCGTCGTTTTGTAGACAGAACAGTCAACGAGTTCCTTTTGCCTCCCTTTCGTTTTCTCTCTCTTCCGTTCTTTCAGTCGCTCGATCGACTTCCACTTCCTGCCTAATGACGAGAACGGCATAAAACTTTCGACACGACACGCGAACCCAAGACGAACTAACTTCTCCCTTTATTATTGCTTAGTTTTCCTCATTGCATTTAACCCCTTCTGATCCTTCCCTTGCTCTTTCCTCCTCCACCTTTGCGTTCTAACGTCGTTACTTAATTCTTCGTGCCTGTTACTTCATCTACCTGACGTTTTCTTCTCTAACCATAAAAAAACAATGAAAAATCAGGAGATTCCATACATGAAGTAATTTTTCATAGGGGATCAGAGTTTTCTGCTGGTTTTTTTCTCAATCCTCCGCCATCAACGTACCCCATAGTTTTTATGATTTGAAAAAAAAAATCTTTTGTCACCCCCAAGACGTCGTTGCCTCATAATTTTTTGGCAGGTCCATCATCATTTTTTCGTCCCGGCTCATTGATCGGAAAATAAATGTTTACACGTTCGTAAAAAGGATCGAAGGCATTCTGGCCATTCATAATCCTTGTCTTGACACGTTCAGACGTCTATATGCAGGAGAAAAAGTAAGCGAACGTGACTGCACGTTGATCGAGATAAATTCGTGATATTTATAGTTTTCGAGGCGGTGATCGCGCGTATACAAACGCGCTCTCACCGCAAGCTGGTCATTGTACTTTCTATAAATGCATCGCTGGCATTTGCAGCTGCGTACGAATCCCCTGCGGAATATTACGTTAAGAATTACTAATATACATACCGCTGCATTCATATACGGAGTGTCTAAAGATTCGTAGACACTTGTTAAATTCTGTAGAGAATCGTGCATTTCCGATGCGGCAATGCGAATGTCATACAAGGGCGTGGCGAGTGTACTGTGTGGTTTTAACATTTCCATTTTTTTTACATATCCACTAGCTCGCGCTATTTCGATAAGTTTCGCCATGTAGAAATCGAGATATTTATTTATAAAAGTCACAATTTTCAGAAATTCTTCGTAAGAGCGCGTGTTAGAAGTTTTAATTTCCAACATTAAATATTTCGGTTTCTGAATGGTAAAGCTTCTCAAAACTTTGCATACGCTTTTATGTAGTATCGAAGAAGCTTCATTCAGTTTTTCATAAAAATCGGTCGTAAGATTTTATCAAAATTTTCTTTATTATATAACAAATAAATATTAGCCCGGACGGTCTTGAATTTCGAGTATGTTGTTCTTCAGTGATTTTGTAACAACTTGTTTCATAGACTTAGGCCCGCAAACCATTTTGTATGTAAGAAAAACTGAAAACAAAAATTTAGAATTGACCATCGCCATAGAACGTCCTGGACGCTGCACAGGACCTCTTGGTCATCCGTACGTCATGTTTGCGTTCACGCCAATTATTGAAGATCTCATCAACGCCGATGCATAGCAAATAAAAAGCTCTCAAGACGTTTTTTTCCCAAGATCTCACGATAAACTTCCGTTCACAAAGTTCAACGTGGACTTTACGATACCCGGTATATATTCGTTGTATGTATATAAGCAACACAGAGCCATGTATAATGACAAATGTGTAGTATTCGTTTTTACGTGCTCTGGGTGCGGGTTCGGTAGACTGCAGCGAAAACGGCTCTAACGCATAACTAAAGGAGTACGAGTTCTCGGTACAGAGCATTGTGTATATAAACATAGGCATATATATCTTGAGGTAAAAGCCTCCGAGCTGTATATCTGTGTGGTCGTACTCGTAAGTGCACGCTAAGCATACGTAAGCTCGACGATACCCAAAAGGTATAATAGAGCTTGAACACACGACAAGAGCACGTCGTTAACGGGGTGAATACCGTTTCTCATTTCTGACTCCTTTGATGGGAATTCCCTTCAAAATTTTATGGTCAATCGTTTCACTGTTTTGTTTTCATTGTTTGATTTTTTCTTTTTTCAATTCTTATACAGAAATGACGGCGTGTTTTTTAAAAAATGTTCCCGAAGCAGTTGATTCCTTTTTTTGTTTTTTTTTCTTCTTCTAATGATAACCTCATTTTTTTATTAAAGCTCGAAAATTTTTTTATACTTTTAATTTAATAAAGAGGAAGATGTTTTGTCCGATGAGTATTGAGCCCGCAGTGTTCACGCACATTTTTCATTTCCACTTATGCAGCTTGGGCCCCGGTGAAAACAATATACGGAAATGCAAAAGTACCCGCAGTACTCGCCAATTCGACCGGACTAATCCGATAAAGTCAATTATTCTGTAGGGAATATTCGATTTTCGGAATATCGACGAATCGTTGACGGAAACGTGCGATTCGATTCACTTCGGTCGCTCCAAAAGAGGCGCTGCAAACGAGATAATCCCTTTGCATAGTGTGCCAGGATAAACGTGGAGAAAGATTACAAAAAAAAAAAGAACTACTGTCCTCGATCGAAAAAAAGCTAATTTTTTTTTTTATTTCCGATTTTTTTCTTTCAACGACCATAAAAATATTATTGATAAGTATAGAGAAGTGCAGCTTTCGCATCGACTTTTGTATATTTACCATGTTGCGTTTTTTTTTTTTTTTAATTTCATTTCATTTACCATGTGCATTATTTGGAGAACTCTTTTTAATTCGATGTCAAGTTATATCTTTTTCAGTGCCGATTATCTCGATTGGAAAGTTTTGGAGAATGAAGCAATTTTCATTTTTTATTTGCAGCGTCTCATTGGAAGTGAAATAACACTGGAAAACGAAAGTGTTGTGAGGGGGCCTTATAATTTGAGGTGACGTCCAACAGTAGTCTGGAAACGTGTCAAATATTTGGCCACACAGCGAACGGAACAAATTCTGGCAGAATTATCAACCGAATGTAGAATAGCGAAAGAAGTGAGTGCAAAACAAACGTGGAATGAAGTTTCTCGACGAGGAGAGAAATAGAAGAGGAAGGAAGAATGGGATAGTCGATTTTATCTGGCGATGTGCCATTTTTTGTGCTGAGCATACGAGGATCTATAAAAAAAAATGGAATGAAAAAAAAAAAAAATAGAAAATTGTTTACAATCGGTACGTCATGTATCAACTTTACTGTATTATGCCATTTTGCAACTTCCGGAAAAGAGGGTGTTATGCTCCGATATGAAGCGGTCGTTTGGCTTCTGTTCAGATCGTTATTTACGGAAAAAGTCGTGAGGAATTTCACGCTGCGTTAGATTGACATATTTCTACAAATACAGAACAGAGTTTGCTTGTATTTTAGTGGAAAACAAACGTCTCATTTATAGTTCGTGGTTATTTTTATTGATTAATTATTAATTAGCGACCATAATCAATTTACGACAGTTAAATCTTATTTATCACTCGAGTGCCTTGGAACCTTTCGATTACGCACATCCTATAAGTGCATGTTGGGTCAATCTGACCCAAAGCGATTTTCACATCGTTGTAGAGACGTTTTGTTGTTGTAAATTTTAGACGAAAACGATAATTAAGTGGCAAAATATTTGCTGCCATTGAATGGAAAATAATCGGGGACAAAACATTTTTGGGGTCAAAATAACCCAGTGTGTACTTGAAGGGTTAATATTTAATATTTAGTTAAGGTAAATATAGGAAAGCGCTCAAAGAAAGTGTCGCAAGGTCTCGGTCAAGTCAGTGATACGTAGTGAGTGTGCAAGTGACAGCAAATGAATGCACGGGCGGGAGGGAGGAGGGTGACGCGTTCGTAAGCGCGATAAGGGTGTCTAACACTCGGTAACTCAAGCGTTTCCTTTGAGCGTAAGCCGGTGGAGAATGGACGGAGACGCGGTGAATCGCTCGGTTGATAATCGATAGTGCGATTCTCGGAAGGTCTTCCGCGAGTCCTTTGCGTTCCTGTCGTAGGATCTTATTCAGGTTCCCCGCCAGTTTCGCCACCATGGAGGTTCTCTGGTGCTCCGGAGTCTCCCACTCTTATTTTCTCGTTGCGGTTGTCTCGGAGCATACAGAAGTTCTCGTGGAAGGTATCTTGTCCTGAACGCGTAGCTGCGATAAAGCAACGTCGTTACGAGAGGACGGGCCCTTTTCTTCTTTCCCGTTCCGTTGGCCATGGCGGCGTCTAACAATCGCCATTGTTCTTTCACTGTGTTCGCTGCACTCTCTCCGCAACAGCGAGTCTCCGAGAGAAACGAGGAGAAGATAGTAAAAAAGAAGAAGAAGGAGAAAACGAAAAGGAAAAAAGAAGAAAAGACCAAAGTGAAAACAAAGAGAATCCCGAGTGTATTAGAGGCTGCGGAACTCGAGGTGGGGGGACGAAAAAAGATTGAAAGAAGCAAAGAAGCATGGGCGTGCATAATAAAACTAAAGCAGTTTTGTTTTGTGCCCAAGGCTATCTTCACCTGGTTAAATTCTCCGTGTGCCCTCCCTGCTTATCGTCTTGATAAGTGTCTTTATGTTCAGAACATCCCTTAGGATCCCCCCCCCCCCTCCCAATCTTCTCCCGGTCTCCTTCTACCTCCTCTCCGAACAACAAAGCTCCCCTGATTGATTAACAATCACATCGATAAAAGCCCCATGAGATAATATTTTTCATGACTCGATTGCTTGCCGCTGAGAAGCAAGTGGTAGCTTAACGAGATGGAGACTGGAGAACCCAGAGGGCGAACGAGATATGCTTGGATTACACAACCAAGTAGAAAAGCCTCACCTCATCTATATACAGCTGGATTCAGTGAACGTGAACGCGATGCCATGTATACCAAGTCGTGGAGCTCGTACAAGTGGGTATGGGCGATACTCATTAGGTGCTTCAAGACCCTCATACCCCTGTACAAGCTGAATAATTAATAAAGGAGCCAGCCGGGCCAAAGCGTAGGACTCGAGTACCCCCTAGTAAGCATCCTCCTGATGCATTGCATCTTCTACTAGACACACCCATACACATGTACCAGATGCCATTTGGGTGCGAATAAAGCTTCCGGAACGAAGAGGTGTCATCAACAAACCTTAAGGATCGACCCAAAAGTAGTCAGTCTTGTCATCAACCGAATTTTCTACTTGGAAGCTTGCTTGAATGATTTCCTTGATGTATCCACTTACGTTGAAGTTCGTCGAATCGGCATTTCTTGGACTCTCGCTGAACCAACAGTGACCTGGACAGCGGAATCTTCAATAAGATACTAACTTACTCACTAATACCTGACGATTAAGTCGATGTCTGGCCAATTTCCAGTCGACCTTCCACCAACACTTTCTGGAATTTTCGCGATGTCTTCTGATCCCAAATCCATTACTAGCCTGGCAGATAAATCACTGGATCAGCGAAGCCAGAATGGTGGCGACCAACAAGTGTAGAAGAAGTTGTCCGGACGCCGTATAAGTATTCGAAGACGAAGGAAAAAGAGCTTCGTCCATGCTTTGGGAAAAAGGAGAATTCTGGAAGGGCATCAAAGGCTCGTATCATAACTCAAAAGTGACGTGGAACCTCTTCGAAATCTTTTGCAGTGAGAAAAGCGAGCGAGGGGACGAGCACATTGTGAGCTAGAAAACTCCCCGCACACCATAAACAATTCAGGCAAGTTCGATTATGAAAGTTTTAAATGGATATACAGGGGAGAGACTGGAATCATGACGTTTGCTTGTACGGTCGACCATACCCACCTCCGATCATGTAACACCTAACGGTATAATGGAATGCTGATTTATTTGGTGTAGCAACAGAACAGGATTACGTATTGGACGTTATGACGCGATACCAACCAGCGGGATTGCGCCCGAGGGCAAGGGAGGACGAGCAGGGCTTCGAGAGGGATCCGAACGAGTGTCAAGCGAGCTGTTAAAACTTTTATGAGGGTGACCTGTTTGGAAAAGCGAATAATCTCTGTGGATTTCAGCCTGTCACTAAATCCAAAGAGGAATAGCCTCGTACAACGTCGATCTACACTGCTGATGTATTGCATCCTGCCCTGATAGAGATTCCATTGGGTTTCGGCTTGAAAAAAGCCCAGAAGAGATGGCACATCATCAAACGGCAGTTTTCCTAGATCCTGTTATTGTTGGTAGCTCAACAGGGAAATATTCGCGTAATACTAAGTCGATAGGCTCAAGACTGAAGAGTTTTAGGAGGCATTGTAGTTTCAGCATGTTATTCTCGAGATGTTATTACAGAAAAGTTTAAGGATCGAGACTGTTTCCTTAAATTTTTTTCCGCGGTTATCTTCTATCACAAATACGCTTTAGCGTCAGCAGTGGCTGGGATTATTCCATAGAGAGGGGCTTGCTTAATAATCGCAAACCAAAGTACCTGCCTGCTCGCTTTTCACTGTAGAAACACGACAAGAAAGGAGGCAAAGGGCAGGGAGGGAGATGCAATAAGTACAGTATATACCCGATGTAGGGAGTCAGGAAGCCCGAGCGAGCCAGTTCTTTAGTGTTACCCGAGGGAGTAACTCTGGCCACGTGTCACCTGATGTGAATTACGAGCCGGCGACGCGATCCAGCGATACGGGAGAACCGAGGCTGTCTCACAACTAGGACCAACGACGGCTGACTTAATAATCCCTTCAACCTTCGCCACCGTGTGTGCTTTTCCTCTTTTGCTTCTGATCTCTCTCTTGCTTTACCTTCGCTTCTCAACTTGCGCGGTCTTTGCTTCAACGTGTCCTCGTACGTTGTCCCGAAGCGTCACGCGATTCCGCTGAGTTACGGCCGTTAAGAATTCGTTTACGAGCCCAAACTCCCTCGTACGTCTTTTCAGGATCTATGTCCTTCTTTCTCATGTCCTCCTTCATACGGCCAGGATCAATGGTAGTTTCTGGTTTATGCCTTTCTATTAATCCTCATCAGGTTCAATCCAGGTGAAAGAATCACCAATGACCTCTGTGAATCTCACAATTTACCTTCCTAGACACTGTCGGCCTCTCGCAAACTTCACACACTTGACTGACTTCAGGCATCCGCAGTGACTAGTCACGAAATCCTATAGATTTCGGAATCTCACGTCATTCCAACTCAACACCCTTTCCTCTTCCTCTCGATGGCTGGGGATGCTGACACTCATGACTAACAAATATTCCGATGGGCTATTATATGAAACCGACTTGTGCAGTATGAATCCATCCCCCACAGAAGCCCGAATGAGGCATTCATTCGAATTTTCGTTGGAACCTTCTCACAGATAGGAACAATCTTAGTTCAAGGATCCAGCGTTGCCCGCTTGGATGGTAGTCTTTCCAGCCAATGCTCCAACTTCCTGGAATCGTCTACAGCAGCCACAGTGCTGCTACGAGTCATATAGATGGATGGGTGAAACTCAGCGAAGGGTAGCGCCTGCATTGGCTTCCCTTGATAAGAATTAGCATATACAAACGTCATGGCTGCCTTTTGGAATATCCAGACACCAGGCAAACTTTCACTACTTTGAGATAAAAGCAGATTCTTCCAGGCTCCGACGTCGTCTCTTCAATTCAACATTTTTTCTCTCCCCTTTATTCAACCTGCTTCTTTCATTTTCAGATATTGATCCTAGGTCAACTTCATGATTCTTGGGCTTTCATTCCGACGTTTGCTGCAATGGGGAAGAGACGCCACAAGTGACACTGCGGTATCTAGAAGTTTGCAAACATCTCGCAACTGTTGATCTGATCTCAATATAAAATTTGGAGCTACTATTGTATACCACTTAGGAAAAATTCCATTCCTGGAAAATTCAAGTGGAGTCCGTGCCTGGTCCATATCCGGGAATGGAATTTGAACGTTCAGTCAATGGTTTACGATCAAAAGACTCAAGGAATGTAATTGAATTAGCATTTTGTCGGCATCAAAGTTAAAAAGATAAAGGAGCAGGGCTGGAGATTCAGTGAGATCTGACTCCAAGCCTTATTGAACTACATAATAACGCACAGAAGCGCAACAAGGACATCAAGTTCGCTTTCTTTATCTACGAATTGCCGCTTGGTCTGGTCTACCGGAAGAGCAGAGATACCTTGTTGAGATGCCAACAAAAGAGGAAGAAGGAGACGAAGACGAAGATATGTTCATTGTTAGATGTGCTCCTTTGGAGTAAGGGCCAAAAGAGTGTGGAGGAGTTGAGGGATGGAAGAAATAGGGAATGACGAGAGCAAGAGATTTCCTTTTTTTCACTCCGTGAAGCGATGAGAGTTTCACTCTGGGACTCTGAGAGAATTCAATGAATAGGGTTGGAATAAATGGAGGATGAGGGACAAACCCGACGACAGGGTTTCACCAAAGTGAAAAGCATGGGAAGGGTAGAATCTCAACCAACTTCGTCAGTCTTATCGTCTCGTAATAGAAAGAATAACGTCGAACTTGATAGGATTGGAGGAGAGGTTGGATCAAGAATACGAGAGATAAAGAACGCGATCCAGAAAGAGGAAAAACGAAGAAAGAGGCGAGGGAGGAGAGAAATAGAGTTCGAAGAAAGAGAAATGCGTTCTTGGCCCGATGCTGCAACGAGCGAATTTCAATCTGAGTCTCTTTGTTTCCCCAGACGCGTCAAAGACTCGCCATACATATATACAACTCCTTTTTCTTATCAATATATAAGTATACCTATGTTTATATACATATATGAAGAAAAGGTTCCTCACTCTTGACAGAATCGAGTAGATAAGGCTCTGGGTAACGCGCCAAGTCGTTGAAGAGGCCTCAGGACGTAGATCGAGAATTCAAGCTGCGAAGGATCGAACATTGAAATGAAAGCATAAAAAACAAACTTTTCGTTGAGAAGGAGTACAACAATAAAAGGAGAGGAGCTTGGAAGTAGAAAAAAATGCCAGGTGTGACAGAGATGGACGAATAAGTTGTATAGGATGGCAGTTGCAGAAGCGCAGCGGAGCGCGATGGAAGCTGTGGGACAAACGCAAAGGAAGAGCCGAGACGAGAGGAGGGAAGGAGAGAAAGAGAGAAGCAGAAAAGGGCATCAAGGAGCAGCATCCCTTTCTCGACTGTGCTGCGTTCGTAGCCCTCTCATTAGAAACTACGTTGCGGTTCTTCTAATTAAATTACAAAGCGACGTATTACCCCCTACGGCGTGGGATGAGCGCAGGGAAAGGACGAGGGGCGAGTGCAACAACCCCTCAGCAAGGGTGGCAAGGATATGAATTTCCCGTTAGTATATAGGTTGCTAGCGTTTGAACCAGAGGGTAAAAGCCACATTGAGAGGAAGAGAAAGAGCGAGATCCGAGGAGAGGAATGGATGAAATGAACGATGCGCCGACAAGATGAATGTGCATATACCGGGTATCCTGAAATTTACGCTCCAAACTACCATCATCGGTAAGCTTGTGCAATTCTGAAGGAAAAAATTCTTCACTATTTTTCTCTACGAGCCATAGTTTATGAGATTCACCGATTAACAACTTCCGACCAATGGAAAATGTGGGAGAGGCTTCTCCCCACTCCGCTCTCGCTCACGTGGCGCGTCTCATTGGCTCTCGCACTCTTTCCTCTGTATCTGATAAAGTTTTAATCGTATCGAAACGTGCCCAAGGAATAATCGCTTCAGAATTTCACCATGTACTCGCTCCCTCGAGCTCAAGCCTGAATTTCGCGACACTCTTTACACACACAGCGAAAATCTCGAGTTGTATGAGTACTGGTTGTTGTATGATTTTTCCAAGAGGATGAGGAGCACTCGAACACGAAACAATGCGGGATGAGCGACCCAGAGCGCTCGTCCACGAGGAGTATGAGATATGTTATAGAAATCGCGAGCGCTCATACCGAAGGCCGACGATATACGAACGCGAAATGACATCGCTCCTCTCGTCGTCGTCGCAGTTACCGAATATCGCCCCTTTGTCAATACACAGCACACATATATATATATATTGAGCGAGGCATATGTCTATGTGTATACAAGCGCTTCTCGCTTTCCATCCTCCCGAACGACCTGCAACGAAAACATTTTTCCACGCTGCCTAGACCCACTTTCGACTCCCGGCTGATCCGTTCCACCTACCGCTTTTGTTTTCATACTTTTATCTTTCTCATTTGCTTTCCCTTCCGTTATATCCCGATGGCCACGAATTTTCGCCGTGTCAATTTAAAAAAAACTAGTCTCTTTTTCCTCGATACATTTTTAAGCAGTTTACGTAGTAAGTCTCCACGAAATTCAAGCAGACCACAACTGTTTTTATGCACCACCTTCACAACTTGCATCAAATCTACTTCGATCGAGTTGGATCGAATCCGGTGATGACCAATCTCGCTGGGAAATTTGGTTCCAGTCGGAAATGTGGCAACGGTAATGCATAGTGCAATATCCGTCGTTCGAAGAGATGCAGGGGCGAAGGGCGGGGCTGCGAATGTGGCAAGCCGCGTGCTCTTCAACTTTTAAGTGCCCTCTCTCACTCTTGAAGCGGCAGGCACTCCCGACTTGTCCCGAGCTCTAAATGCGAGTTGAACATTCTATAAAACATGACACTCATAGTCGTGTGAATGCGTTGGCTGTTCTAGCACGCACTAAAAATCCCTTTCCAACCCTCCTGCCCCTTTGCACTGCTGCCCTGCTCATCCCCCGGCAATCCTTTCGCAACCCTTTCTACTCTGCAGTACACTTGATGCTGTCACAATCATGGAAATATATTTACGTCCTTGACTACGCATATCAGCCTCACTTTTTTTTTCTCCCCTCTAGTACTGTCAAATTTTTCAAATTCAGCCTTCAACTCTTTTTTATTCCCCGTACTTGAAACGTGATTCTGATCGTTATCGAACAAAACGATTTTTGTCACCGTTTCGAGTTGACCGTATGCTGGTAATCGATAAAACGAGCTCCACGAAACTGCACTCGTGCCCAGATCATCAGAGCACGATTAAACTTGCCTTGATGGTTCAAACCTTTTTTTTTTATCCATACTCAACACATGTGTACAACTTTGCACTTTTATTTTTCAAAACGTTCTGTCCCATCGAAATTTCAACGGATTTTAATCTCATGGGGTACTGTTCAGGGGTAGCAAGTCCTGGGCTATCGATTACAATGATCATAAATGAAAAATACCAAAAATTTCGGGGAATTTTAATATTTTTCGACAAAATTGTTGAATTGAAAAAAAGAAAAATTTGAAAATTTCACCGCCTCGTGCTAGGCCTAGGAATTAAGTGTCTCCTCCTTGTATGGATGAAATATCGCTCCCAATCCTTGCAGCCTCGACGCAAAATGTTTCAATTACGAACGACAACGAAATGCGTCCTCTGTTGCCTCTGAACCTTATCCTATCCATATTTGAAGCTCCATCAAAGCTGTGAACCTCCGGCCCAGCTTGATGCACTAATTCGCATGCACTTTGACTGCAATCGGCAAACAGTGACGATAAACTCAACGAAGCCTGGACGTACTTGCGGAAAATAAACTATACAAGCTTGCTCCTGTACACACGTGCGAGTCTATGTGTGTACAGCTTCACCATTATATGCCACGTGTAATCCCACATATGCGTAGCAAACAACGTCTGTTTCATCAGAGTGAGAGCTTCGTTGCCATCGGGGCTGTTGAAGCAGGTTCGGTCCTTTGAGCTTTGAGCCCTGAACCGAGCCAGAAAAAATATGTTAATTTTTTTCCTAATTCCGAATGAAAAACACTGTCGTTTTTTTTCGTTTCAATCATAAAATTTTTTTTGTTTCTAGGCTATCATTTTTTTTTCCTCGGGCTCAATGAAGCTGAGAGAGAAACGATGGCCCAGGGACTCGTTGATCGTTAATAAATTACCTCGCAAGAGAAAATCCCGCCAAGATAGCTCGGGTCTAATTTTAGTGATTTTTTCAAATTTCTCTCGAAAGTTGCTCGCAGCCGAGAAGCTGTCAGACGCGCTGTCTCACATTTTTTTTCTCGACGCCGAGTACGATTAATTGTTGCGGGCCTAAAATTAGTCGTCGATGACAGCGTCGCGCTCGACAAAGATACCTTCCTCACATATATTTTATTTTCGGAGACTCTCCGACGGATATTTTCGAGGGTGAACTGTGAATCTCCCTCGTGAATCTATCAAGCCTCCTGATTCATTTCTCCAACACTTTCCTCCTGACGGATAATGATTTATTTTTATTTCGCATGTTAAATGTTTATTCCCTGTCGAGGGGTGAAAAAAAAAAAAAAAAAAAAAAAAAAAAAACAGTTGTAAACGGAAGAGTTTGCGCGGCAATTCACAGAAAATTAAAAAAAAAAATGTGGCTTTTTGTTGCTGGAAGAAAATTTTTTTTTCTCATTTTTCGTTCCTTCATTTTTTTTCTGATGAGAAAAAAAAAAATTTAAATTGAAATATCTATTTTGTACACGTTTGGAATAAAAGTTTAAGGCTTCTTCACGGGGAATCGCTCAGTCATACACGTTAGAATGTCTCGCGGCGATTGTGTTGATAAATGAGTGCGCTGATGCTGAGTATCAGTGAGCGATGGCTGGAACAAGTTCAAGATAGAGATCGGTGCTTCCGTGGAACAAATGTAGGAATGCAAATCGTCGAAAGTGTAGTAAGCCACACACAGGTGCGATAAATACATGTATATGTATGCTTGAAACATTTAGTGGCAGGCAAGATCGGTATAGAGGTAAACTGACAAAGTGACGTAATCACGATCCTTGACGGGGAATTAGTTAGGACCTAGGTCGAGCAAGACTTGATTACGTCAATTTTTCTTCCCTCAGGAAAACCTCAGGACCCCCTTTCCCTTGCTTTTCAGTCCATCAACTCTTTTTTTTCTCGGGTATTAACAAACATTCGAGAAAAAGTATTAAAAACTTGCGCGCATTCATCGGGAAAAGGCGAACGATTTTTTCCAAATTCAATTTATTTGAAAAATTGCGTATTGAATGAAAATTAAAAAATTCATAATTTTTCAAAAAAATAGCAAATTTTCCAACTCATTAAATTCGTTTGCGGTCGGAAAAAAAGTTTTATTTTTGGTTATTTGTTTATATAATTTATTATTCATGATTTATTATTTGTTTATTCTGGTTATTTTTTGCGTATTTTTTTCCATTTTTTGTTTTGCAAAAAAGTTTATTATTTCTAGTTATTTATTGAATTTTCCATTCGACAATCTTGCATGTCGTCGAATTTCGTCGACAATCAAGTCAATCGTAAACGAATGAAGTATTGAAAAATTTTAATATTAATTTTAATTGAAAATTTCTCGGATAGCGTGTTAATTATGTGCAGGAATGAACTCCAATGCACTTTGGGATCAAAGAAAATGCCTATAGTTGATCGATATTTTGGTAGCGAGTTTTATTTTATTTTTATTATTTTTTATCGCCGCGATCTACGTTTCTAATTTTGTTTTTGTCAACACCAGAAGAGATATTTGATTTCATGTTCTCATGGGTTGGCTTGTTTTTCGTGCCGATACAAACAAGAATTTTTTTCTTTGTGCACCCCCGAGGCTTGCAGTCCCAAGCAGGAACGTGCGAGGTTAAATTCAGTGTATCGTTGAATAGGATGCTCGGGAATGGTATTCAAAAAAGAGAGCAGGAAAGAGAAAGAGAAGATTGCGCGGCTTTTAATTGCTTCCGTTTTGATCCGAGAAACGTTGCCTGCTCGACAAGTTTCGCATTCGGAACAATTTAGCGTAGTTTCATTTCACGAAACTTGTACAAACCTTTGCCTCGTACCACCCACGACTTTATCCGCTACTTTTATATTGAGCTGTTTTCATGTCTGCTCTATATTTTGTCACCTATTCACTTTTGCCCAAGGATATGGGTCAATCGAAATCTCTCCTCTCTCTCTCTCTCACTCTCTTTTCCATTCTCATCGTTCTTTTTTTTTGTTATCCTTCATCTTTGCTTCTTGTATGTGTTTTCATTTTTTCATTGCGTTTGTCGATGCTTTTCTACTTTTCTGTCTATTTTTTTTTCGATTTTTCTCTTTTCTCTCGTTCCTACAAAAACTTTCGCCTTCTCCCTTTCTTCTCCGGCTTCTCTCGAAATTTTGTTTCTGCATTTTATTTCTCTACCTCGCTCTCTCTTTCTGCTCTATAAACTTTTTTCATATTTTTTTTTCACCTAGACTCTTCTACGAATCGAAACCACGACACATCCTTCATCGTAAATCTTGACTTCCCATTACTCAACAACCTCCAGTTCTATCTAAAGTTCGTATGACGTGGTACGAAAAAAATCAAATAAATAAATCGAAATGGAACTCTCAGCCCCTCACCCTCTCTCTCTCTCTCTCTCCCTTTCTTCTCGAAGCAATTTCCGTCACAAAAAGTTTACAAACCCGCGAATTCCTTCGCTCCTCGTCGTGCTACATTCTTATTGTTGTTTTTCTACTAACTTTCTCGCCTTTTGATGCTCGGAGGAAAATTCTGTATCGTCACTTCCATCAACTCTAGTAAACAAACGTATCAGTTTTTCAACTGGTGATGAGCCAATAAAAATTAAAAGAAAGGGAAATAAAATCATGAAATTGCTAGACGCGTGGACCTTGCGACATTTTTCGGATAAAAAATTAATAGAAACGGAAAAAAAGACGAAATTTCTTGACACGTGGACCTGGCAACATTTTTCAGACAATCTTAATCTTGTAACCTAATTCGTTACTTTCTCGGGCTGTATTTTAAGGAAATTCACTAAATTTCGTTAGACCGGGAGAAAATGGTTATTAATGTGACATTAGCATGAAAAATGATATTTCCCGTTGCGGGTGCATCCCCAAGTGCACCTGGTACGTGGAAATATCTTTGGAACCAAATATACACGTGTATATAGAGGAAATGTATGTCTTCAGTTACGTCGAGCCAATAGTGGCTCTCATCAACATGAAGCGTAATTCTCCATCTCTCTCGTTCTCTCCGTCGTCCGCCCTTTAGTCCTCTGATTCGCCCAACTAATCATAGTTGAAATCCATCAAAGGATTTCTCTCTGAACGGAAACCTCACGAACGTCCAAATCTGACTGGGCTATTCATGTTCGAGAATCATCATTGTCCTTGTACGCGCACACCTTTCCGGATGGAGCTGGTTCGTTTCGTCGGATTAATCCACTTACCACTGAAGGATTCGCAGCAATGATTATGACGAATGGATCCGCAGATGAAGGAAAAATTTTCTATCTAAATTTCAACGGCCCTTGAGCCCTGAGAAGTCGAAAATTCATTGAAAAAAAAAAAAAACTGTTTCGAAATTAATCATTTCAGTTTTTCTTACATAAAAAATATTTTGCGAGCCCAAGTTCATTTTAAAAAGTTTTTACTAATTGACTAAAGAACAACATACTCTAAATTCATGATCGTCCGGGGTAATTTGCATTTGTTATATAATAACCAAAATTTTGACAATATTTTACGACCAATTTTTTGAAAAAATAAACGAAGTTTCTTCGATGTTACATAAAAGCGTATGCGAAGTTTTAAAAAGCTTCACCATTCAGAAATCGAAATAATAAATGTTGAAAATTGCAACTTTTATTACGCGTTTTTTTTTTGAGAAATTATTGAAAATTGCGATTTGTATAAACAAATATCTCGACTTCTACATGATAAAACCTCTCAAAATTGTCCGAGCTATTAGATATCAGTATTTTCTTTATGTAGTGCAAATTTGAAGGAATTCCATCGACAGAAAATGGAGCATAAAACGCCCTTAAGATTTGATTTGAAGTGATAAAAAAAATGAATCAACATAAAGTTTGCAGAAGTGGTAACCATTGTAACAGCACAATAAATTCGTTCGTTGTGTTGATCGGTACGACATCTCGTGTCAAGTTGGTACACCGTGCAACGTTGCCCGAGGTGGTACGTATAATTTAGCTCTGGTTGTTCGGATTGTGCATGGACTGTTGCGCTTCACTGAAATTGTTTAGCACTCACTCGTGCACTGGTTTAAAGGATCTAACGAGCTGCGAAGCGAGGCTAATTGACTGAATACCTATATACAGTGTGCTCCAGAAGTTGAGGCATAACTTTGAAGGTGAGTCAGAATCCTTGATTCTAAAGAGAAAAGTCCTTGGACATTATTTCCTGGGCCATGACATTTGCCATAATATATTCGAGGGTTGATGCTGATCCAATTGCGGGGGGGGGGGGGCAGCTGTTGATGAGAGGAAGGGGATGGAAGTGTCCGATCCATGGGGCCAGACTGAATCGGGGGCGTGGCGTCGCGAGCTTCCAACTCCAAGAAGTTTGAACAGGAAGAAAAAAAAATTGTAATTTCGAGTTCGAGGGCTCGATATTTTTGGCAGGATTGATGGGCCAAATCTTAGTGACCAGTTCTCATGGCTTATGGAATTCTCTCGCTATATGTTCTTAGTTATCCAACGTGAAGGAAACTTTCTCGGAGCTTTATCGACCCCTAAAACTCATTCGTGAAAACCACGATGAACCCCCTGCGATTTTGTGGTACAAGGGATGCTCGGAACGACTTGGCGGAAGAGCCCGGCTCATGTCGAAGCACAGTGTCGTCCTGGTCGATCCAATCCGTAATTACAATTCGAACAAAGTTATGCCCAACCCCCGTTTTAAACCCTCCACCCCCGTGACGAGTCTCGCGAGAGAGAGAGAGAGAGAGAGAGAGAGAGAGAGAGAGAGAGAGAGAGAGAGAGAGAGAGAGAGAGAGAGAGAGAGAGAGAGAGAGAGAGAGAGAGTTTAATCAGAGCCCCGGGGTCGAGTCTGCGTGAGACAATGGAAAGGGCCACCCTTCCGGGGGGAAGGGGGGGGGGGGTAGCTTCTGCCGGTCTTCCCTAACCTCTATAGCTATTCCTGGTATGACTAGGGGCGCAATTATGTCGACCTCATTTCAAGACAGATTTACTTCTCCCTGACGCGCACGAGCATTGTCCTCGAGCTTCGTCTTCACCCCCTTCCTCCCAACAACCCTTACCGTCCTCTTCATTCTTGCTTTCTTCCTCTAACTTATTCTTCTATTTCTACCACGACTAAATTTCACTTTTTTTTATCCTTCTTTTCCATTGAATTCTACCGAAGCAGGACCTTCCGTGGCTCCTTCATCTCAATGCACTTTTGTTTTCTATCCTTTAGAACGGTCCTACCCTTCCCAACTATTTTTCCAATCTTCGACGTTCTGCCATCTTATTTTTATTTCCATTTCTCTCATCAGCCCTTTTCACTAAATAATCAATCGTACTCTCCCATTTTTTTTTTTTTTTCCTTAAACTTCAACAATTACTTTTTCTTTTTTTTCTCTATTAAGGACCTTGGACGGTGAATTCTAAATTAGTTCATTAAAAAAAATTCGTTACAAATTGACCAAAGAAGAACATACTCTAAATTCAAGATCGTCCGAGCTAATATGTATTTTTTATATAATCGAAATTTAGAAAAAAATTTTTACTGATTTTTTTAAGAAATTCAATGAAGCTTCTTCGATGTTACATAAAATCGTATGCAAAGTTTTGAGAAGCTTCACCATTTAGATATCGAAATATTTAATGTTTAAAATTGCAACTTTTGACACACGCTCTTATGACAAAATAGTGAAAATAGTGATTTTTCTAAATAAATATCTCGATTCCTCTACATGGTGGAGCCTCTTAAAATTGCACGAGCTATTGGATGTTCATTATTGTTTTTATGTGGTGCAATTTTTAAGGAATTCTATCGATAGACAATTTTGCATACAACGTCCTTAATTATTAATAATTTTTCATCATTGATGATTTTTTTGTTGCTATTAGTGAGGTCAGAGAAAAAATATATATTATTTGGGGCATTGAAAAAAACAGCAACATTGCGGGAGCCGAAATGTTGAAGTGAAAATTGCATACTTTTGGTGCATTTTCCTGTTCGGAGTTGAACACAGAAATGCGCGTATGGAAAAGAAAAACTTGGTGGACTGAATAGGAATGTACTCACAGGAGTATTATACAAAGGGAAAAGGGCTCGAGTGGAATTAGCGGATGAATTTTATTTTTTGTGGAATTTAATATTTTTTTCTCCGTTTTTATTTTTAATTTTCTGGAGATTCTATCTTTCGCATCAGTTTAATATAATACGTCGTCGCCGTAGCGGCACGTATGAGAACACACTTTTGAGTGAAGCCATGCGTACTGATGCATGAGAAAAAAATTCGCGACGTGAGAATTCGTGCTTTCTATCTCTTTATTATTATTATTACCTTTTTTTTTTACGTTCCAACGAGGGGAGAATAGTGGAAAATAAAAGAGGCATGTCCGGTGCAGCGTACTGACGAATTTACATTTTCGACCCAGCCACCTCAACAACAACAAAAAAAACACACACACTCGGTACTTGAAATTTTTTCTCAATTATTGGGAGCCTCTCGAAAATGCCAATTTACCATTTTACGAGTTCAACTCCATCCAATTTTCAATGTTTATTATTTTCGTTGGAAATATTTTTTGAAAATATTGATTTCAAAGTTTGTACGAGTGCTCACGAGTCCCGGGCTAAAACCACTCGGGATTTGAGATGAAACTTTTTTCTATGCAATTTTTTTGCATTATCATTTTTAACTGAATTTAAAATTTCCATGAAAAATAATTTTTTCAACCCCTGTCTTCCGCTCCCAAGTAATGACATCGAAAATACACAACAATTTCCGAGGAAAAATGAATACGCGGTTAGTCCTCCGGGGACTTTGAGAACTCGTCGATAATTCATCAGTTCTAGGATAAAAATCCTCTACTCTCCCCTCCTCACCCTACAATATGAGGGATCTTTGCCCGTGATTGACTGTCAATTATTTATGATTGGCGCCAATTTGTTCTACAGAGAATAAAGCCCCATAGGGGGCCGGGGTAGGGGCTTTCACCCCATTTTCCCATCCACAATCAATCCCAATTCTTTATCATAGTTTACCAATTTTTCAACCTATTGGTAATCACAAGGGCTGGCTTATCTCCCTGAGCAGTGGAAACTCACATTTTCGCTGAAGTCAAAAATAAAATTGAAATCTCTCATTTTTTTAAATTGATAAATAGAATTTTAAGCGTTCAGGAAAATTTTAGAAAAATCTTTACCAAGGAAAACTGGATTTTTATGATTTTTTAAATTTTTTCAAATCACTCAGTCTCGTTATGTTTTGAAACCTTTGCACGTACGTCGTTCAAGAATTAATTTGTAGACTTCCATACGATTTTTCCTTGCAATATTTTTCCCTACGGCCGTGAATAATAAATTTTTAATAATAATTTAGCAAGACGCCCTGTTAAATGTCGCTCAGACGACTCGAGACAAATCACAGTTGGGCTCATCTCTCCGAGCAGAAGAAACTCGTAATTTTGCTAGAGTCGAAGATACAACAGAAATCCTTCATTTTTTTTACATTAGAAAATTGAATTTTATTTCATAGGAAAACAATGCTCTTGTCAACTTTTTGCGCGTTCAGGGATATTTTGGAAAAATATTCACCGAGGAAAACCAGATTTTGGTGATTTTTTGAGTCTTTAAAAATCACTCCGTCTCGTAATGTTTTGGAATTTGAATTTTTATTCAATTTTCTCTCATGCAAAATTTTTCCATATTTTTTTTTTTTTTGAAAATGTCGCTAACTGCTTGAGAAAAATATCAAAATTGAGGGGGAGCTGAAAAAATGGAGGAAGAAAGCCACGTGGAGGGACTCACCATTCACATTCGTCGAAGGTTTCGTTATTCTTGAATGACTTCGGTCCTGAATGTTGTTCGAGTTTTCTCGGTGAGTGAGTTTGGTTCTTGCTCGTGGGTCGAGATAACACACGCTAGAACGCGAAGATGACCAAGTTTTCTTGGTCTTTCGGTTCGCCAAGGCTCGTAGAGTTTCGATTTCACGGACGGGGCTTCAGTTGGACGCGCACGGATTCCTCACTAGGATCCCATGAGTCTACTTCGCACGGTAGCCTCGCGCACTGCACACCAGAAGGTCCTTATCCACCTTAAGCTTGACGATGTGTCCTGGAGGGTTGTTTATTTATTTCGTCGCAGCCCTTGAAAATCTTTCCAAATTTTTCCACGTCGTGGCACGAATTTCCCGGAATCGCGGCGTTTTTTTTTATCTCGGACTTTTGGCGCGAACGAGGGCTCGTCGGAAATCAACCCCCCGAGACGTCCCGTTTAGTTTTCGACCAATTGAGTTTGAGCTCCGGCGCGTTTTGCGATCTCGGAGCTTCAGCTTTCCTTCCGGTGACCTTGAAACAGCTCAACCCTACAAAATCTGGACCAAAATTGTTCCGCTACACTTTAAGTTCGACGACGCTCTCCCGACACACGATTACGTCCTTCCCCACTGTCTACCACTCGCGAGCGTCAAAGCTCACGTGGTCTTTGCTTTCGTGTCTTGCACTTCAGGGATCAAGATTTTTCGTCTTGACCAAGCTCACATCTCTCGCGACGTCCAGTTGAGTCACTCGACGTCTTGGTTATCGTTTCCTCGACCTTGACGAGTATTTTGGAGGGAGATACTTTTGCCCTGAGGATGAGAAATTTATTGGAGAGATTTTTGAGGAGATTCCGGATGTCTGAAAGTTGCGGCGATTGTTGATGGTGAGCAGCCCGTCCGATGAGCTTCTCCGGGAGGATCACGTGGCGAACCACGTTTTCCACTTGCTCGTCAACTCAGCGCAACTTCTCGACCAGTTGATATTGTTTTTCGCCAAGAATTTTACTTTTTTTCGTTTCTTCTGAGATTTCAAGGTCTTGGCAATAATTAAGGAGACCAGAGAACGAGTTGGTCTCGTGATTTTCAGTTTTAACGAACAATTACGTTTTAGGGGTAGTTTTTAACATGAACACTTGTTGGCGGGTTAGAAAAAGGGATGAAACGATGTTAAAAGAAAATTTCGGACCAAGTGGATGGGAGGAAACTGTTGGAAGGTGTCGTGAGGCCTTTTTTCGAGACTTTAATAACTATTTCCCTGTCGTCCGAAAGTCGTCGTAACCACTAGGGGTAGTTTGTTATTGTCTCTCATTGCCATTCGGATTTATTTTGTGAATAAAAATTGTTTGCTTTCTCCAAAGACTCGGAGACATGGAAAACTTGTTTTCTTAGCTTTTCCAACTGTCTCTCAAGCATGGAGATTTGTTTTGGTGTACGTATACGAGCTCACGAGAGGGGAGGGAACACGTCCGTCCGCGAACCGTTCGCCAAACGCACTGAGGAATCCGCGACCGTTGCCGGTTCGCCGGTGACGTCTACAGGACTCGCTCGCTCTCTCGCTCTCTCTCGTTCTCTCCTTCTCTCTCTCTCTCTCTCGCTCAGTAGGCTTCGATATCCCGGATGGGCATGCGCCACGTACCGTTAGCTTTCAAACTATATAGAGAGCTTCCCAACCACCCAACCACCCCGGAACGAGCTTGAGAGCTGCTACCCTTACCGAGCTCAAATTCTAGCCTTCTCGCTACTGCTTTGACGGCGTTCAAAATCCACCAACAGCCAAGGCCTCCTCGGACTCGTCTCAAACACTTATCCATGCCCTTCGACCTTCTCTTCAACCCTTATCAAGCGCTCAATTATACCCACCTGTGTGACGTCACCAAAATCCTTCAAAATTCATCATATTCAGCCTCTAAAACATTTCCCAGCTTTATATTTTTTTTATTCATTTGTTTTTTATTTTTATTTTTTATTTTTATTTTTTTCTAATACTGTCAATTTTTTAAAATAATTTATATCAATGCGCACCATAGAGACACCGTTTTTCAACAAACCTCGACCAAGGGCAAATCGAATTTTCACCCTAGGCCAAATTCATCAAGGCTAAATATCCAGATCCTCGGATAATCGGATTATCTTGAAATTCAGATAATTGTCTAATCAAGCTCGGTATCGTTTGCTCGCTTTCATCATAGATTATTCCACATTGCGTATTTGTTTGTTTTTGAATAATTTTCCTCTTGTTTAAAGTTCTCGAAGTCAATTATTTCGAGAACTCCAAATCTCTTTTTTCTCACGATCCATGAAAATTACTTCGGTAATTATGCAGTTCGCGTAAGCGTCCAAATATTCGAATTTTTTTCGGAGATTTATAAGAACTTCGAGCGACCATAACGGAGTTTATGGGAAAAGTCGGCCTCCCCCGATGGAATATTGCGTATTATCATTCAATGTACCAGTTCATGGAGAAAAAAAATCGCCAATAATCGCCCTTTGTTTTATTTTTTAAAAAATCAAGTCTCATGGGTTTTTCACGAAATTTTCATTAAAATTAATTTTTTCCGGATACTCAAAATTTGTATCCTTCAGGGAAAAATTCAAAAAAGGCCCATGAATTTCTTTCGGATTTTTTCGAAATTTTTTAAATTGCGAAATGAGCGAAAAAAAAGTTTTTGGCACTTTACGGAAATGATTTAGACCCAATTTTTTGGTTTATTTGTATTACTCGATCAGATTTAATGTGACGTTTTATTGAATTAAATAAAGGATGTGAGGGGGTTGAAAGATTTCTTAAGGGTTGAAAAAGAGTCCAGAAACGGAGTAAGCACGGAACGAGTCGGCGAAGGTGAGTTCTTTTGTACGCGAGCGCGATGTAATCGAGAATTCGAACGAGAGTTTCGAAGGATCTATATGTATAGATCGGTTTACCATAAGAAGTTAGCATTACGTCGATCGAAACCGAGCCACCACGTGAATTGGGCAACGAAACGAGACAAGTTAAGATTCGTAAGAATTTCACGTTTCAAGGTAGCGCTGCACAGGAAACTTGAACAGTTTCCTGTGCTCCCCCGAGATAATCATCTTTGGACACACTATATGTACAACTAACAACTTTATACGAAACGAGACTTTCGACCCAACTCCAATTTATCCATACAACTCGACCTACCGATCGACCAAAATGCTACCTAATCGAAATTGACGTGGCACCTCTACAAAAAATAAACCCTCGACCATTTCTCGCTGAATTAACTTTCCGGAAAATTCAGACTCGAAACTTTGAATCTCTGTTCAACTTTGACCATTCAATCATTTCCAATGATTCGTCGATAGACTCGACAAAATAATGTTGATGAAACCAATTACACCTTGGGGTCAATTTGACCCAAGTGTATATCAAATCGTGAAATTCCGAAAAACATGAATTTTTCATTTCCCGACTATTTCTCGCTGAATTGACTTTCCGGAAAATTCAGACTCAAAACTTCGAATCTCCGTTCAACATCGACCATTCAATCATTTCCAATGATTCGTTGGGTCAATTTGACCCAAGTATATTGCGGATCGTAATATTCCGGAAAATATGAATTCCGCATTCTTTTGTAGAGTCAGTTTTTTGCAAAAATGAAGTGCCGAACCATTTTTGGGGTCAAAATGACCCAGTGTGTACTCGAGCAGGGCGAGTCAATTTTATGGATAAAAACTTTAAATATAAGTGCAACATAAATGGTGACCGTGCAGGAACCGAGTTGAGACATTTTTCGTTTGGTCTTTCCATATCGACCACGTCGATTCGCGACGTTAGAGGGTTGAACTTTTTTTTTTCTTGTGTCTCACTATTTTTGTGAGGCTCTTTTCGAGCCTCGGAACCAAACGAATAACTTACAATGCTATCTGCGAGAAAAATAATGCTTTCGAGTTCCTAGCGTCTCTTGCCATTCCCCTTCTCATCCCTATGACCCTTAAGAATGCGAAACCACGTTCTCACCAAGTCTTACCAGAATACCGAGCGAAAGCGATGATGAAGATAGGGATTTTTGGATAGTGACTGAAAGCCTTAAATCTTCTGTCCCCCTGGAAATATCAAGGGGTAGCAACTTCCCTCCAGCTTGTCTGGAAAAAAAATCAAAACAACCGACACTGGATTTACTTTTTTTTTCTTCCATACATGCAGATTTATCTCACTCCCAAAAATTCTGACATTATTCCCAAGCCTTTCCATTTAAACACGTGTATGCCAAATTTTCTATCGATAGAATTCCTTCAAATTTGCACCACGCAAAGAGAACAGTTATATCTAATAGCTCGCGCTATTTTGAGAGGTTTCACCATGTAGAAGTCGATATATTTATTTATAAAAATCACAATTTCCAGTGGTTTCTCATAAAAGCACGAGTCAAAAGTTTCAATTTTCAACATTAAATATTTCGATATCTAAATGGCGAAGCTTCTCAAAACTTTGTATACGCTTTTATGTAACACCGAAGAAGCTTCATCTGATTTTGCAAAAAAATCGGTCGTAAAATTGTTACGAAATTTTGTTTATTATTTAACAAACACACATTAGCTCGGATGATCTTGAATTTAGAGTATATTGTTCTTTAGTCAATTAGTAACCAATTGTTTTAATTCACTTAGGCTTGCGAACCATTTTGTATGTAAGAAAAACTGAAAACCTAAATTGCAATCTCAATTACTGACACTTCTCTATTCACTACATCGCAACAACTTTTCTATAACATTTACTTTTTTCGATCGAAGGCCAGATTTTTTTTCGTCGCTTTTTAGACGTCAAATTTATTATCATTGGCCCTTCAAACTGCTGCCATGTTCAAATTTAACGTGAATAGCGTGTCATGGACTTTATGAACCTTCAGCATTTCCACGGGGCTTGTTATCCTGGAAAGATTGGAAAATGTTCAGCTTTTCATAACGACATGAGGAAAAAAAAAATTTAACAAGTTTCAATTTGACGAGGAAAAAATCCCATTTTTCTTATTTCTTTATCATTGAAATTTGAAAATAAAGTACAAAATCTATTTTCCGTTTTGATTGAATGAAAAAATAATGAGAATAATAGGAAACGATACGTTATCACAAACGAAATTTTCTCCCTCGTCAATCTATGGGTTTATGAGTTTCTTCTTTTTTGCAACGATGCATTCTTTCGTCTTGGGAGCTGCTGGGTCTGCCTCAAGAGACTTACGAGCCTGGTAAAGCCCGCGAGGTTGCCCATTCCTCGTATAAGCAGCCGCCAGTCGAGCCCACCAGCTCTAATAGGATTGCCAAAATTAATTACCTGCATTTGCATAAGCCCCTCTCTTGGTAAACGTTTTTCTTTCCTCTATTTTTTTCCTCTGGTATTAGAAATTACCACGCAGAAATGATGGAAAGTATACACATTGCATATCTGAACAAAAACCAGTCTGTCGATCTTTTAATTTTTAAAAAAGATTTTTTTTTCCTTCTGCCAAACATGAGACAGTGGCGACGTTAGTGATTCGAAATTCTCGCTATTAACATTTTTGTCTGGTTTCGTACCAAATTATTATTTTTTCGGTATTTTTTAAATACTAATTTTTTTTTAAATAGATTTTATTAATTTATTTTTAATTCAAATTTAAATTTATTTTTTTTTTTAACAATTTTCAAATGTAAAAAATTATTCCAACAATTTACCGAAATTTATTTTCTATATTACAATTTAAAAAAAAAAGGTCGACAATTTGAAAAATTCACATTTGAATTTATTTTTTCGTAAAAAAAAGGAGAAAAAAGTTGAAGACTTCATTTTTTGTTTTTGAACGTTAATGAAAAATATGTCGTCGAAGAAATGAGACGAAGCGTTCGCCCACGTAATCGCTAGTCTGGTCACGACAATAAAAAATGTCTCGCCGCTCTCTAATCACAGAAAGACCGGAACTGAGAAAATCACCGAGAGAGAAAAATTCGTCGCGTTGGTCCAGAGGCCGACGAATCTCCTGTCGAGAAAAAGAAGAAAAAAGTAAAAAAAGGCTGCGATGAGAATCGACGAGACGACGTGTTTTGCGAGCAAATTTTTGTCGAGAGGTGTGTTCATGAAAGAGTTCAAGTTTACTTGTGAGATGATGGACCAACACGCAGACGATAATTATTACTCATTAGATGTCCTCTTTCTCCCTCCAAACCTTTTCGAATTTTTATACCATTCCCAATTTTAATCAGCACTCGACGAAACAACAGCTCGAGACATTTGTCAAAATAATCCCATCACAGTCTCACGAAGCTCATGATAATTGCCATGAAAAAAGATAAAAAAAAAAAAATCCTGGCACATTAAATTATCGTTTTTGTTCGGAAAAAAAATAAAAACTCAATTTATTTAAAATAAAACGAACAGATTTCTTTTTTACAATTGAATAAAAATTTATGAAATTCTAGACTGTGACATTTTTTAATTATGTTAATTAACGTAAATTAATTAAATTTTCCAATAAAAATCATCTCTTTTCTCCGTTTTTTGAAAATATTTTCGGGCGAATTAGATTTCGGACGAAAACGAATTTTTTTTTTTACAATTAAATTGAAATCTAAGAAATTCAAGAGCGTGACATTTTTTTAATTAAAAAATTAATCAATTATTATTTTTCTTCGCTTTCTAAAAATATTTTATGAAGAAATTGTTCTGGCTTGAATTTCCATGGTTTTTCTTTCTTTTATCATTTACTCAGCATAACAAAAATCGATGTTTTACACACCTCGTGCCTCTATGGCTATGCAGGTTGGTTTTATAATATATTTTTGGAAAAATATGGATCAAGAGAGAGATAGAGAGAAAAATTTCGGGGGTGGATAATACTGTGTCTATTTTTTGGAGAACGCGTCGACGAACACTATCGCAAGATTGAAAGTCGATTGAATGGAGTGGGCAAGCGGGATCGGCGATCGCGTGAGCGAGCTCTTTACTCTCGGGGCTTCTCGCTATGCACTGTATCACTGCATTAAAAAAATATATATATATATGTATAAAGAGAGATGCGGAATCTGATCGAGTCTGTGAACTTGAATCGGGAGCACAATGGATTCAATGAAACGCGTCATTATTGTTCGATTTCTCTCCACGCTTTCGCTATCCGCTTTCCACCCCCCCTCTCCCCAATCCTCCCCTAACTTTTCTCGGCTCTCAACAACCCCCTGGCTTCGTGACTTTCTAGAATTCACTTTTCTCCTCCTTACCCACTCGTTTTCTTGCAATTATAACGCTGTGGCTACAATCCACCAAGACTCTGCCATATTATCAAGAATCCCAACAAAATAATTAATCGTCTCATTAATTCTCCCACAACATGGCAATCATAACACTCGTAATTCGCCGAATTTCCATTTTTTCTTCATCCGCAGGCAATGTTTTAGGTTGAAGGAGTTTTTGTGGAAAAGTTCACTTCCGGATCCGTATGTTCTTTATTATTTCGTGAATTTGTTGCAATGTTATAAAATATTTATTCATTTATTTTTTTTCAATTATTTTTTGAGTGAATTCGTTGCAATTCAAATTTTAGACAGCGAAAAATATTAGTTTGTGCCTGTTTTTTAGATTTTCGGTCGAAAAATTCGTGCAGATCTGAAATTTTTTGAGGGTGTACATGTTTGTATTTTTTTTGTTGTTTTTCATTGAAATTGATCGCGATCGTAATTATTTCATGAATTTGTTGCAGAGGCATGAAATACTTGTAGCTCTTTTTTGGGATTTACGAGTGGATTCATTGCGATTCAAATTTCAGACGACGAAAATTATTTCGTTGTTCCAATTTTGTTTTCAGTTTTTCGATCGAAATAGCCCGCAGGATTGAAATTACATCAGTGTCTATGTTTGTGTTTATTTATTTTGTTATTATTGAAACTGAGCTCGATCATGATTACTTCGTGAATTTGTTGCAATGGCATGAAATGTTTGTTTTCCTTTTTCAATTTTTTGAGTGAATTCATTCAAATTCAAATGAGAGACAACAAAATTGATTTGTGTGCAAACTTATTATTTTCATTTTTTTCAGTTTTGCGGTCGAAAAATTGCTCCAGGACTGGAAATTAGTGAGGGTGTCTGTGTTTGTGTTCAGTGAAATCGAACTGGATCGATGTGAGGTAAAGTTGGAAATAAAAATGTTTGGCTACGTTTGGTGGGAAGAGAGGGAGGAGAAAGGGGAAAAGGGATGAGGAATAAGAGTGATAAATGAGAGAGAAGAGCATAAGGGATGAGAGAAAATAAACATTAAGCGTGTGACGTCATGGAATATAGGAAAGTCGTGGCAAATGATTGGTGAATGCATGGCCGGGCGAAGAGCAGGGCTTTGCCAACTGTGGGTTGCATCGGTCCCTCACGTCCTACAGCTTCTGAGTTTCCCTTTAGTTTATTTTTCCATGCGTAATGAACTGGCTCTTTCAGTGGGTTATTCACCCTTTCCCTGATCGTCGTCTCTCCCTCGTTGCATCGATAAATACGGACTGCCCGAACGCCAACTACCAGCCAAGCCGTACTCGATCCCTTTTTCGCCCTTTCGCCATTCAACGAAACGCAGTTTTGCAATTCGATGCCACTCCCCTCAGCGAACTTCCGATTTTTCTCATCCTTTTCCTCCTTTCCCTCGTTTTTTTTCCTCCCATTTCATCTCACTTTTATGCAGACCATGTTTTTTTTATTCACATTTTTTTCACTCTCTCTCTCGCTCGCTCGTACGTCCCTCAACTTTCAACCCTTCTCGTCAGCTACTATCAAGCTTTTTACGTTCTCATCACACATGTACTATATGTACACGTCTCATGTGTGCAAGCCCCAGAGTAGTTTTTTTTCTTCCTTTTTTTTGTCGAAAGAGGGAGGGGGAGGAATAAAAGTCTGCTGGTTTTATACATCAGTTTCTACCGGGACCAAGAGTCACGATTCTCCGCTTTTAATCCTCCCGAAAAATCACGTCACTGATATCCACCATCGCCAGCATTTTGGATTATACATTGTGTTTGCTTTATGACTGTTGGGCTTACCAGTGCACTCGATCGATTGCCCTGCAGGACAGACAATCGAGAATCGATCATTACTTTTGCCATTTTTTTCCAGCTTTCTCCTTGAATGAAGGACATTTTTTTTTAAATTAAGAATAAATATAGAACGGCTGCCATGGCTAATTGGCCTTGAAACTGGTCGCCCGGAGACTGCGAAATGCACAACAGGCACTCCACGGCTCGGTGTATCGTCGGCTGTACACCTGCACGACGCAGATAATTTTTATTCGAAAAATTCAGATTTACAATTTGTATCTCAGAAGAAAAGCGACGCATGGGATGAGTCATGGGGTTTTTAAATATCAGTGCAAAAATCGCTCGAAATTTTTTTCGAATTTTCATTTAAAAAAATATTTTCCAAGTTTGACAGCTCTTCATGCACGAGCTGATTGAAAATAAAGTTTTTTAAAGACCGTTTTAATGTTAAACGCGAATAAAGTCCGAGACGAACAAGTTTCACATAATTTCAATAATAAAAAATAAAAATTGTAATTATTTCTTTGGTGAATGAAAAATCAAAAATAGTGTAGTCGCTTTTTTGAGTCACAACTGGCACGTGATTCTCCTGAACGTTCCATGGGACCAAGACACAGAAAAGTAACTTTAAAAGTCACAAGAAGACTTTATTTTTCATCTACAAAAATTTAGCCGCATTGAGATTCGAATCGAGATTTTCTCCTCGCCTGAGATGAATATAGAGGACAAGGTCCAGGTGTATGCAGGTGCCCCAGGCGATTGAGAAATCTCAGTGCGGGTCGTTAACTGAGGAAAAAAATGAAAGAGGCCAAAATCTGGTAAAAAAATCTGAAGCCCGAGTTTTCGAAAGCTGTCCAACGAGAAAGTTTATTATCTCACTTGGAGTACTTTTCATTGCAATCTCTTTTCCTCTCTCGATGCAAAAAAGTGTACTCGCCCGAATTTCCGTGCTCCCTTCCAAACATTGCTTCCAAGCGGATCGATATCCGGTTTACGAACGCCGCTGCTTTTTTTCTCTCCTTTCACTCTTACCACTTGGACAGGTGTGCACGAACGATCCCCGTAATTCACGAGACGACAATTTTCACCTTGTCATTATTGCGAAATAAATTGCTTCGCGAATATCATTTAATTAGTCTTTTTTCTCTTCCTTTAACGTTTATCCGCATTTTCAATTGACATCTGGAGAAAGTGAAGCAGAATATTTCCCAAACTTCATGTCAACGTCAACAATTTTATGCATTCAATAAATGAACAGATGTTCCGGGCTCAATCTTCTTTCGTTTTTATTAATTGGGAAAATTGGTGAATTCATTAATTTTTTGTCCATTTAGTGATATTATTTATTTATTTATTTATTTATTCATTTATTTATTCATTTATTTATTCATTTATTTATTCATTTATTTATTCATTTATTTATTCATTTATTCATTCATTTATTCATTCATTTATTTATTCATTTATTTATTCATTTATTTATTCATTTATTTATTCAATTATTGAATTTTTTTTTTAAGAAAACGAAAATGATTTCCAAAACATTCGTTTCCATGAAATACCAAGCGATGGGTGACAAAAAATTTTTGGCGTCAAAATGACCCAGTGTGTACTCGAAGAGTTAATTATTATGAATGGTGCTCTGTTTTGTAGCTTTCGATCGATAACTCGGGAATAACGAGCTTAATTTGTATTTAGTCGTTATTATGTTCATGCTTTTCTATTCGTTATCAATTTATACAGTTTTGTGATGCGAGTGCACGGAAAAAACATGAGCTGTCCGAGCACATGTGTTCAAGTCCAAGATAAAGAGAGTGACGTTGCACGCAATCGTCATTTGTAGGTGTCGCACCCCCACTGAGCCACCACCACCGCGTGCTAATTATAGAATCTTGATTTTATGCTTCGTGCAAACGTGCCCTGTGCCATTCTCCTATTACGTTTTTAGTAACACGCACCGCACTTCTTTGTATTTTTCCATCAAATTCCTCTCTGCCTTGCTCGCCGCATGAACATGTGCAAAAAATTGTGACACTTAGATTTATTGCCAAACGACAACAACATTTTATGGAAATTCATTTTTTTTTCTATAAAATTGAAAAACTTGGAAAATCACGAGAATTTTAACAAAAACGATGGCGAATCGCATAATGCATTTTTCTTGGACCACCATTCTCCAATCTTCTTATAATTTGAACATGACATTTTTCAATCAGTCCTTCGAATACTTACTGGGTCATTTTGACCCCCATAATTTTCCACAAATCTATTGACATTTGATTTGTTTATTTTTTTTATTTAATGCAGCCCCAAAAAATATCCACAATTCCGAATTGAACAACGCCTTGGGTCAGATTGACCCAGTTTACACTTAGAGTAGGTGTGCACTTGAAAAAAAAAATTGTCAATATGAAAAAAGACGGTCGAAGTTTTCAGTTTTCTGTTTTTTGAAATTTCTTTTCAATAACTAGTCAGATATCGGCCACACGAATGTTTCGATAAATGTACGACGTCGGACTGTAGAATCCAAGAATTTAATGAGCAATATTCCATAAATTTTAATCCCCATCCCCCACCGAAGAGACCAATCCGAACGCAAACTTCTGTATTTTTGGACCCCAACACCAGAGACTATAAAATATTATCGGAGACGAATGTAAAAAAATTGTCGAAGATTAATGCGAAGAATATCTTATGATCCATCGGCGATGACTCGGATCTGGGCCAAGGGGCTATTTTTACGAAATATCTATACGAATGGAAATAAATTTTTCAAAAACCGTTATTTATGAAAAAAAAACTGCCGCTGAAATATTTAGAGACTATTTTTATCAGAAAAAATGCACAAAATTTTTCATTCGTTCATTTTTTATTTCAATAAAAATTGACCTGATTCCGTCGGAACTTACCGGAAAATATCGCAACCCGGAATTAGGGGCCCAGCACGAACTGCCCGAGGCTGAATCGAGGAAATAGTGAAAAAATTGTCAACATATGCGAGAAAAAAAAATGAAAATAAAATAAATATCACGAGAGTGAAGCGACTCAATAGCCGCGCACAAGAATTGTCGCCATATGGTCCCAATTTCCAGCACGTATCTTGACATTTTGCATAGCACGACAATTGCCAGAATTATTTCATCAAATTTCTGGTAGCCTCTTTTTTCTGGCTGAACGAAATTCTCGTCACGGCATATGGGCTGCACAAAAGAATCGTTTTTTTTTTTTTTACGCTCGTGTCGTTTTACGACAAGCGATATTTTTTCGTTGGCTACGCACGGGAGCATCTAGCTGGGTAGGAAATATGCAGGAAAGCCTTGAATTTCCGAAAAAACAACGAAAATCCTCAATTGCTTGGTCATCGACGTGTTGATTCAAAATTTCTATCCAATTTTTTTTTCTCCTTCAAAACTCATCCACTTCTTCCATTCAGCAATCAGCCACCAATATCGAAAATAAAATATTCGAACCGTTAATCAGATACGAATTTATTTTTCTCGTAAGTGAAATTAAAAAAATACAAAAAAAAGTAGCAACGTTCTCGACGCCTCGTGACGATGTAACGACTAAGAGGATGGAGCCAAGAACACAAAGAGACACGAGTGAGAACACGTCGAAGCTGTAGGATCGAGGGGAATAAAGCATTTCGCGTTGATGCATTATTTATAATGGTGTATGACAAGCATTTTCATGTTAATATCAGTGGCCCCCGCGGGGGTCATTATATTCGTGTGTAGCCTGGAGTGCACGAACAGTCGTGCTCTCAGCTTCAGGCTCCTGCTGTTGCCAGGACCAGAAGGAGAGAAACGGAGGGGCAGGGGAGGTGTATTGTAGTCGGTATTTGCTACAGTCAGTCTCGCACAAAAATCGAGGAGTAAAAAAAATTAATTATCATGAAAAAACATATTGCAGTAAAATAATAGATTGAGGCATTGAAAGAGACAGAGAAATGGACTTATATAAATATTTATTAATGCTGTGGAGATAAAAAGGAAATTCGAGCAAGAAATAAGGAGGAGTAAGAATGTACGAAGTAATTAAGAAGGTCCTTAAATTAACTCAATTGTGTTGTACATTAATGACGTTTTAAAGCAATCATTGATATTGGCTTCATCTGTTACATAAATGTATGGAGTAGATTTTTTTGTTGTTCTGACTTCTTATTACTTGGCTCGAGCCCGGGGCCTGGAGCATGAAATTGATGCGTGCGGGAGCAGGAAGAAGAAGCACAAGATGAGAGAGAATGAAATGTCGAGGAGAAGTGGGGGAAGAAGGAAGAGGTAGAAAAAAGACGATAGCCACGAGTGCATGAGGATCAAGCCATGCTCTCTCGCTTTGTCTTTGTCTTTTCCCATGGCCCTTTCGCGGCCACCTATACAAAGAGTGTCCCGAAGGTAGCCCTTAATATTGGCAGGATCGATAGCTTATGCAATTCCGAACGAAAATGTATTTGAATTTTTTTTTGTACGACTCACCGTTCGCGAGATATCAGCTCATGCGTGGAAGCCAATGCGGTACGCGGCCTGGGAACGCCCCTTTTCCTTATCGGCCAGAGCTCATTGGCTGCTACACTAATTGATCAATATCTCGCGAACCGTTCGTCCCAGAACAAAATCCCCGAAAACTTTTCTCTCTGGTTTTGGACTCTCTACCTGTTTATCAACCTCAGAACACCGTATATATAAAATACGAGGAAAGAGAGAGCTCGAACCATTGTACCTTAACTGATAGGATGTATAGGTCGTCGAGCATGAGAGCTCGGGCATCAGTTGGTTGGCCCATGCATATATGGATCGTCGTTCTCGTTGTCGCGACGAATTCACCGTGATACACGCCTTGTAGATAAATATGTATGAATCCCTCTTTCCCTCTCCTCTCCTCTCTATTCCTTCCTTCCATTCACCCATCCATCGACATTTTTCGTTACATTCGCCATCTCTCTTAACTCTATTTCGTCACTGCCATTTTTTCATCTACTTTTTTGCCACATTCATCTTCATAAATTCTTTCTTAAATAACACTTGTCCGCTGAAAATTTGCTCAGAGACAACAAATTGGGATCAATCGCATGGACTTTTTTTCAATCAATAATTTAGATTCGTAAATCTTCCGAATAGTGAAAATTCATGCAACGTGTCCTGGGTTGAAAACAAAACTGTTTACAATTCATTCAATAATGAAAAATTAAATATAAATTTATTAATTAGCTAGAATATTATAAAATTTATTCAATTAGTTAATGTTTAATTTTTATATTGACGATTATTTTTTTTGCAGTAAAGATCGATAGAATTTGACAAAAAATAAAATAAAAAAAATAATCAGACAGTCATTAATACCGATCCGTAACGTCACAAAATTCCAAACATTGTCTTATGGATTTCTTTCAGTCCTGGATGAATATTGAAAGAGTACGATGAGATCGAAGAGTCAGCGCTTATTCAAACAAGCAAGAATTTCTCGGTGAAACGACTTGTCGAATGTGCGAGACAGTCATGAATGCATCGTTACTTTTATTTGGAGAAAAAAATTCCCCAGTCATGAACGTTGAAAAAAATGAGTGTATACTTTTTCGTACGAGTGTGTGCGTGTCTGCACACACATTTTTTAGTAGCCTCCGGCAATTGGTGTCTCGTTTCTATTCACGTGTGGCATAAAAAATGATAAAAAAAAAAATAAAAACGAAATACACGTGATTTGCGTTCCATCACCCGGTATCATCGTAAGTAAACATAAAAAAAAATCACTCCCTTGTCAGGAACTGCTCGATCTATTGTTCAGATCGTATCCATCGTAATATCCCTCGTTACTCCCCCCATAAATATATTTCCATGCTTATTTTCCACGCAACGAAAGCCGCAGTTTTGTTATTAATTTTTTAACCAATTATCGCCTTCTCATCAAGCCGCCCCCGCAGGCCTTGTCGAGACACCCTTTTCCTATGGCGATGGTTAACCGACGCGCGAGTGAGGCCTTGCGTGGCGCTCGCTTCGATGTATAATTGGTATGCACGTACACATGAAACCCCAGGGAAAGGGAAATGCGAGAAAATTCAATTGCAACGCATTAGAAAATTCCATAAATGACTGACACGCTGTTAATAGACGAAAAGAGGAGAAAAACTTTGGCTCGTCATGAATGATAGACGCGAGTCTGTTATGTCGATTCGCCGCTTCGGTTCCGACTTATTTACCGAGCTTTATCCACATTCGGTGTTAATTAACGGCATCACCGAGTGTACAATAAAAAAAAAGGCTTTTCGAATCCCCCAGGTAATTGAAACTTAATGACGTAGTTACAGAAACCGTAAACGAACGGCAGGCGTTTCTATGGCTCGGGAGTAAACCGATGATTCGTGAAAAATGCGTGTCCCGCGTTTCCCACAAAATTCGCACTGAATTCTCCGACGAATTATTTCTGGACGGACGTCCATTACGAGAATAAAACCATCTACAGGATTCCCTCGTCTCTTATACATTCCTCCGGAGCAGCCAGCTCCTTTTTTCGCCGTTTTTTCGAGTATACGGCGGCGCGAAAGACATCGCGAGTAGAAGTTATTGAGATGAAGTTGGAAAGCGGTAAGCGTTTCGCGTCCCGTAGTTGCAGTTACGCGCGCGCTTTCGTTCTCCGGCTTCGTTCTCTCGCCCGAAAGCTCAGTAACAATTCCTTTTCAAGCCGTTATTTCCTATATTCGTTCGATAAGAAGTCCCTCATAGTGTACCACGCGCACACACGTCCCCACACATTTATATACACATGCATCGACCTTGTATATATTTATACACATATATTAAATGTTGAAACTCACGGACAGGATAAAAAGCGAGTGTATTTGTGGAGGAGAGTAAAAGAGAGATAAAAAATATTAAAAAAATGGTCGCAGAGCCAGAAACTATGTTGGAAGACGAAAAAACGTCCGTGGAGCTCAACGGCGCGAGTGTATAAGTAGATATCGAGTAGCGGAGTAGTCAGATACTCTTTCAATCCAATCGGCTCTTATTTCACCGGTCCCAGACTCATATTTCACTCCCGGATGTAAGGGCAATTGAATCTCTTTATAAAATTACCTTTTCTCGCGCTCTCGGCACTGCGACGAGTCCCCCCCCCCCTCCCCCTCCTCCCTCTTCCTCACGCAGCCTTCAATCCTCCCCGCCGGTCTATGCCTTGTACACTCACCCCTTTCTTTACCTCATTCGACGCCTCCACTCTTTCGCCAAAAAGAAACGTTGTCGTAAACGAATTTTCAACACCATCATCCCCCCCCCCTCCCTCCCACATCCTCTTCATCCCTCGCGCCTTTTATTACCATATTCATCATTCAAAAATCTACCAATCACTTGACATCTCATATCATTTCAATCCGTCTGCCAAATCCCAGAAGGATCATTCACTTTTTTTGGGACGATCGAAAATACATTTCGGCCTGAAATTCATTATTCATATCGCATTTTTCAAACCCACCTTGTTTGGCTTGAAAATCTTCATAATTACCAGGATATTCAAAAATTTTCTTAAATATAAATATCGAAATATATTTCCGGCTCGATATTTTTAATTCAACGTGGAAAACTCGCAGTCTTTCGCTTCGGTATACACCTTATCACGCAATAATCGACTCAACGTATTTTTCACATCGTAATTATTAGAAATTATTCAAATCGTACATTTTCAATGTCTACGGCCGACGAATGCTTTCCATCTCGAGAATTATAGAGAAAAAAACGAGAAACCTGCTCAGGGTAGATTTAATGTAAAATAAAAATAAAAAAAGTGGATTAAATGGAAAAGAAAAGTTTTCAGTAGCTTCTCGTGGAAGTGCGTGTTAAAAGTTGCAATCTTGAACATTAAATATTAAAAACTCTAATATCTAAAAATATTTGAGAGAGTATATCAGCGAGTATACCCTCTAAACGAATTGTGAAAAACCATTAATAGCAAAACTATTTGATACTGAAACAGCGGCAAGTCATAAGGCTGAAATTTTTTTTTTAATTAAAAAATAAAAATTTTCGATGGAATGTTTTGATCTATAAACGGTGGAGCTTCTTAAAACTTTGCATACACTTTAATGTAACATCGAAGAACCCTCATTTTATTTGTCGAGCTCAATTGAATTTTATAAATTTATTTAAATTAATAATTTATTTATAACGAAGAAACTTTATTCAATTTTTCAAAAAATCGGTCGTAATTTTTTTTGAATATTTATTTATTATCTAACAAATACATATTACCCCGGACGATCTTGAATTTAGAATATTTTGTACTTTAGTCAATTAATAACACATTTTTTTAATGAACTTGGGTTCGCAAATAATTTTTTATGTAAGAAAAAGTGAAAATGAAAACTTCGAATCGACTGTCGCCATAGAACGTCCTTGAAGGGGCGCGATGCTATGAAAATATGTTAATTTTGAATAATCTTCACACAATTTCGAGTGGTAATCGTTCTAGGAGGCGCGAGTAACAGATAGAAAGTGTAATCCGCAGGCGATATTTTTTCAAGTGTCTTGGAGGCTTGGAATTCGGAAATGACTGAATTAGCACGAATTAATAGGATTAGATCGTTGCATGGCAAGTTTATAAATCCGCAGGGTACAAGGTGTGGTGGTGGGCTAACCTCGAAATCATGGATATTTGGAGGTAAAGGTTGGAACTGATAGCAGGCCACAGGAAATGTATCGTTGCGCTGGTTATATATGTAGAGAGAAGTTGTTAAGGTTAGGGGTTGTTTGGAGCAGCGGTTGGTTATCCAATAAACAGTGGGGTTAATGCTCTCGCATTAATGCAATAAATGCGAAATATAAATACATATTTAGGGGGTGAAAAGCAGTGGAACCAATTGGGGCTTGCTGCGCAGAGAGGGAAAGAGTGTTAGTATAAATAAGGGATGGGGAGGAAAAAGAGAAAATGAGGATATAGTGTAACCGATCATAATGCGGTGCTGTTGTTCCATGAAACAGCTAAACCGGCTTATTATAAATTGATCTAATCTATATGCATTAAACGCATGTTGTCGACTTCCGCTTGGCCGAGCCACGTGTCCAATACCGATATCACATTTTCATAATGCTCTCTTCGACCTCATCCACGCACTCGAGTTGCTCCACGTGCACCCCACGGATATGCAAATATGAGGCTTGTTTTGTCAGATTTATTACGATCCTCCCCTGCTCTTTCACACATCACTACGTACTCTTCATTGTAAAACCACCCTTATCAAGAAATCCCACCCCCCACCACCTCTCGACAAACCTATCGAGTTTCCATCCAATATTAATTGCTCATCGATACATCCAATTTCATCAATCCACTTATTCGGCTTGACTTTCATTCCGAGCATTCAATTTCCGCACCCAAATTTCTCCTTTTATTTCGCCCATCTTCTTTATCGACTCGTAACTTTTCATTTCTCTATGTGTCTCCTCATTTTCCTCCTCATTTTCATTTTTTATGCCAGCCTGTGTAATTCAAAATTTCCTATTGATATAATTCCTCCATATTTAAGTCAAGACATTTATTTATAACAATTACCGTTTTCAGTACTTTTTCATAAGAGCGCGTGTTAAAAATTACAATTGTCAACATTAATTGTTTCGATTTCTTAATGGTGAAGCTTCTTAAAACTTTGCATACACTTTAACGTAACATCGGAGAAACTTCATTAAGTTTTTCAAAAAAATGGGTCGTAAAATTTGTTCGAAATTTTTGTCATTATATAACAAATACGTATACAAATAAACTGTTTTCAATTTATTTTATAATTTATAATCGGATCTAAATTAATTAATTAACTGATACTATTTATTTCATTTAATTTATCAATATTTTATTTTATACATGAACGATTAATTTTTTTCCAGTACAAATAGATGAAATTTGTCGAAAGAGACGAAGAAAAAATATGAGACAGTGATTAATTCTGATAATTTTCAATTCATTCGGTTTTTTTGAAAAAAAATCGATCGTACATTTTTTCGGATTTTTGGTTAATATATAACAAATATCAAACGAACGATCTCGAACGATCTCGAATTTAAAGTATGTTGTTCTTTAGTCAATTCGTAACAACCTTTTTTAATAAACTCAGGCTCGTAAATAATTTTGTTTGCAAGAAAAACGGAGAAAAAAAAATGTAGAAATGACCGTCACCATAGAACGTCCTTAAACCTCAAGTTTGGATAATTTTCGTGGAGTCTGTGTATGAAATGAGTTCCTGCTCGATATTCCAGGCTGGTTCACATATACATTTATTTACAGCATGTGTTATAGGATTCTCTGCTTAACGCCATTTCTCGAGAAACCACCCCCTGAACGTTCTCACCCTGTAACAGCCCCCTCCCCCCCTGGTGGTATTCCAATTTCCAAGGACGATATATCTCACAGTTGGCTCTGTAGGTTTTCTCGCGCAGCCAGAATTAGAAATAATATATATGTATCGCACTTATACGTACGAGAGAATGAGACTGGCATAGCCATCGTGAGCTCCTTGCCAACTCGAACTTCATTAACAAAGTAAATTACCGTATCCGTTACTTTTATCGTTCAACGAGTACGAGAGAATACAAAACTTTTTTTTTCTGTTCCCTCCTAAATTTTAATACCTGCACAATGTTCTCAATATTTTATTCATTGTAATTTATTCATCAGCTCATTATTAAGTAGTATATCAATTTTATTTGAATTTTCAACTTTTATCTGTACCGAGGAACAATATTTGGTCGAATAAACTCGAAAGCCTTCGGATTACTTGGCTCGCGACAGGCATTTCAAACGAATGTCTGGATTTTCTGTAATTACCAACAGTCGGTAATCACCACGGAATTTATCAGGAAAAAGTGATTTTTTTCTTTTTCAACGATATTTAGTTGTCTGCATTTTTTTAATGACATTTGGAATGTGCTCGATGCTCCCCCCCCCCCCCATTAATTTGGCTACAGGTTAATTAATATATTGGTCAGGGTGGTCTCATGGCTTCCTGTAACTTACAAGCCCCTCTCCATACATGCGTAACATGTCACGTTAATACCACATGACCAAACTGTTATTTTTAATTTATTCTCTCAATTTAGCCAGCAAGTGAGGACTCTAGCGAGAAGCCCCAGAGCAAGAGGGAAAGAGGACTCATTGAGAGTAGCGCATACGGACGATAACTAATGCCAGGCGCCGGGAGCCCAGCACTCGTGAAATTATCCAGCCGATAATTTTTGTTGTAACCACTCCCTTCCCTCCTCCTAAAACCCTCCCATTAAAATGTACTACCTCTCGCTATGTACACAACCCTTATACACATCTGCATCCCAACACATTCAGGATACAACGTTCACCCACGTGTGACCTTTTCACGTCCATTTGGCAAGCTCCAACCTCTGCAAATAATTTCTCAATTTATTTTCCTCCCTTTTTTTTTAACTTTTTATTCATCCAGATAATTCAAAGTTATAAATTCATTGACTGATCAATATTTGCAGGACTCGGTACATAATTTCGTTGAATTCGCCGTTAATCAATTTTCGGGTTGCGATCGTGTCTCCTGTAGTCGAATTTCCTTTCATGACTTTTTGATTTTTGGCTCAGTGACATTTTTTTTTTTTTTTTTTAAGCCCTGACACTGATATCCCTGTAAGTGGTCCTTTTTGCTCGCTCGTGTAGCTCCCCAACACCAATGCTTTTCCTCGTTCTACCTAATATATGACTCCTTCGTAATTGCTCTCTCATAAATTAGCGCACTTTCGCACGCATGTGTCGCACGATATATAGAGACTGCTTGTTTCACCGGGTTGGATGATGGGCGCGTGTGGTAACGAGTGTCTCTTTGTTAAACGCATGAGAAAACGATGCAGCTTAAATTTCCGCGATAGAAAATTGTTTGCATTCCTAAAAAGTCATAATGTCAAAAAAAAACAAAACAAAAAATATATTGAGAGGTTGAAAGTTACGTGAATTGACGAACTAGACTCCTGTGTTTATCGAATACTATTTGGTAATTATTAAAATATGAAGAATTTTTCAATTAGTCGATTAATTAGGTGGTTGATAGACCAGAGGAGATGAAAAAATTTAACTTTGGTCTGAGTGACTGGCGCTCCAGTACCAGTGGCGCCAGCCATCGGAAATTCCTTCAACTCGAAGCTGCAGCCCGTCGAGCGTCTCATCATTTAAACAAGAAATCTCCTCATTACTCGGTCGCCGGATTAATTATTCGTTAATTAGTACACTCTTTTCTTTGTCAATTTGATTCGCTGATTTTTCTCGTGGCCTCACGCAGACTTTGGGAAAATGAACAGCATAAATGTTCCGCAGTTGGTGAATTATAATTGGATGATTTTCATTGAGTAGCAAATCGACAATTTCAATTCCTCCTCGAACTTCCTTGGTCTTTCCCTTCCGGTGGAAATTATTTGACTGTTCAAGGTCAATTGTTTATTATTTTTATACCGCATAACGTGCTCAAAGTTTTAAGGGCTGTCGTTTTCCAAATCTCATTCATAGCCAGCTCCCCAAAAGTAAAACTACCCTTAGGAAATCTTTTGCAAGAAAAAAAGCCGAGGCAGTGATTGGTCGTATTATCGGATTCATGGGATTTGGCCTGTCAGAATGGATGGATCGGTATGAACCGTATGGCCTGGAAAGGGACAGATGTATGTCAATAACTGGAGGTTCGATCGAATCTTAGAATGATGAATTCTCGGTGGTTGGTTACTCACACTTTCTCTCTTTTGTCCATGTTGGTCGCGAGAGAGATCGCTTTATCCGACAAAGTTTTAAAGTGGTTTTTAAGTGTCGTCTGTCCACGCTCAAGTGGAAAAGGACGATGTGGCATCAGACGACGATAGCAGCTCGTTTACTACTTTTTTTTCCTCTCCTCCTGCTCTCTCCTTTTTTCTTTCTACTTACGAGCCCTTTCTCCCTCGACCTCGTCTCTCTTTTCTTTTCCCTCTCCTGTCAATAAAATATTAACCGACCAAAAGGACGTCTTTTCCGCTTAATAAAAAAAAACCACCCTCATACACTTGTTCCCAATGAATGTCTCGATACATGTGGGCTCTTCATCCCCATTTTCTAGTTTTTTTTTTTTTTCCATCACCTCGAAGATGCTGCAGACTGAAATGTGACCAAATTGAACTTTGACACAGGAAGGGAGAGTTCCGTCTGGTCAGTGAACAACTTTGATTCTCCACTTCGTCTTGAGTGCTCGATTTTTTTTTTTCGACGAGTGTGAATATCGCTCGTTTTTTTTTCAAACGATTCGTCGCCTCCTTCGCGTCCAAAATGTTGCCCTCGCATCAAGGAGGGTTGCTCACATGACATACAACAAGATTGCCATGTTAAGAGCATAGGAACATTCGAAATTATTGAAATTTGATAAAATTTGGTGAACATAGTCTTAAGGATTGAATATAAATATACAAATTGTTTAAGATTTTTTTTCTACATAGTTTTTGAGCAATTGAACACTAAAGTTTACATGCATAAGCATAGGATTCAGATTTACAAATTATTTGAAAATTATGTAGACGAAAAAAAAAAAAAATGTGTCATCGTATTTGATGCTAAAGAATATTATTATGAAAATTCATTGAATTTTTATCATACTAGGGAGCATCACGCGCGCGAACGGTTTTCTGGTGGCGCTGTAGCGCTCCTTTCATATATAATAACTTTACGGATGTACATGAGACCGGAGATCGTCTACAGGAACAGTATGTATCAATATTTTTGGAAATGAAAAACGGCGACCCAGAATCGAAATCTACGAATTACTTCCCACTACATTGCTTAGTCAAATAATATATGTCTATTCAGAAAAAAATCGTGGAGAAAACCGTTTCTTCACCCTTACAACTGGTGGGCTTAACCCTTTGAATCTTGAACTCCGCAGGCAAAGCCTCGGCATCATGATGCGCAGTTCAGGCATTTTAGTGTATTTCAGTTCAGTGCATTTTAGTGCCCTTGTAGTATGATATACCATTTTTTTTTTTTTTCGAATCATACTGAATTGATTGCACAATTACTTCGGAATAAATGTACTTTCAAATGAAAAAAATTCATTTCGTGCTTACCGCGAGACATCTTTTTGTGCCCCTTGAAC